>JAOEHI010000014.1:1746443-1761555 GCA_025447815.1 Percopsis transmontana
AGACCAACCCCCACCGGAAACGAGTCTGACTTTCTGCCGAGAACCCGGACACAACTCTCGCTTTGGTTGTACAGAGAAAAGCAGCTGTATGTACTTAAAATATGTGAGCTCCTTATCATTAGTTGCACAAAATACAATAGTATTTTGAGTTCATAGCCAAACCCACAATTCTTTAAAAGTGGCCTTTTTATGTTATCTTTAATAAAATACATTTCATTTTTTAAATTGGCTTGCGTTTTTTTTTAAATCCGATTCATTAATCTAATAATCGACAGATTAATCGATTACTAGAATAGTTGTTAATCGGAGCCCTACATTGTTGCCACCTAGCGCCAGAGGATGGTTCCATGTCCCTGCCTGCTCCTCAGTGCCGCTACCGTTGGACCCTTGAGCAAGGCCCTTCACCCCCCACCCCGGCTCCAGATGGCCAACTCCAGCCTCTTCCCCCAAGATGTGTGCGGGCCGTGACGTGGGCCGTGCGGGAGGCCTCTCTTCACAGACGGGTCTTAGTAGGGTAAACACAGGTGAAGATCCTAACGTTAATTATGGGCCCGTTGCATTGTGTTCTACCAGCGCACTAGTCTAGTGATGCAACCAATGCATTGTCAATGCTGGTATACCTAATTAAAAGACCATCGCTATGATCGACACCTCTGTGAAAAGGGCCCGTAGTATTTTAATATTTAATTTAAAATAATCAATACTTAGCTGTACCGATTTTTTTTGCACAGCCCTAACGTACACAAATACACACAGCCTGCCTGATACACTTTTCATTAAAAAAGGAGGTTCGCCACACTAAGGCTCAGCAGGAAAGTTGCATTAATAAAGGTGGTTCTCTGGCAGTCTGGAGAGAAGGACCCCTTTTATCTGAGTTTGGAACACAGCAGCATTCTAGGCTTTCCTTGGACACAGCAATATCACACATGTAGGGGCTGCTCGTTTATGACCAAAAGAAAACAATGATTATTGTCGATTACACACACACACACACACACACACACACACAAACCTTTGCTTCTTGTTATGGGAGAATAAGGTATAGGGCGTGTCGTTTGTTTCCATGTGAAATGTGCAGGCCTTTGTGTGCAGGCCTTTGAGACTTGATTTGAGTTGCGATTAAGGGTTATATAAATACACACAAAAGAGACAAACTAATTATCCCATATATCTGCAAATAACATCTCAACCTAATGTTCAAAATGACAAACTAGCTGAGGCCATATCAAGAAGGAAACGATATTGAATGGCCGGAAAGGTCCTGTCTACTGACCTTAGCAGCTGGTAGTAGGGATGGGCAAGAGTAAACCACATTAGCCTCTGAATACTTTTACTGCCATTAAAACATGGCCTACACCCTATAAAAGGCATGTTATTTACCTAAAGAACTGAATGGCTGCTTGTGTGTCTGTATAATTTACAGAATGCTTGGCAGCAGCAAGCAGTTTTTTTTGTCATCTTTTATGTAGGCTAATTGTTTTAAGCAGCTGGCTCTGTCACTGACATTACACAAAGAAAAGGAAGCACAGCCCTGCTATTAAATGGATGCCATTAGTAAAACACAGAGTCAGATACATGTAAGGATGTTCTCATTCTGGATGCGATCGAGTGAATAGATTAACTTGACACAAACAGCAAAAATGTACCACCATGTGACCAATGGTGACAGCATCTCTCCCTGTATCGTAGCATTGCTCATTATTGAGGACAACTATAAACTTACCATAGTTACAGTACTACAGTGATGCTATTTGAAAGGGGTGTTCTTAAATATGATTGTCAATGTGATGGGCAATACAAAAATTGCCAAAACAAGTAAAAGAATTAGGCTAAATAAATAATAGAGACAGACAAATTAAGAGTGTCTCACATATCCCGATGGGAGATAAGTCAGTCATTGGTCATTAAGTTACCATTAACCAAACAGAGAGCAGTGTCGGAGTGGGTGCTCTGTAGGGAGAGGAGTAGAGTGTGAGCCACTCAATACTCAGTCAGCGGTCGCATTAGTTGCAACCACAAGGGTAAGCAGAAACTTGCTAGCCATAATTATCACATTGCACTGTGTGATCAGGTCATACATAAGAAAGGAGTCAAATTCGCTCAGCGTTTACAAGATTTAAAAAGGAGGAAAAATAACCACGATCAATGTCCAACATTAAAACACATAGCAGCAGCGTAACATTCAGAATAACAAACACTGGCTAACTGCTTATCCAATGCCGTCTCACGACATGCACATGGGTAGCCATTGTTTCGTTCAGTGTTGGCTCATACATTCCAACTTATATATTGCACCAGAGTTTTGGAATGAGTGCCAAGGCAAACATGTAGCCAGATGGCTCCTAGAAATGTACAGTTTGCTTGGGAATTACTTGGTACGGCTGCGGCATGGCCCATGGGCGAATCAACGGCGTGGATCAGATGAGCAGACATGCGCAGCCATGGCACCGAGATGCTCAGGCTGACAGTCCAGACTACAATTAAACTTCACGGAATATCCAAGTTAACAATTAAACGTGCCGAGGGAGGGATCGGTGGCCCTGCGGTGGAGTTTCTGGAAAATCGAGGACTGCTTGGAAGTGTCTCACATGGTTGTTGTTTCTTTTAATGGGGATTCGAGGATGACTGGGTTTTTGCGGGATGGAGACAGGGCACTGCGCCACGCATCGCTATCATTTCCCGAAGAAAGTAAGCCTTTTACGGCCACTCGTCGTGTCTAAACTCCGTTTAAGAAAGAGTTGGGTGCGTGTACCGCTCCAGAGACTAAAAACAATGGTTAATGTCTTACCATTAAAACTTTGGCAGCGCTTTCCAGCTGTGAGATCACTTCTGGTGCACCGACCGCCGCCATCATAGTCTCTCTTCAATGACGCGCCATGCACTGCATTGTGGGATTAAGCGGTACCAGCTGCAGTACTGGAATTGTTCCCCACGCCAGAATTGATGTTTTCTCAAAACTTTTAACTGAACGCGCCCAGTCGGTGAACCATTTTACAGTATTACACACTGTGCTTTAGAGCCTTGTTTGTCGTGTATTCACTGTCTTGACATTTATGCAATATATTAATTAACCCAATGCAAAATAAATAGTTTGCAGGAGCACTGCGTCTTTCTGTAAACGGATTTGGTCGCATCAGAGGATACTACATTCAACCTCCTTGGTCACGTGGAAAAGCCAGACTGTATAAATTCAAGCAGCAATATCGGCGAAGAACAAATTCGGCACGACACCGGCATTCCCCGTGTGGTTATGCAATCCAAAAGATAACTATAAAAGAGTGAACTGTCGAAATTGTATTGTTAAAGCCTCATTAACGAATCTATAAAGAATATACGTTTATTTGTCTGCACAACGTCAAGCTTACATTGATATCCCGACAGCCTAAAGGAGTTCTTCAATAAGTTGTTGCAGTAGAACTGAATCCTATTAAGTTTACCAGAATTAGTGAGATACAATTTAGTGTGATATTATTTTTAAACAATCATCAAAAAGCCTATATAGCCTAAATCTGACTCTAGAATTAGCAGAGTATTGGTCTTAAAATAAAAGCCAAAGTCAAAGTTGGTTAATTTAATTTATACATATATTTTACACGAGGACAGTGAACGCATATTTTACAAATTTTCCGTTCATTCATAACGTAAAAAAAAAAAAAAAAAAGATAGCTGTCAGAATTACATTATCTATAATACTGTGTAGACATGAATGTTTGAACCTTAGCACAAGGGAAACGGAAAAAAGATAAAGATACAAAAAAATATGTATATCTGTATAAATATCAACTCAATAGTAACAGTATTGTATCACACATTAAGGAGCATCAGAGACATAAGAAACTCCCTAAAGTAAAAATACAAAATGAAAAGAATACACACATAAGGAAGTTCCATAAATGGATCATATTGAAGAATATCAGTCAAAGATTGTCTTTACTTTTAAATTTAGTAACAAAAAAAAAGGAAACATCCACACATGTAACACTCATGCAAACACACATACACACACACACACAAAGAAAGAACCACCTCAGACAGCTAGTTTACATATAAAGCATTTCGTTTTCAACATGGTAAAGGCGTTATTTTTTTTTAAACAAAATATTTTCAGCCAGTGGTAGTGTAGAGCTTGGAGAAACAAGCATGCGATCAGCAGGCCATAGGTTTGAATCCCCCAGATCAACTTGAAAAAGCTGTACACAAATCTGACCAGCATCCATCCCAACCCTCAACTACAACAGCTGAGGTATCACCGAGCAAATAGTCTCACCACTCAACTGCTATTGGTAACATTAGAAAACATATTTTTCAGGACATCTCCGAGCAGTAAATATTACTGTAGGCATAAACGGTATAAACAAGAAGCAGTGAGATGTGCTAAGTACTGTATATACACTCTCCATCAGCTTTCCCTGGTTAAATAAAAGTCTGTGGAAAACAAAATAGGAGGGTAATGAGTACGTTTGTGCTGTCCGACCTAGAAAGACTCAAGGCACATTTGAAGGAAAATAAAAAATAAAATAAAAAAAACATTCCAATACATTGTCAAGCAAAGAAAAGGCAAAATTAAGTGTAACAATTCTGAAAGACATTGATAATTAAATATTTTCCTGCCAATTACGTTGTCTTGAACTACTCTACCCAGTCACGAAAATCTATTACAGAATACTGCTTGAATTGTTTGATACACGCATGACAAAACAGTCGCTCTGTTCGAGATAGAACAATATTGTTGGCTGATTGTTAATAAGCAGTCGATAAGCAGTCGATTTGGAAGCTGATTAAAAGATTGGTCTGGTCTGCCATTGTTGCTTCAACCCCCCGCCAAAACTTGCCGAAGGTCTGTGGCACAAGTGTAGAATTTAACAATGTTCAAACAAACTTATAGTCACAGGATACAACAAACAAAAAAATGTACCAAACAATAATTCTTTGTCAGTTTTGTCAGCAGTCCTGTAAAACAGAGAAAACTTCTCGCTCATTTTTACTTAAGTTTCATGACTCCAGCCCTACAATGCTTTTCTCAAATGTGCCTATTGTAACATTTCTCTGTTCCTTTAAATCTCTTGTTCCATTTCTCTCTGCCCCAAGCTTCTCACTTTCCTCCTCTCCTGCGCTCAGGGCCAGCCCGGTTACATGAGGAGAGTCCAACCCTTAATATTCACTGTTCATTATCACTGCCAACTCATATTCAACTAGATAGGCACACAGTTTGTCACTTACCAAACCCAAACACACTTGTCAATCAAACCAACACGGTAAGCACAACTTAATAAAATAGATACACAGAAGATAATAACAATAATAATGTAAATAATATTAACCACAATAAGCAGCATGGGGTCATATTGTAACTGTAAGGAAATATATATAGTATTTATATAAACCAATATATTTGTACATGGCATTTCAGTACTTAAAAAGGATATTAAGCGTTTAGAAAACTATATATATGCTTTTTCTGTATTGCACATGGTCATGTGAACACATGACTTGTTGGTGTAAGAAAACATTCCTTTATTTATGTGTTCCGTTTCATGTGGTCTTTCTCTCTAAGAATAGAGAAGATTTTTTAAGTTGTGATGTGTGTTCATATGTAGCAGGATTGACCCTGGTAGAATATCTGTAATACTGTGTGTGTGTGTGTGTGTGTGTGTACACACGTTGAGGTTATTTTGGTGGCAAGTTTTGAAATGGAAGGTCTGGCAGTGTTGGAACTGTCAGGATGGGGTAACGGTAACCATTTTGTGAACATCTGTAACAACAACAAACGCTGACAGAAGAAATACACCGTAACACACCATCAGCCAGCTATTAGACTTAAGAACAAATCAATATAATGAACAACATCGCCAGGTGAAGAGAGGTGGCTCCTGGTCTCAAACAATTAACCTAAATAAAGTTGGTCTGATTTTAAAATGGAATATGCTTCAAATCAAACCACAAGATGGCGCCACTCAACTTTTCTCTGCAGATAAAAAAGTTAAACGGGATGGGAGGATTTCAGCTTCATATGTGTTCGTTTAGCCAATTTGAACCAACCTTTCAAAACCTCAAAACAACATTACAGACTAAACAATACATTTAAGGGTTAAGAGCACTCTCCATTGATTTAAAACATAAACTCACAGAAATGTGTTTGTATGTATGTGTATGGTGCACATTTATGTAGCTTTTTTTTCCCTCACCGCTGTAGAAAAAAAGAAGAAAAAAAAAAAGGTGTTTGACTTGTGCTCTGTGCGAAATAAAAATTCAGCGCCCCCTGTTAGGTTCACCCTGCTTCCAAAGGCCGTGAACTGGATGTCCTCCGGTCTCTGAGAGTAAAGCAGCTCAGGTTGAACAGGACTTCCTGTGTCAAAAAGGTCACCGTGAGAGCGTATCCATCATCTGTAAGACCCAGGGTGGAAGGAATGGGATAGGATAAGGGAACTCAAAATCCCTGTTTAGTAAAAAAAAAAAAAATAACAGTAATAGTTCAAATTCTAATATAGTCTTAAATCGACCTCCAAAAGTCTATGCCCGCCATTTCTTACGTGACGTTTTAGTGTTATCAGAACCACGTCACTTGTCACATAAAAGCACAACTCTGTTTCTTAGTCTTGGGGAAGTTTGGTAACGTCCTCTTTCCGCACGCTGCAGATTCCACTCCAAGGTGTCTGAATTGTTAAACAGATGTTAGCTCATCCAGCTAGGCCCTCGCATACACGCGCCAACAGACAAGTACGCCGGCAACACACACACACACACACACACACACACGGCTGCGAGGGTTGCAGGGAGCCAGGTGGAGTGCTGATTGGAGGACAGAGATGCCCGTCACTCAGCCAAGCCAATCAGCGCTGCCCTCTAAACATACACCGGCTCACACCCCTCCCCTTGCTCCTCCTCCTCCTCCTCATCTTCCTCCTCTACGGCCCTGTCGTCGTCCTCTTCCGGGCCTATGCTGCCGGCTCTGCTGCTGCCTGGGGGGGCCTGGCTGGTCTCGGGGGGCTTGGGGTAGCGGAAAGGGCAGCCGTTGTCATCAAAGAACCTGCGGAAGGTGAACTCGTAGAAGGCGTGTTCGGGCAGTTTGCCGTGGGGGGAGCACAGCGTCTCCCAGGCCCGGGTGCTGTCCCCGCTGTGGCTCCACGCCCCGGGGCCGCCCTCTTCTTCCACCGGGTCGAAGTTGGACGTGTCCATCGGGTGGGCGATCTTGGGCCTGTAGGGGGCGGGCTGCTGGCGCAGGTTGCTGGAGAAGTCCATCTGGTCGAAGAAGGGGTGGGCCTTGATTTCCCCGGCGCCGTTCCCGCCCAGGCGCTCTTCCGCGGAGCAGCAGAGTCGGCCGATGATGTCCACGGCCTCGGGGCTGAGTTTGACCTGAGGGGGCACCTGCAACGTGCTCTCCCAGTTAATCACCTGCAGAGGAGAGAGAGCCCAACAGGGGGCCCCAGAGAAAACACGAATGGGACACTTAGCCTTTAAAGATCCACTAAGCGCAATTTCACCGGAATACAGTGATACAGTGACTGTATACTGACATCTACTGGCTCATGTGTATCTTGTACACCTGTAAGATTGTACAAGATACACAAGATAATATATATAAGTATGTAAAATAATTCTTTAGTCCAAAATATAGCTTAGTGGAACGTTTTTCCTGGAGTGAGCAAGTGAGTAGGTGTGTCCAAACATTTGACTGGTACTATAGATCTAAAAATACTTTAATTATGTCAAATAAATTTTTTCCCCTTTCCTTTAGTTTGTACATTCTTGTCTGTAACAGTGATGAGAGACACAAAACGGAAACAAGCCGGATTAAGACTCGGGAGAACGTAGAAATGAAGCAGAATTCCCACCTTGTGCTTTGAAACAGGAGACCTGGAGGACATGTGAATACACACTCTTTACAGTCTCGTTTCATTACCGACCTTGATCTGCGTCTCGGTGGGGGTGGCGGCCAGGAACGGCGGCTGTCCCACCAGCATCTCAAACAGGATCACTCCCACGCTCCACCAATCGCACAGCTGGGTGTAGCCTGGACATGGACCAACACACGGACATTTCACGATACATGGTTGACTTTTAACTGCACTTTTATTGTCTATTAAGATGTCGACTGACTATTGCGTTACATCTACTCTGTAAATGTCATCATTGTTCAGTTTATGGTTTTGCTAGTGAGTCAATCACTTTACACCTACCTACAGTAGGTGTAAAGAAACGTTAAGTATCCAATATAGTGTATTGAAATAAACAAACGATAAAATTCTCCAACCTCAGGACCCACATTCGTCATTAAGTCACGACCCAAAAATTATAAAATTTCCGAACCATTACACTTTATTTCACAAAACAATTAGTGCAGTAATCCACAGTGTCTATATGCACTGTTCAGAACACCTACGCACCTTTCAAAATAAAAGCGCTCCATCGGAAGTTCGATAAAATTGTAAAGATAAACGTTGTAAAGGACCCCCCAGTTGAGACACTGGTATAAAGTACACTACACCAGGGGTTAAGCAAAGCACCCCAGCCCCTCCACCCACCTTTGCGGAGCAGCACTTCCGGGGCGATGTAGTTCGGGGTCCCCACCAGGGAGTGCGCCAGGCAGCGCTGGTGCTGTCGAGTGGCGCGCTGCTCCAGGGTCATTAGCCGGTCGCCACAGCGACAGTTGGACACGTCGTCCCAGAAGTCACTGGGCTCCATGCTGTCCTGTCTGATGTGACTCCCTGGAGAAGGTGGGCGTGAGTTCAAGGGCTGTGACACAATCTTTTGTGCAATTTTATCATCTAGTTCTGTTAGCCAGTGAACGTGCATCGTGCACACATTTTATCCATTGGTGTTTACGTATTATGTTTTACATTGGGAGTCAGGGATACCAACTGCTGGCCTAAGGGGCCCTGGACGGAAACACACTGGATCCAATCCAGGGCTGTGCATGTGACTTTCATGGAGTATTCAGTAACTTCACTGATGAATGCACACTCTGCCCTGTGGTCAAATGCAGGTTGTGTTTGTCAGAAGAACTATTCACATTTAAATGGAATTTAACATATTTAGTTAACAGTTGTACGTATTGTAGACGTATTTATCAATAACAAGTACTCATTTTCGTATTGTTTTGAAGGCTCTTAATACATACTTGTATTAGTGCAAGTAACCGAGTAACGGGGCAGGATAGTCTAGTGGTCTAGATGTTAGACCCCCGGCCGGGAGGTCGTGGGTTAGAGTCCCAGAGTCAGCCTACCTGTAAGCATCCTTGAGCAAGATGCCTAACCCCTATCTGCTCCATGTAATAGCACCATGTAATTGTAAATCGCTTTGGATAAAAGCATCTGCTAAATGACCTCATTGTACATTTTAAATGGTCACCTAGAGATTTGAAGGGGCACAGATCACCATCTCACCTTTCTGGTAGTACTTGGAGTTGTGCGTCCAGCGGAAGCCCGTGCACAGGCCAAAGTCGGTCAGCTTGATGTGTCCGTCCAGGTCGATGAGGATGTTGTCTGGCTTGATGTCGCGGTGGATGAAGCCCATCTTGTGGACGCTCTCAATGGCCAGCGTCAGCTCGGCGACATAGAAGCGTGCCAGCGGTTCGGGGAAGACGCCCATTCGGATGAGCAGACTCATCATGTCGCCCCCGGGGATGTAGTCCATGACGAAGTAGAGGCTGTCACGGTCCTGGAAGGAATAGTAGAGACGGACTACCCACTCGTTGTCTGCCTCCGCCAGGATGTCGCGCTCTGCCTTCACGTGGGCCACCTGCATCAAAACATGAACTCATTTGAACTGGTTTGAACTGGTTTCAACCGGTTTCAACCGTGACCCACGGTTGATAGAGAGTCTTTGCTTAGTTGTGAATGTAGAAAGCCCCGGCGCCTCTTCTTCCACGATACACTTTTATGTTCTAATGTGCGCGTCAACTGATTTCCCTGTTACAGGCACATGAAGTCCACCATTATTTTCCCCTTCTGAGACAATAAAGCTTCACTCCTCTCACCTGGTTGCGATTGAGGACATCCTTCTTGCGCAGAGTCTTCATGGCATACAGAGCCCCTGTGTCCACCTTGCGTGTGAGGCACACTTCACCAAAGGCACCAATGCCGAGTGTCTTGATCTTGACAAACATGGACTTGTCCATTTTGGCTCGCCGGAGCCGGTTATAATTTGATTCTTTCTGGTTCAGCATCTTCCTCATTTGTTCCTGCTCCGCTTCCGATAGGCCAGCCTGGGAGGAAAGGGGAGGGGCAGAAGAATGTGAATTAGCCCCATTTATTCATATAGTGAACCTAGATGCCCGACGAAAACCAGCCGAACTGAAGCGAGAAGGGGTTTGTTCTCTCTTTTCAAAGAAAGGCTCAGTCCTATTGGCCCTTTAGCCCGCAAAGTCAAATGCTCAGACGCCAGCTTCTAACTAAGTCTACCACAGCGTCAGAAAGTTGGACGCCTTGCCTTACCGGCACGCATGGTGCTGGGCAAGACGGCAATCGGTTCTGGGCAGGCCTGTGTGATGTTGACAAAACCCAACAAGCCCACGCAAATTTGTGTCTCAACTCAGTGGCTCGCTGTAGGTCTAACACATATCTAACACATATTCCTGAGGGAGAACTCTCGGGGTGGATAACCTTTTGGCCTGACCTTCACATATCTTCCTGAAAGTCTTGCTGTGTACAGTCTATGTATGATCTGTGTGAAGTCCAAAAGCTGGAGTGGAACAAATAAGAGCACGTCTAATACTCCAGGCTATTGTGTGGAGCATCCATGACAAAAAGAGATGTGATAGCAAACTTTGCTTTTAATTTGTTTGTTTCATTTATACGAGAACGTCAAGTGAAATCAATGAGCTTCTTTTAGATATTAAATTAAGATTTCAGTACATATTTTGGCGTTAGCTCTCACCCATATTTGAGCAGGTAAGGACACTGCTGTTCTGGGGAATTTGTTGTTATATACATTTTACTACAATTGTCTTAGTGTACTCTATTTTTAATGTTTTATATTGTATAACATTAGTGTGTGTTATTTCTATCTTGTTTCCTGGTATTATGCAGGCGTCCGTCGTCACACTCATTTATGTAAATTTAATTTATGTTTCAAAGCGAGGCTTACTAAGTGTTCTTTCTGGAGGTTTCTGGGTCTCACCTTGGACATCTCCTGTTCCAGCTGTAGCCGGCGGTTCAGCTTCTGCTGGTAGGTCTTCATCACATTCTCAATGTGCTGCTCCATGTAGAACTTGAAGGCGAAGGGCGAGTAGCTCTTGATGCGTGACTCTCTCTTCTCCTCGTCTCGTCCGTTCTTCCTGACTGGGACGGGCGATGTCTGGATCTGTTTCTTGTCTTTCACAGCCTTCTCCCCCTTGCCCACCTTCGTCTTCTCCTTCAACTGCTGTTTCTCCTCACCACCTGCCGTTTCGCCTCTGCCGCCGCTTCCCCCGTGTGCGGCTCTGCCCACAGGGCCGCTGAGCTCCGGACCTCCGCACATGGCCCCGGGCCCCTCCAGGGTCCCGGGTTCTCCGGCAGCCCCGGGCATGAGCAAGGTTTTGGGGTATGGGGGAGGGGGGCAGCGTGGCTCCTGAGCAGGCTCCAGGCCGTAAGCCTCCTCGGGCATGTAGCCCAGAGGCTCTGCTGTATCCTGGGCCTGGGCAGCCATCCAGCCGGGGTGGCTGGGTGCCACCGCTGTCTTGGGCTCGGGCCTCATCACCCGGATACTCTTGACCGGCTGCTGGATGGGGGGAGACGTCACAGCCGTGATGGTGTTTGGAGGCCCCAGGGCGGGCTCCTGCTTCCCGGCGCCAGGAAGAGCAGCCATGCTGGGCCGGACGCCGTTAGGTCCGGCGGAGCGGTTGTTGAAGGAGTTGGTTCTGCTGGGGACGCGAACCTCCCCTCGGAACGGTCCCTGGGGCTGGGGTTGTCTGGCCGGGAGGGGCCCTTCTGGGCCCGGGGGCCCGGCCCAGTGGTGCTCGTACAGGTCTAGGTTGAGGCTGGCCCTGGAGGGTGTCATGAGGCCCTGGGGAAGGTCGGCGAAATCGGGCCCCATGGCCGCGGCCCCGCCGGGCGAGCGGGACATCATGTGCACCTGGTGGGAGGTGGGGCTGGCTTGGCGTGGGTGGGAGTGAGGGGGCAGGTACAGGTTCCCAGGGTAACCCCCACCTCCCCCTCCAGGCCCACTCTGGCCCATTGCCCCCTTCCCCTGCATGTTGACGTAGTTTTCCGGTGGGGCCATGGGCGGAGGGGCCATCTTGTTCTGGAAGGAGGCACTCCTCTTGACTCCATAGCCCGCAGGCTCCATCATGTGAGGCCGGCCGTGGCTGAAGTCGTAATGGGGGCCGGCCACAGGGCCCCCTGGTGGCTGGGGCTGAAGCTGCAGAGGCTGGCCGGGGACATTGTAGCTCATCATGGGACCATGTTGCTCCATGCTGCCGGGGTAGGCCTTCTGCTGGGCCCCGGGGGGGTACATGCCGCTGCCGGGGTTGCTCTGTGCCGCCATGGCTGGGGGATAGGCACCCATACTAGGGGGCCGGCCCATTGGGTTGCCCATAGTGGGCCCCTGGGCTGTGCCAGCAGGGGGCAGCATGTAGTTCATGACTGGAGCACCCATGTAGGGTCTTTGCATGTCTGCCTCAGGGCCGTATGCTGCCCCGTCGTACATGGTTGCCCCCAGCTGGTGGTAGGGGGACATAGCACCTGCCTCGCCTGAAGCCTCCATGGAGGGCCGGTGATCCATTGAGTTTGGCATGCCTCCCTTTCCTGGGAAAAACAGGCGTCTGAGCATTAAAATGTAGAAACAAAATGTAGTCTATTGTGCAGTTAAGTATGATAAATCCAGGTGTGGCCGTGTGTAACCACGAGACAACGTGTGGGTCTGGCGGTGACCGCCTTTACCTGGCGATGTCTGTTTGATGACGCGGACGATGAGCTCGTTACGGGGGTCTAGGTAGCCCATCTTACTGATGTACTCCAACGCCGCCTCAATGTTCCTGCTGCCCGTTTGCTTCAGGGCGCGCACAGCCATTTCCTGTCACAAACGCACAATATTGAGACACAGTATGTTACACATTATACACTGGCACAGTAGGCGTCAATACACACACACACACACACACACACACACACCTGCTGCTCTCACGACACACAACAGAGTCGCAACACAGTCGACCCATCTCCAACTCTCCAATTGTAATGCAATGGCTGCAACTGTCTCTCTCTCTCAGTAATAATTTACCAAGCCCAAGTGCCTTTTAGCAGGCTGACTTGGTGTCTGACACATAGTAAAGGTTACGGTTAGGAAAGATGACAGGTGACCGGGACAAGGTGGTCACATTACCAGTTTGGAGTCGTTTGGTGCTACTGGCAGGCACACACACACACACACGCGTCTCCACATTTAGAATTAGACAGGCATAGAAATATCTGAAAATTCGGTTTGTTTTTTTTGTAATTTATTGTAAATTATTTTTCACCCTTAACTACAATGCACTTCTGAGCTTTTATCCAATCTCGTCAGCTGATGCCATCCTATATTGTGTGGTGTTATCATGTCTGATGAAGTCAAAGCAAGGCATATATAGCATCTCTATTCAATAATCTGCTATAATTGTATTCATATTACATTACAGTCTCATAGGGCTGCACAGGCCTACATTCCACATGGTAATAAACGACACCCCTAGACATTATCCTCCCATTGGCCAAGGGAAAACAAATAAACACAAGATAGAAGAAACCCTGGAAGGGACCACAGAGGGAGGAGTCCAACCCTTCCAGGACAGCTAAGATGCAATAGGTTTTGAGTGGGCATGCCAGCTGATGATCTTATTAACATACTGTAAACAAGCAGTTTACAGATCGGATAAACAGCGTAAAACTGGGGAGGGCTGTCTCTCTCTCTGCTTTTCAAACTAGGCGACCCACACCTAGCTGAGGAAATCCCCCTGAATGGCAAATGACCTCACCGTAAAGACATTTCAACCCAGAACACAGCCCAGCTACTCAGCTCTAGCATGCACACCCCTGCTGGCAAAGCACAGAACAGCATCCACAAGGCAGAAATTCTGTGCATTTTCCCCATAGACTGTATAAATAAGTGGACAAATCCTCCGTGATGTAGCCCATAGGTTTTCTGAAGAACGGGTTTGAAGCTCCAAGTGTGCAGGCCCAGGCCGTCGCCATCTTGGCAGTGTCAAACTCCCGCCTGACTCCCGGCTGCTTCATTTATAAGACTCGAATGTTGCCGCTTGGTTTTATCCCAACCACCCTATAGTGGTCACGCCTCCTGCCAACGTTTTACAACAAAATGCACACCTCTTTAAAGTCCCCATAAAATGGCTCTCGTTCGACCCATTTCCTCTTGAAACAACAATTTATAGATGTTATTTAATTGGATGTACAACATTAGCACACCCCTAGTCCCCTAGTTGTTTTGTTGACGTGTCTTTCAATATGTCCGTCATCCTAGGATAACCTCATTTCAAGAGGGAATACAGGGAATGATGCGTTTCTATGGTGTGGCCATTTTGTGCCCCTTCCGCCCACGCTGGGGCCGCCTGGGCGTTTTCATTTACAGAGAGGAAACTAAGCGAAACACACGTGGGTTTAAAAGCAGACCAGCATTGCCACCGTATGCCAGGAAACACCAGGGCCGAAGACGTGCTATGCAGGGCGTGTGTGCGGTGTCCAGCGTGAGGCAAACTGTCTAATATACGTACAGGAATACAGACAGGAAACAAGGAATAAATGTGAGGGTTTGTTGCTGGTCAGTCCCGCAGTGGGACTTCCATGTGTTTACGTGTTTAGTGTTTGTGTGTCTAGTTTTGGGTAGTGTGTGTGCACACATTGGGTGGAGTCGGCAGTGGACAGGCCCCGGTGCTACGTTCCAACTCCTGACCCTGGCGTCATGGCGACAGATGTTCCTTTCCCAACATTCCCGAGGCCAGGAAGTAGGAATGCAAGCTATTTAGAAATGTGGACTTTCTCTCTCCTCACCCTGACTTTGAGTCTGAAATATCCAACCCCGCATTATGATGGCAACGTTTCCACAAGCCTCCAAGTTATCCCAAGGCATACTCACGAGAGAGAGAGAGAGAGAGAGAGAGAGAGAGAGAGAGAGAGAGAGAGAGAGAGAGAGAGAGAGAGAGAGA
>JAOEHI010000014.1:1766366-1796601 GCA_025447815.1 Percopsis transmontana
ACACACAGAGAGACACACAGAGAGACACACAGAGAGACACACAGAGAGACACACAGAGAGACACACAGAGAGACACAGTCTTCGGTCAACATTATGCACAGTCCTGTTCTTATGGTGGTATAGCGGCTATAGCCTCACTTTAACAATGCACCACTCTTTTGCATGTCTCTCTTACATACTGTGTACATATAGTGTACACACAGTATATAGTGGAATGCTTTCTCTTATTTTGTCGAGCATTTCTGCTAACCATTTCCCCCCCACACTCACTGGAGTGATTTCTTACAATATTTAACGGTGTTAGCTTTAGGTTGGGTTTAGCTGTCAAAGATGTTTCGTGTGTGTGTATTTATATTGATAGGATGTTACTATAGGTAGGGCTTTTGAGTTTTCGATGATAATTCTTCTGATATTTCCCCCCTCAGATGTATACAATTTATGACTTCTTGTATTTTAATTTTACCTTTTCTTTTGTTTAAAATATTTTCTGCATTACTGAATAAGTTGTAAATCTAGTGTTTTAGCCCAATTGATTTTGATCCTAAATGAAAATGTGTTAAAATAAAATGTCAAATTAAGATTGCCATATGATAAATGAGACAAAAATACAGTTAACGCAGCCACACTTGAAGGATTTATTGACACTTGTCAATATGCATTATTAACTGCCATTTCAAAATAGTGTCACTTAACGAAGCACGAAGTGGTGTCTGAAGAAGACCCCACGATGCCGAAATCCTCCTCGCCACAGCAGCTTTTGCCAGGGGAAGGGACAGGACAGCAGCAGCACACTGTAAGACTCAGCTTGCTCTGCCACTGTCGCCATCCTCCGTCTCTTGGTGTCCACAGGGCATCTCGTCCACTAGCACAGCAGTAGGTCAGATAGACAGGCAGCTAGACAGAGCTAGCTAGGGCGAGAGAGACAGACAGACTGGCGCACAGGTGCATATTTTTGGGGCGGAAGGCAAGCCTCTCCTCACGGTTAACGAGGTGAGGCTTGCCAAATGCGTCTGCCAAACATGATTTTTGACGTTTTTTTTGAAGCCACGAAATCATGTTTCGCAGCTGCACAAGGTGAACAGGGCTTTTATTTTTGTTTTAATCTCGTTCCTGTCCTGTTGCCCATTCCCAGCGATTAGCCCAGACAGTCAGCACTGACACAGCCAGGCCTCCATCTCAACCAAGCGCTATTGAAACACCCAGAGCTGCTTGTTCTACCTCCCCAAAGCAAACCAACTGTGGTGTAGTCTGCCACCTGCACAACTGATCGAAAACTCTAAGCCTTGGCTATAGTTATAAAGTAGTGACAGCTATTAACAAGGTGAGAGTAGGCTTGTACAGTGCATAAATAATACACGACTTAACTCTTCTGTTATTCTAGCAGTAACACAATGACAAAGCTCGCTTTGATGCGCTTGTTCATTTCCTAAAGAGGTATTGCAATGCAATCGGAAATGTTTATATTTCATTAAGGCATGGAAGATAATCTATTAAACACAGCAGTATGTTAAGAACGACACAAGAAGAGTGTGTTCTAGTATTGAAGAAAAATCACTAATGCTATGTTGAGACGGTGTACAATGGGCCTGCCAAATTCAATGTTTTTCCATTTGTCTTTCTGTCATGTTGTGATGTATTCATTGCTACATGTTGGAACCTGTCAATATATACAAACGCCACACATTCTGCACCTTACTAAACGGAGGATAAATGATTGCTAAACATGTTAAAAAAAAATAAATGAGAGGCTTGAAGGCTCAGAATGAAGAGGGAGTTGACAGATATGCATCAGTTTGCCCTCTTTCCACAGTAAACAAGTGGACATCCAGTTCTATAAAAAAGAGCCTGCATGCCGAGTCACAAATACATTTTGTAACCCCAAGTATTAAACATTCCCTTTGGTACGTTGACACATTTTGAACCTCGTCCGACTGTCGTACACACACCGTGGTGTACCCCCATGGCTTTAAAGCTCCAGACAGCAAAATAACCCAGCTAACTGGTCAAAAGGCAAACGCAGGCGCGCTAATGTGCTGTCTAATGTGCTTCTGCTGCTGGGTCCTGTAGAAGGTAACGCCAACACATCTATCTCAATTCCCAGGAGCCCGACGACCAGGAGGCCCCTGACGATCAGGACTCATCGCCACCCGAGGACACTTCCCTCTACTCCCATTCTCCTGGAAGCACCCACTTTCAGCAGGTGCATCCACACACAACACGTACACTGTTGGGTCCCAGCCTGTTAGACCCATGGCCCTGTGAGCTATGAACATACACTGCTTTGTACGCATTTCATTAAGGAAAACAAAACCAGATTGCAGTTTCATGATTGTTTAAATCATCCCAATTGTAAATCATTGCACAGTTGCCCCCCCCCCCCAGCTGGAAAGCCAGTGAAATATACCATCTTACTACTTCGCTGGCTTCTAGATGACTGTGATGTGCGGATATGTAGTCGTGCTATTTTCTGACCCTGGTTTATCTCCTCCCAAGCAGAACAACCACCCCCACGGGCAGCCATACACGGGGCCCGCCGCTCAGCACATGAACAACCCCCAGCGCCCTGGTCCGGCCTCTGCCCCAACTCCAGGCCCCGCTCAGACCACCATCCCTACGCCCACCCCCACCCCGGGCCCCGGCCCCGGCCCCGCTCCTGGTCCGGGCCCGCGAGCACAAGAGAACTGGGAGAGCACGGAGGAGGTCACCCCCGCCCCCAACTCTACCCCAGCGCCTGCCCCGCCTAAGGAGTAACCCCGCCCGCCCCCTCTCCCTCCCCCCCCGCCCGCCCCCTCCCCCGCTGTGCCTCGAGCCGCCATCGTCCTGCTCTCCCTCCTCTCATCCTCCGGTCCACTGAGCTTTTATTGGGACACACTCTCTCTCTCTCACTCTGGCCCCCGGGTCGGGGCAGGGCAGAGCAGGGTCTGCCAGCCCTGAGCCCCTCCCCACGTCACCCTGGAGGAGGGGCTCTACCCCGGGCCTGGGGCTGCCTGCCTGCCCTTGTGACTGGGGTCTGCCGGTGGCTGCAGAGACAAGGGAGTGGTCAGAGTTGTAATTAAGAGTTACCCAGACCTGACGATGCCGACGCGCTTGTCTCAGACGATAAGGTGTACATAGTATGTTCATGTTTTTGACTGTTCAAATTCCCCCGGTAGCATAACAGTGTCTGGTTTGCTGTTGGGAGATCTGATGAAAAACAAAATGGATACTATAAATTTAAAAAGACAAAAAAAAAAAAAAAAAAACTCTGTAAGAAGACAAACTCCTCTTTGTTTTATCACCCATGCTCAGCAGTGAGGTTTGGTCTGCCATCGGACAGTTACTGGTCATTCAACTGTAGGAGGACGCATTGTTATTATCATAATTATATTATTATTCTTAAGGTCCTTGGCCACCTTATGACCCATGCCAAATCAACTCACATGCTGTGGTTGGTTTTAGTGTGAGATGCGAAATGGTTGGGTGAACTTTTACGGTGTTTTGGTTGATGTGAAAACGCGGTGATGCAACATTTGTTCTGAAACTCATTGCCTTTCTCTTTTTTTTTTTTTTCTTTTTCTTTTTTTTTTTTTTGGTTTGTTCTGGTAATTAATTCAATCCTTTCGAAGCTCTAGTTAATATGCTGTAACATTTAGCATGGCTTCTCACCAGAATAGTGTAGCCCAAGGGAAGACTTGTGATCATAAGAACCTACAGCTGTTCCACAGCGCCAGAGGAGGGACATGCCCTTAGGTTTTTGTTTTGTTTTTTTACTCATCTACCCTTGTACATTGAGGGCGATATTTTGAACCAATGTATGAATAAGTGGCTTTTCAATTGCACATTATTATAATCCTCCAACTTCACATTCGGCAGTCAGTTTTGGTGGGCTAGACAGCTTAGCTTTCATTGATAGGAATTCTGAAAAATGAAACACATATGCAACAGAAGTGTTACACTGGGCTACCTGGTGTATTATAGACTGTGTGGTTTGCTTTCTCGCTCTCTGTTCAATAGAGCCTAGTCTTAGACAGACTTACTGCCCATTGGTTTCTTTCAACCATGGAGTCGGCCAGGCAGGGGGGTGTCTCAAGACTCCTGCCCAGGTAAGGTGACTGATCCTGGGCAGCGGTTTGCAAGGCCTCTCCCTCTCCCTCCGTGGAGAACAGCTTCCACAGCAGGGTTGTACCATAAGAATAGCGGCTGGTTAGTCATGTTGCAACTTGAGCTAAAGTGTAATTCTGTAGGAGTAAAAGGTAAACATCAGTAAATACTGTATTTAATTGGTAACTTGAATGCGTGTATTTTTTGGATTTTTTTTTTTGTCTAAAACATACCAAATACTCCTGCAAATGAAAATATTCTGCCCACCGTATTATATTTAAATATTTTGCTCTTATTTTATAGAATTTATTTTGTTGTATTTCACTAAAAAAATAGAATTTGATTTAAGAGGAACATTTTTGTCCTTGTGTTATTTTTAAAGAAGATATTGACTGTACAGAGTTCTGCGCCCTGTTTTTGCCGACTTTTGTTTTGGCCATGGTGTGACGTTGAATTCTGGAGCTACAGTCGCGATGTGAACTTTCACTTTGTGAGGTTTTTTGTGCACAGAAATATAACAAAAAGCATTGCGCCCTTAGCAAATAAAGAACATGGAATCTTGACTGTGTCTCATTTGTACTTGTATGTTGTCAACAGATGTGTCAATCGTGACGTGATCACCATTGGCACAATGATAATAAAATTCCAATATCTACATTTTATCAGTGCATTAGCATAATTAGGAATTTGTCATGCACATGTTGAAGTCTGATTATCTGATTAATTTTAGAATACAATTTGCATTATATTATACTGTATGTTTGCTAATCTAAATGTGCTGAATTGATATTCCTTGGGTGGGTTTGTGACCTCTGAGATTACTGTTGTACAGGTCATTATCAACAAAGCATAATGTATACTATTTGGTATTAAAAGTGCATTCCATGTGTTGCTTGTGAAGAGGTAAACCATGGCATCTGCAGGATCCTAAAAGGAGTCCTATGATGTTTTGTTGACACCTGAGTAATCATACATGCCTATGTTTCTGTGTTAATCTTTCTGGTTTCTGCTCCAAAATAACTCACTGACCAATTGAGAAATCGTTTTCATTTTAGTATTATTTTTTTTTTTAAACACTTATTTGGAAGAATGGGGGCAGGGGCATAACAGTCTAGTTTTCAACACCCTGCCAGAAAGTCACAGGTTCAGGAGTTGTAAGCATCCTTGAGCAAGATGCCTAACCCTTATCTGCTCCTTTTTACTGTATTCAGTTGCTTTGGATAAAAAGCATGTACTAATTGAATGGGTATACATTTACTAAAAACCTGAGTACTGTATGCCTGGTGTGACTAAAGTGGACTGTACTTTGGTAAAAAAAATAACTTTGTAAGCTTCTTATGTAGAATTGAATTAACCAAAATGTGTGCAATTACAACTGGCCAACACACTAATATGTAGTTTTATGAATACTTATTTAATCCAAGGGTCCTACTTGTAATCACAAATCACTTGACTAAGGCACCGCTGCTTTTTTTTTTTTTTTTTTAATACTTAGAATAGAAACAATAACGTACAATTTAATGGTGATAATTTTAGGTCGACTATTCTCCCGTTAGACATCTAAAAAAAAAAGTAAGTTAATAAGTCATGCCAGTTGGATGCACGCGTCTCCTGGCATTGTTTTACATTTACAGCGTTTAGCAGACGCTTTTATCCATAGCGACGTACATTTGTCGCCAGTTGAACTGGGTAACAACCAGTTTTTACAAGCAGATAACATTCTCTAAGAATAAGGACAGCATCATGTAACAAGGTTACTTCACTTATGCCTTTGCGCAACATTACTCAAAGATTCGTCATTTATTCCTCAAACTGTCGATAATTACAATAATCAAAGTTGTCATACACACTTCAAGCTACTCATTCTTCAAACAGTAAATAATTGCCAACTGTGAAGTGCTTGGTAATATAAGAGCTGATCTAGCAGAGTGGAAATTTATTTTTTTAAGAAAGGGAGGAAAGGAGGATATCATAAGGATTGTTAGTGTCATTAGTGCTATGTGGTAGAGATCCGTGGCCGAGGTACAGAGATGGATTATGAGGAGGTCTTAAGTCTCTGGCGGAAGATTGGTAGTGATTCTGCTGTTCTGACCGGTGCGGGAAGGTCATTGCGGTGCCACGCCCGAGAAGAGTCTGGACTGGGCTGCACGACTCTTACGCTCTGCCCTTGGCGATTGTCTAGTAAGCCATGACGGTAAATACTCAATCCTCCCTTGCAGTTAGGCATCATGTGAGAAGAGCATTTCCAGTTAAAAGTTTCATTACATTAAGTAAATTAAGTGACTAAGACAACTAATTTCCCATTATGAGCTGAGGCAAATGTTTCCGTTTACATCTAGCTTTGAGGTGTGATACGGTAACACAAGAGGCCAAACACAGATCAGATTCTTTAGGAACATTTTATTATCAAGACACGCAGAATTAGTTCTCCTTCTCCTGGACGGTCTTTGTTCCGCGCAGTCTGCCTGTACGACGGGCTGCAATGAGACCGACCTTGCGACCAGCAGGTGCGTCCCTCCTAATAGTTGAGGGCTTACCGATGTGCTGATGGTTACCGCCACCGAAGGGATGCTCAACAGGCTGCAGAGAGAGATGAAGGGGAAAAGGGAGTTAGCATTCACAGTCCTCACTGGTATGGGGAATGGTTTACCCTAGCCCTTGGTATACAGGGATTGCAGGATGACTTCTGATTTGATCTTGTCCAATCTTACGCTTTTGTGGCATCAGTTTCCAGCGTTTCCCATTAATTACCTAAACTATGGCGTGCCACCATAGTCTCGTAATGAACCGAATATATTTTTACACTTTCTCCGCCTTCCTTTGCTTACTGCCTGCAGATTGCCTTACTACAATCTCCATGTAATTTGCCCATGATATACGCTGCACTGCATTGATCATGCAGTATTAAAAAGGGCTGGTCAGATTACGATGCGCCCTCCCGCAGGTTATATTTTATCTCTACAACATTAATTCAGGCAATACCATTAATAGCAGTTTGCTTCCATGATAGTGCCTTCCTGCCTATATCTATATAGAAGTGGAAAGTTAGGTTATACATTTCAGGGGATATTCATAAAACTGCCACCACCGCGCTGCTTATGTTGTCACTTGAGCAGCACACAAAAGTTCAGTGGTTTGAACTTTTACCATTTATGAACTGCATTAAAACTGTCTTGTTTACCATGCTTTGTGGGTGTGACTTTTGCTGTGTCATCACCATTCATATCTACGCAATGTGTGGTGATGAAGTTGTTTACTAGAGCTCAGAATTGCTTACAAGAGCACCAAGTTCTTAATAAATCTAGTCTATTAAATTTTGCTCTCAAAGAGCACCAGATTGATGCTCTGGGTGAGCATGCCCCCGGACCCCCTACAGGGGGCCAAGGTTCACCCACCATAGTCTCATTAAATCCTGTGGGATACACTTGTTTCATATTGACGTCTCACAAAACACGTCTAAAAAGAATATTGCCTGCCTAAGGCTTGCAGCTTCACTGCCCATCCTGGGATGGTATATAAAACATGAAACACGTGATGGCATAGAATGTGTTTGCCCTTTTAATTAAACATTTACCTAGGAGACAAACCCACAGTTCTTTTTCAAGGGGACAGACCAAGAAAGGCAGCATAAGAGTTACAAAACGTACAAATGCCAATATAATGCACTCAAATATCTTCCACCCAGGTAAACCTAAAGAATTACCACACAAACCTCTATAATCAGTTTCATACTACCCAAGTGGAATCAGGCCCTCCAAGATATTCCAAGTTGTGTGTGCGCACAATATAAGGCAGCTGTTGTTCCCATTCCAGCATAATCCATCGACCATGGTTGGTAGCTGCTAGCCTAACTGTGTAGGCTACCGTTTGCTTACATTGCAAAAACGATGGGATAAGGTAACATCCAGAGAAAGAGAAAACTTACATTCATGGCCACACCACGGACACGTGGCCAGCAGTTCCTCTTGGCCTTGTACTTGTGGTAAGCACGACCAGCTTTCAGGATGGGCTTATCAATACGTCCACCACCAGCAACCACCCCTGGCAAACGACATCAGGTCATTTAAAAAAAAAATTATATACAATTATATTGATTACACACCCCTCAATCTAATCATGTACCCTTGATTCATCGGTTAAAGTTAAGACAACACCAATGTTCATCCTGCTGTTATTTATAATCCAACACATTTTTAGTTCACCGTTTTCTGAATGATAGTTACTCTAAATACAAACATCCCATAACTAGATAACTAATCAGTTTGCAGTTAAAAGAATAATCACTGTAACTTGGTGAGCCGATTACCGAACTAGAGGGACATCCTAATGGGACGAAAGAAGTAATCATATCAATTCAGACAGGACCCTTACCAACAACAGCTCTATTGGCAGAGGCGATGACCTTCTTGGAGCCAGAGGGGAGCTTAACTCTGGACTTCTTTGTCTCGGGGTTGTGGGAGATTACGGTGGCATAGTTTCCGGAAGCGCGTGCCAGTTTGCCTCTGTCGCCGGGCTTCTCCTCCAGGCAGCAGATGATGGTTCCCTCAGGCATGCCACCAACAGGAAGGACATTGCCAATGCACAGCTGAGCTGTGGGAGATAAGACAATTAGGTCACTTAGCAGACACTTTTATCCAAAGCAACTTACAGTTACATGCTGCCATTACATGGAGCAGGTAGAGGTTAGGCATCTTGTTCAAGGATGCTTACAGGCAGGCCAGCTCTTGACCACGACCTTAGACCACTAGACTATCCTGGACAGGTCAGTCCATGAACTGCTATAGCTTCACATTCACACCACTCAACTGGATGGGGACGATATAAAAATCTTGCCATGCAGTTTTCTATTGCCGTTATTAGCTCAGATTTCAAGTGAAGACAGAATGTGGAGCTCAGGAAGGTCATGTGAGGCTAAACCAGTATATGATATTATACAAAGATATCAGATGTAACATAGCTATAGGAGAGCTGGTCCGCCCCCCACCCCAGCCACCCCATACTGAGGCACCCATCAGATCACAACAAAGCAGGTCACTAGGGTTTTTGTTGATAAAGGCTCATGATCCCTTCATTTTTGTCAGAACACTCACATCTATGAACACGCAGTATTTCAGAAAAGGCTGTGTAACAACAGAGGGCTCATACGCCCAGGATGCTTTAGAACACAAATAAAGCAACAAGGTTTATGATTTATGATTAGTTTGGCACCTTACCCTTCTTGCCACAGTAGATGAACTGTCCAGTATGGATGCCCTCTGCAGCAATGAAAAGCTCTGTCCTCTTCTTGAAGCGGTAAGGATCCCGGAAAGCAACTTTAGCCAGGGGAGCACCACGGCCAGGGTCATGGATAATATCCTGGAAGATGGAATAAGAACTTATTTGAACTGTATGGTAAAAGACTTCTATAGCTCTCATCTTGTGCTGTTGACAAAATGACAGACGACATACAGCAGGTGAAGAGTTGGGCAAAACGCTGGCTACTGAGGAAGGCAATAGCTGAAAAGTTATGTGTGAAAGACAATTGACAGGTGACATATTGATCCATTGTGCAGTTCGTTGTGGGCGTTTTTTTTTATTTTGCATTCTAGTTACCTTCACAATCCCCTTGATATAACCATGGCGCTCAGCAAAGTCAATGTGGCGGAGTTTAGCAGCACCTTTCCTGTGCTTCACATGGGCCTTGAACACTGAGCCCGCACCTTTTCTCTGTCCTCTGATCACACGTCCCATTGTGTACTAGATTAGAACAAAATAATAAAGCCTTAGCTTGCATTCGGCAAGTCAATATCCCTCAGTAAAACCACTAGTTAACCAGTTAAGACAACCAAGATACAGACCTACAACTCACGTAAGATCTAGACATTGCTTAACCCACAACTGAGACTAGATAAACTCTACAGTCAGTCACACACAACTTGATTGGGTTAGCCGCCGGTTAGCTGCCACTACACACTTGAGGCCTTGTCATCACGAAGCTATACGTAGAACTAAAGCTCCGGTTTAGGCCATCAAACAGAAGTCCACTTTTAAAATAATGACATGGTCTTACGCCGCTGCCTTTATTACATCCTTTCTAGTGACGATTTAGAGTGGATGTACTTAATTTAAACATGATTTTGATTCGATTTTTTGAAGAGAATAAGGTAGATGACTTCCTACCTAAACCCCGCTGACGGAAAGAGGAAGTTTGAGGAAGAAACAGACGTTTTCTTCCGGGTAAGTAAGCAAGGGGGTTGATGGGTAACGGAGTCCTAGCTTTATAATTTTACGCAAATTCCTTTTTATTTAGTGTAAAGTGTCGTGTCATCTCTGGATCGTGTTAATCAGGAAACAGTCGTTTGGATATGTTTTATTATCTTCTTTACACCAGTTGTGGTCTGCTTTGTATCTAATGTACGTCATGTCTTTTTGACCGTGATAAGGAAAATACATAGCCTACTCTTTTTAAATAAAATATATTATGGTTATTCTTAGGCATGTCGAATATAGGCTGAGAAAACATTCGAATACATATTTGTATATAAAATTCTGCACGGGTCTTGTGTCGTTGTTTGTTTGTTTTTTGGTCCAGCAGGTGGCGCAAATAGGACATTAACAACGCAATCATTAGTTCGATGAACAGCACAGATACTCCAAGTTCCAGTTATACAGTAAGGTGTAAAAGGCGCAATGATACACAGGGTCGTGCTTCCTAAACGTTGGGTAGATGCGTTTATAGCAGATAGCAGATCACCATAATCCAAAAAAAGTGGCCTAAAATAACTAAGAAATACAGGTATTCTCTTGCACACAATGAGGAGCAGGATTTCTTCCTTTATTAAAAAACAAACTTCTGCTTTGGATCGAAACAAGATTTCCAATGTGCAAGAACGAATGAGTCAGTTTTGTCCGAGGACATTTGAAACTAAATCAAGGGGAGTTCTGATATCTATCTTTAAAACCATATCATTAGACATTAGACACCCAGCTACATATTTGGTAGCATTAATAGGCATTCATAGAAAATAACAAAGAAATGCTTAAAACAATGATTGACTTTATGTGCTGCTGCAAAGCCCATCAAGCGGGGTTTTTTTAATGATGGAAATATCGCGAGAACAATAAATCAACCACACATTTATTGTAGGGCTATCTCGCGGTACCTAAACGTTCGGTCTCTCATTCCACCACGGTCAAGCCTGCTAGAAGGGATTCGGAACAGAACAGCTCAGAAGGATTTCTTTAATTACTGAAACCCTAAAAGGAACATTTATTAGTAACCAGACACAGTCGTCTAATTCACCATCAAGTAATTATTGTAAAAGTTAACAGGTAATCGTTAAGTAAAATCCGTGTTTTTCGTAATAAAGCTACAACTAGCAGATCGTGCTAACAAAGAAAAGCCTTTCTCTTCAGATATAATCCCCACTATTCTATTTAGTTATGAGTCATGTGGTCGTCGATAATTCACACGGTCTAGATCAGCAGGTAAGTTGTTTTTTTTTAAATAATATTTTAGTTTTCTTACGAAAAGTATTCATACGCACGCGTAATTTCGACAGTAAAGAGTGCTATCGTGGCTATTTCATGTGCGGCTAGATTCCCCAGTTAAGTAGCTAGCATTTGAGGCTAAGCTAACGCTGGTAAAATGGTGGTGATGTCGCCGTCGAAACTGTTGTGATGGCGATGCTCGTTAATGCGTTTATGAATTTAACTGCAAGTTCAATCAAGTTCTTGATGTTTCATCATAAGCTGTAAAATTGTATCGACACGTTAGTATTTGTCAATTATGAATACAATTGTGTTCCAATAGTTTCCTAACACTGACGCCGGCCGGGTGTCAAGCCAGTATGTGCACCCCCCTCCCCCACTATTATTTTTTTCCCCCTGCAACACTGTTCTTTAATTCGATTAGAACACATCTTTTGCAGTAATGTTGGACCAAACTGTGAACAACACTAAGCTTAAAATATTATTGCTGTAATACTAAATAAGATAATCTTGGCAGGTTCCAGCAAAGGAACAATTGCGGCAGGGAAACATCGTCGGCACGACACCCGAATGCCATTTGCTTCACTAGGCCCTCGGACCATGAAACGTGGCGCAGAAAAAAAACGAAATTTTAAGGTGGCGTTTTGCCCACGTTACTTGCATCCGATGAAGGAATTCCATCCCCGTGTGTCTTTATTAGCTGGCCACCATATTGCTCGTCTTGGGATTTTTTTCCTGACCTTTTTGGACTTGTTTTGAACGCATACATACAGATGCAACATCGTAGTTACCTTGCGTATGGGATTTCGTGCTGTGTATAAACGTTTCCCGTTTAGGCAATAAAGTGCATTTATCTTTGAATTGGTAAGGTATCGTTAGTGTGATTATGTGCAAACACGCTGTTGTTACAAAAAAAAATCTACGTCACCTGAACAATTGTATCTTGTATTCTCGTGTTGTAGCTTGCTGTCCTAGACTTGAACTCTGCTGACGGACAGGGCGGAGGCACCGGCAGTAAGTACTTGGGACTAAATTTGGTTAAATTAAACCTTTGGCGCAGTCTGAAAGATCTATGGTGTAATGCAGATCTGCTTAATTTTACAAAAACTACATTCAGTACTTGAAATTATATATCTGAATGTGTGAATTGCTGTTCTGTAATGCTTTGTTTATTTTCTATCTAGGGCGTTACATTCCACCTCACTTGAGGAACAAAGATGCTTCCAAAAATGGTGAGTCTCATTTCACACATCAAGTGAGCCGCAATGCAATAAAACGTAGTTTCTGCTATTTTTGATCATTGTTAGGCCAAATGCAAGGAGAGCGGTCGTATATAAACTTCTTTTTATATATATATAAAAAAAAAAAATAATTTACTTTTGGGGAAGGGTGCTTCAAATTCAGTTTTCAAATAACCTGTACTAGCACTGTTAAAGTGGGGCAAGCAGTAGTTGCTATAAAGTTGCTGGCTTTGTGTCACCCACGCAGAAGGCATTAAAAACAAGTTTATCCATGTCAGTATATTTGATTAATCCTTCTTGGTCTTAATATGATCTTACCTATACATTGATTTGGTATATTCCTCAATGGGTAATAGTTGTCAGAGGTTAAAGAGTTCAGATTACATTTTTAATATTGCAGTGATATGCTGAAATACAATTTTATTTTTTTAGTATTGACTCGCCTTTTTTAGTGGTTATTTATCTTTTGGTTATAAAAGCGTCTGCTAAATGCTGTAACTGTATTCTGGGAGTTTTCGAGAAAGAATAAGCTCACCACAAATACTGTCCTATTTGATCTCTTGGCAATGTTCTGTTGCCAGCATGTGGTTTCTGTGTGATCAGCACACCCCCTTAACTAAGAAAACAGTTTTTATTTGGTCTGCTTCTCAAAGGCCTCAAATCAACATGTACGGCAGATCAGCGATTATTTAAATTTTAAGTATTTTCAGACTAAATTGATTTTTGGAAGCATGGTACAGACTGTCATTACACACTTGACATTTTTGCTGTTTTCTTATTTCACAGCAGGAAATGCTTATTCCACTGGTAGACAGTGCGGTTATTCAGTGGCACCAGTAAACCTCTGTAAGTCCCTTCTGTCTGTTTTCGCTGAGGGCAACCTGCATTCCCAGATGCATGAACTAGCATTTACACACCAGCAAAGCCAATGCGAAGGATAGAGAGCTAGTTTACAGCTCTAGATATCACACCCATAAGCAATTGGCAAATTTTTTGGGACTGCTTCTTTTCTGCTGAAATGCTTGCAGTCACAATTGTGCTTCGAGTGGTTTGAAGTGTAGTGCACCACTTGAGTTTAGCACCAGACAATAACTTTCTCCTAGGCTTGTGCTGACATTTTAATAAGATTTCAATGAGCAGATCATAAACATTTGGAATTTAGGTTTCTATTTAGCAGTGCTCCAACCATGGTAGTTGGTGTCAACAAAGGCACAGAAATAATTGTACCCCCGGATGCGATGACTGTAGGATGGGTAACTATTAGTGTAAAGTCAACCTAAACACTCGTACTGCACCACACGGTAGACATGGCAGAGTCCTTTTTATAGCCTGCTTCCCTACCTTTAGGTTACCCAAGACTGGCCTCTCAGGAGCTTGCCTTTTACCATGCCTACAGTGGGGGTTGGCCAAACAGATGTGGTATAACTTGATGTACCTGCATGGGATGCCACCTACCTATTGGCTGTAATAATTCTAGAATATTGCTAAGCACACTGACGCATGGTGTTGGTGCTTTGGCAATTATGTGCTGCACCGTTAGTACGCTTGCCTTACCGATGACAGTGAGGCGCAACAGCCACAGATATCTTCTATCTGTAGTGTCCCCTGTTCGGCCACCCAGTCTGCAAATGGGTGCACTCTTGTGCTTTTTGTACTTCATCCTTCGGGCACATTTTTAAGAAGTTTTTGGTAAGGTTAAAGAAATGGCTCAAGTGCACATAACCTTGTCTTCCTAGGTCGTGTAAAATGTTGGGCCTGAAGGGGTCTATAGGTGTCTGTGCTTTGGCTGGCTTGTAGTAACTTTACTCTTCCTACTGTGATTGTGTGAGCAACATATTCCGAGAAGATTGTTGTATTGACTGATGTCTTGTTATATTGTCCAGAAATGGCCAGTAATACTAACTTTATATAATTGTAAAATCAAAGGTGTTTGGTTGTGAATTATATTTAGGCAGTAATGCCTATTTCAAACTTTAGAAAGCAGCACTTTGGACTTAAACTCAAAATGAGCTAAATGTTTGTGCTGCCATCGTGGTTTGACGTAAAACGAGTGTCTGTCGCTCCGTATCAGTTTCTGACCCTGCTGCATGGTGTGCTATTTCGTCTTTGCACAGGGGCCGTGAGTAAGTGCACATCCCAAAAACTTGCTTTATGAAGCAACAGGGCCGTGTCTGTTTTTATAAGTACTACAGTGCATTTCTGTTGTGTGCGTTTGGACAAATTCAATCCTTTTGTTATCACAGATCTAGGCTGAATATCTAATCTAAACCTAGATCTGTGTGGCTGGGTTGTGCCTTGACCTAAAGCTGTTGCTGTGGCATAGTCTCTGCTACTTGGTGTGCCTCACTGTCCACCCCTAATCAGCCGCCTCCCCAACCCCAAACTGTGCCGAAAACTGGCCACATATGGAGATAACATGGCCAGTGGGCGAGTTGGGCAGGTCACTGTGGAATAGGAATGGCACGGTAGAAATATACCCCTGACTTTAGCAATGTGTGCCCCCCCCTATAGTTGGCGCCTCAATTTCCTCCCATCTGTAATTACCCCTAGCTTTTAAATTGAACATGACACCTTTTTTTTTCAGTGTTTAAGGAACCCAGGTGTTAAATAACTGGTTAGTAACCCTAGTGAAATTCAAAGCAACAAAGCCTAATCTTTGACTATTGTGTTGAAGTAAATTTAATTAAACTTTATTATGGCTTGACTTTACTATAATTCACTGAGCAACAAAATACGCTAAGTGTGGGCTTTTGATGATGAAACTAATTCATTGCTTCAGCTAAGCCACTCTACGCAACTGCTCATAAATCTATTTTTTTCTTCATAAAGACTCACCTGGATGGGATGGTGGACGCAACAATGGATTTGTGAATGGTTACCATGACAACCGCATGAATGGGGGCTTCGGAGGGCGTGGACCCCCTCGGAATGATAGAGGTGGGCGCGGCAGCTTCCGTGGTAACAGGGGCGGCGGCTCTTTTAATCAGCCAATGCAAAATGCAGGTGGGGAGAACCTATTATCCCTGAGGTTATTTTCCTAGCTGTAGCTTAGTAGTAGCATACAGTAGAGTAGGTCTAACATTATACGCTTACACCTAGGGGGTGGGACCATCAAAGTTTATTACTATACTGCTTACTATATAAGTAGTTTGAAGGAAACGAGCATTAAAATATTTCAGTTTACTAAAAAGCCTTTTTTAATTATTATAAGATAGAGCAAGGACAAGAGCAGGCATTGTGCACAACACATCATAACTAAAATTTAAATATAAGCTTTTTTTAATACAGTGGATGCTGATTAATTACAATGCTTTAATAGTTCCTCGAATATGCGCAGTCTACCATTTCTTCGCGACTCTACAATATAAATTTATCTTACCCAATAATCGAAATTTGGCATGACAGCTCCATGGCTGTTGTAGTTGATGGCTGCGCTAATCCATCACTACTTCCGTTACTAATTATTTGAGAGATTAATTTAAATAAAATGGCATATGTTCAATAGAATGAATGTGGTTCAATAAAGGGTACAGTTTATTAAATAAACTGCAGTAGCTGTGTAAATGGTACAAATAAAAAGGAAAACGTGGGCTGGTTCGAACCTGAAGTCCTTCCTTTCTATAGGAGAGGGACCCCGCTGTTGGTAAGAGATCTAGCTTCAACACACCGTGTCCATTTGTGGCTAAATTTCTGAGTGGAGCTACATCTACTGTAGCTTTGCTGTGTTACTGAGCCGCACTTTCACCACAGGGTTTGGGGGCTATGAAAACAAAGAGGCTGGCTGGACAGCATCCCCAAGAGACGCTGCCTACAACAGCTTCGGTGGACGCTCCGACAGGGGCAAGTCTGCCTTCTTCAATGAGCGAGGAACCAGCTCCAGAGGAAGGTGAGTGGAGATGGCGGTTGTGTCCTAGCAAAGAACTCGATACAAGGGGGGGTGCAAGCTATTGACTAAATCAATATCCTTTCCAAATATGTTGGTCTACATCCGTGTGTGTGTGTCGTAGGTATGAGCGCGGTGGCTTCGGTGGTGGCGGAAACAGTCGCTGGGCAGAGGACTCCCGAGACGAGGAGGATTGGTCCAAGCCCACAGCCCCTAACGAGCGCCTGGAGCAGTAAGCGGCAACTTTAAGACGAGATGCGATGTATCTGAACAAGCACGGGCTGTACGTGGTCTAAACTCTCGCTTCTCTCCTCCAGTGAGCTGTTCTCCGGGGGCAATACTGGGATAAACTTTGAAAAATACGATGACATTCCGGTGGAGGCCACTGGAACCAGTTGCCCTCCCCACATTGAAAGTGTAAGTCTGTGTTCTGCAGTGGTTGTCCAGAACGTAGGTCTTCCCAGGCGATGCTTGTCCTAATATATACTGACCATATTGTGTGACTCCAGTTCCATGACGTGGACATGGGGGAGATCATCATGGGTAACATTAACCTGAGTCGCTACACCCGGCCCACCCCGGTGCAGAAATACGCCATACCTATCATCAAGTCCAAGAGAGACCTGATGGCTTGTGCCCAGACTGGTGAGCATCGCCGCATGCATAACATGAACAAGAACAAACTTGACTTTTAAGTTGTGACGCATCACTGATTCTGCTAGCCTAGGCTCTTTCCAGATGGTATGGTGTTGCCTTCGGTGGGAGACTAATAGTGTGTACGTGTGTTTTTAAGGTTCTGGTAAAACCGCTGCCTTCCTGCTGCCAGTGCTGAGTCAGATTTTCACTGAAGGACCAGGTGAAGCTCTGCAGGCTTCCAAGAACAGCGGCCATGTACTGAAAATGCACTCTAGCGACCTGACAAACATTTCCCACGTTGCTCTTAAGCCCTCTAGACCTTTGTAGTAATGCTCCTCCTGTGTCTTCTCCAGGAAAATGGCAAGTATGGCCGCCGAAAGCAGTACCCCATCTCCCTGGTCCTGGCTCCCACCAGAGAGCTGGCCTTGCAAATATACGAGGAGGCCCGGAAGGTAAGCCCTCTTCTCCCCCCGGGGTCAAGCTTCAGCTGTGTTCCCAGTACGTTAACCCACGGCTTGTTCCCTCCCTCGCTCTGCAGGTGGCCTACCGTTCCCGCGTGCGTCCCTGCGTGGTGTACGGCGGCGCCGACATCGGCCAGCAGATCAGGGAGCTGGAGAGAGGCTGCCATCTACTGGTGGCCACACCTGGGCGCCTGGTGGACATGATGGAGAGAGGCAAGATCAGCCTGGACTACTGCAAGTGAGTACGGCTTGTCGCTATAGCAACCGGGGCCGGGGGCAGCTGGAGCACACGCGGCTAACGCTGGGCTGTTGGTTTGCTGCAGCTATCTGGTGCTAGACGAGGCTGACCGCATGTTGGACATGGGCTTTGAGCCCCAGATCAGACGCATCGTGGAGCAGGACACGATGCCCCCTAAAGGCATGCGCCAGACCATGATGTTCAGTGCCACCTTCCCCAAGGAGATCCAGGTATGAGATGAGGGCCAGACGCTGAGAACCACTGAATTGGCGTACGGAACATGGGGGTATGGACGCATGCGCCCCCTTGACTGCAGTGTGTGTGTGTGTGTGTCGGTAGATCCTTGCTCGCGATTTCCTGGAGGACTACATCTTCCTGGCTGTGGGGCGCGTCGGCTCTACGTCAGAGAACATCACCCAGAAGGTGGTGTGGGTGGAGGACAACGACAAGAGGTCCTTCCTCCTGGACCTGCTCAATGCCACAGGTTAGGAACCGCTCCTGATTCGTTGTGCTCGTGACAGGGGGGGGCCCGCTGGGCTCCTGCCCTGTCATATTTGACTAGAACGTGCTGCCGTCTGCCTTGCTCTGTACATTGCTCTCTTTAAAAAAGAGGTGCTGGAACTGGACTACTGTGTGTAGACAGACGTACATCAACACACATAATGTTCCCATGTCTTACTGAGCAGCCTTGCGTTTACTGGCCGGTCTGATTTTATCTTAGTCATTCCCAGTGAGGTTCAGGAAAATGTGCCCGATGCCCCAGAGAAACCTGGTAAGTATGAGTACTTATGTCTGAGCCACAAGCCAGAAACATCACATCCCACATCCCACATCCCCCCACCCCCACCCCCACCCCTTTCCCCAGCTGCTGAGTTTTTTGTTTTGTTTTTTCGGGTCACTCCCTTTCCTCATTTCTGCCGTGAGCTCCTGGGACCAGCAGTACCACGTGCCGTGCACCTAGGAGGCTGCTGAGCCAAGCAGCTTATCTGTGACTATGTAATAAAGTAGTGGTCTTTATCATCCCTGGGTGAGGGAGACCATTGTGCTGTGACATCAAGCTGCTGGTTCAGTGAACAAATGTGCCACTGTGTAGAATAAAGCTATTTCCACATTTATAGGCAGGTAAAAATAGATGAACACTGCAATAATTGAGGTATCTGGCGGTTCCTAATTGGTCTGTAACATCCCATGCCTCTGAAGAAAAGGCAGCACTTTGCTTTTCTGCTGTTCCCATGGTAACTCGTGCAACAGCCACTAGAAGTAAAGTGGTGTATGATGTCTTATGGGCAGCCCTGGCAAAGCACGCTCTCGTCCATCTTATCGTCATGTCAATCTAGATTTGCAGCCTCTTTATTGGGTTTAGGCCCGGGTGTACTTCAGTGATGATATGAGGGGAATTATGTTGACCTGGAGTGGCCACTCCCCCGCCCCTCATTCCCCTCTGACATATTTTTATTTTAAGCTTTTATTCCGATAGCCATTAATGCTGACATTATCTTTAACAAATCTTGATCTTAAAGCTGTTATACGGTACTTTGTGGTGCAGTATAAATCTGAAGTATTCGGTCATTTGTAAAAATGGTGCCAATGAGGTTTCCAGTTAATGGTTGTCAGTGAATGCAAAGCTTACCAGTTTTCATTTTTCACTTGCCATTTTGTTTTTTTTCTTCACGCTGTGGCAGCAGCTGGTCTGAGTTAAATTCCTCCTCCTATCTCGTCTCTATCCTCATCTGAGTGTTTATCTGTTGCTTCTCACTCGGTTCTCAAGGCTTTTTCTCCCCCCCCCCCCCCCCCCCTGCTGGCGGCGCAGGTAAGGACTCCCTGACCCTGGTGTTTGTGGAGACCAAGAAGGGTGCGGACTCTCTGGAGGACTTCCTGTACCGCGAAGGCTACGCCTGCACCAGTATCCACGGAGACCGCTCGCAGAGGGACAGAGAGGAGGCCCTGCATCAGTTCCGCTCTGGGCGCTGTCCCATCCTGGTGGCCACAGCTGTACGTAACCACACAGTGGCGTGGTCGTCATGGTGCTTGTATCATGGGAGCTAATTTACTGTCCGACACTCATTACAACCACCTAAATGGAACCATGTTTCTCCAGGTGGCTGCCAGAGGTCTGGACATCTCCAATGTGAAACATGTGATTAACTTTGACCTGCCCAGTGACATTGAGGAGTACGTTCACCGTATTGGCCGTACGGGACGTGTGGGCAATCTTGGTGAGGACCGTCTGACGTTTTCACCCCTCCGGAGAATGGCATCTTTTATGAGCTGTCGAGCCGTTTACTAAAACTGCTCCCTCTTGTGTCCAGGTCTGGCCACGTCGTTCTTTAACGACAAAAACAGCAACATAACCAAAGACTTGCTGGACATCCTGGTGGAGGCCAAGCAGGAGGTTCCCTCCTGGCTAGAGAGCCTAGCCTATGATCACCAGCACAAGAGCACCGGGCGCGGGCGCTCCAAGAGGTAAAGCTGTGGAATAGAGGAGTTTCCCGACCCAGTAGTACTCGAGCATGGCTCAGGGTTGTGTGCATTTGTTCTTTACAAGAGTTGCTGTTTGTTTTCTCTGTAGGTTCTCTGGCGGGTTTGGAGCCAGAGACTACCGCCAGACGCCTGGTGGCTCCAGCAACTTCAGTGGAGGCCGTGGTGGGGGGCGCAGCACTGGGGGCCATGGAGGAAGCAGAGGATTTGGTGGAGGTGGCGGTAAGTCTAAAAATCAGTTGGCTGCGACTACAAGCTCGACTGACCGTGATAGTTGCACTCTTTTTACTAAAATATGTCCTTTAGACTCGGTGACGTTCCCTTTTCTTTAGTTGTTCCTTAAATGTCGTGTAGAACTGCTTTAATCTAATCTACAAATATTGACTAAGTCATTGGTCCTCGGAGTTTAACCCATTAAGACCTAAGGCACATTCTAAAACCTAAGGCATTGTGTGAAACAACCACCTAAAACTTATTTCTCATCCTCTGCTGCAGATAGAAACATGAAATAATATTAACAAATGTCTTGAATATTGTTGATGGGGCAACAGTTTGTGCTCCACCTGCATTTCAGTGAATCATGAGTCTTAAACGATATCATTCTAATACGCGCTCAAGTCTCATCCGGTCTTAAAAGGAAGATGCAAATGTTGCATCTGGTCTTGATGGGTTAATACAATCCAGATAAAATGCTGGTAACTGGGGAACGACAGTTGTTCCACCTAGTTATAAAGGGTGCCATTGTTTTCTATTTAGCTGTACTGACTGATGACCTTTGACCTCTTAGGTGGCTTTGGCAATAGCTTCTACGGCAACGACGGCTACGGCGGAAATTACAGCCACTCCGGCAGTGTGGACTGGTGGGGCAACTGATCGCCGTGAGAGCAAGTTGCCATGCCAACCCGAACCCCCCCCCACCCCCCCACCCAAACGGAAACCACATGTTAACTTTAGCCAGACCGTAACAATCCTCCCCCTGTGTAGCATCACCGACACACAGTACATTACCAACCCTGATTCTCTCTGCCCTTTGCTTCTCACCGAACGGAAGCACGGCGCGACGACGAGCCACCAGCACGCGCGATCCACTGGAGACCGCAGAGATTCGCACACACCTTATTAAGAGTGAGCATGGATGCTGACATGCGTTGGTCCGACAGCAACCTCGGACTTTCATTGTTAAAAGTTTTTTTTTTTTTCTCCTTCTTTTGAAAGAAAAACGCAAATAACCTGAGGATCATTTGTATGTTAATGTACTGTGCCTTTTTTGAATTTAAAAAAGGAAATCTGTTTTCATTGCGCCAAATGAACTTGGCCAAGAGCTCTAAATTTGTTTTATTATTTGGTGTAAGGTAAAATAAGCTTGGACTTAAACCTTGGCAAACATTCGGGTGTTGTGGCTCGCTCGAGTCATGATTCCATTTGAACTTCAAATTTATCACAGGGACATCATGTAGCCTTTTCTACAGTCAAACAGCTAATGGAGCCGTCACTATATAACATAAGAATCCACCGGGACATTCCTGGTGAAGGAACCGTAAGGGACAGTTGTATTCCTTTTCTTTTTCGCTCACTCTATCCTGGACAGGCTCCTATTACTGACATGGTAGTCTATTTAAAAAAAAAGCCATTCCTATTTTGATCTTAAGTCATTAAGCTCAGTGCCAACACTCACTGAGGTTTGATCCAGAATTTGAAATGCTGGAACTTGTTACTCCACAGTTCTTGAATGACTTGACAGTGTTATGGCAGCTAGTATGCAACGTAAGTGCTAGCTATATAAAGTGGGCGGTGTTTTTTGTTTGTTTTTTTACTTGAGACATTTTTGGTGCCTGTGTGCACAGTTAAAAAACTGACTCAGTTTTTTGATTTTTGAAATGTTTCTTCACAAATGTATCAAAACAAAAAATGCCTGCCATCTTGAAAGTGAAGTTAAAATTGCTGTATAAGGACCACAGCATTGGGAAGGCATCGCGTGGCGTTAGTTTACAGAATCCAGTTAGCCGCAAGGCCCAGATGGGATTCTACGAATGCAAGTGTTTTGTTTTTTGGTCAAGGAGAAAAGACAAACGGAATGAGTCGCAGGCTTAACTTAATTACAAACGTTTTCTCTTGTCAAGCTGCGTTGGAGGCGTGGTTCATCTTAAAGAGACAGGCATTAGATTGATCACTGAGGTTCATCAGTTGAACAGCAAAGGGTGGAGCATAGCAGAGCAGCACTCTGACCACTGGGGTTATGTGGCGGGGGAAGGTTTTGGGGGAGGGGGGGGGGGGCATCAGTCTTTAGTGCACCACTGTTGTGCCACATTCGGTGGCTTTGGTTTCCATTGCTGCGTGTTCAAACTGTGGAGGTGGCCAAAGATGGAACAGGGGGGAGGGTGTGTCCACTTCTCTATGGGACATAAAGTACTATCAACGTCTCTGGGAGATCATCTGCTCAGACATGTATAAAAAGCTCTGGCTCAGTAAAGCCAGACTGGGCTTTTCCTCGGAGAGGAGCAGCCAATGAGAGGAGGAGAGATGGAGCATTTGAGTGCTCTGGTTCTCCTCGGTGTGTTGTGCCTTGAAATCTTTTTTAGAAACTGAACTAAAAGCGGATGCACTGACAGTGTTGAGAACCCGAATTGAATGGTGCTACTTGATGTAGGTGTGTAGGCCCTTGTATGTCATGTCCATCGAGTTTTACTAAAGTTCTTTTATTGCACATCTAGAGTTTTATATAGATGTCTTGGATATGTGTCCTTAAGCTTCCAATTATTGTGTGTGAGGAGATTGTGAGAAACGCAGCTTGTTTACAAAGGGGAAGGGTTTTCAACGTTTAAACAGGATTTATTTGGGACCAGGGGATTTAGCAGTTGGGGAATTTAGCCATTTGCACACAGATTTCTAGATTCTACTTTTGCTGCTAGTTTTGTGTAATTTATTAAGCATTTTTGAAAAATATTTATTTTTGTAAGCCTCAAAGTGATTCTTTGAAAGTTTCAGAAACTTGACCAAAAGACAGTACAAAAACACTGGCACTTGAATGTTGAATGTCACCTGTATGCGTGAAATTTATATATTTCGGGGTAGTGTGAGCTTTTTAATGTTTAAGACACATTGAACTCGGTATCTAATATCCACAGCTGTTTTAGAGGCCTCCTCAGGGCCAAACATCAGTTTACCAATTGGCCATCAAAATTTGAAATGGAGTTGAACAAAAAATGCCAAGGTTTGGAATCAAGTTGTCAAATGAGCAAAACCAATTTCTTAAGCGTATCAGTGTAGAGGTGTTCAGATTCTCCAATTGTGTGCATTGTATTTTTGATTCTTTAATTTGACCTGATTATTTCTCTCCAGTGAATGTCTGGCACATGGCAATCTTTAAACAAACATGTGGTTTATTCTCTTATTGCATTTGCATATACCATGTCTCTGGGGTTCTCCTTGTGTAAGGAGCAAGTCTCTGCGACTGTGACGTCCATGGTTGCAGTTTAGCTTGAACCAGTTTCTTGAGCCAGACCTGCTCCTTGAACCAAGGGGAACCTAAGAGCCCTTTAGATGTAGACTTTGCTTTCTGCGCCAGCTTAGAGGCTAGTGCACTGCATGGGAAATAACTCGGCCGTGCGATTTATTGTATGATTTTACCAAAATAAAGTTTGAATGCAAAAGTACCCGGGGGAAAAATTCGAGCATGTTTCCTCAATACCTGTTTACTGTAGTTGTGCAGAGGAGTCTTATGTAGCAGGCCTCCTGATACCTAGCGTGGCTGTTGGGTGGAAACGCAGCAAAACCGAATTGGGCAGAAGCTTTGATTCCTTCGGAAAATATAAAGATTTAATTTCTAAACAAAATGGTGTCATGTGTTCTGTCAGGTTGTTTTTTTTTTAAGATGGTAATGTATTTATTTAACTCAGTTTGTGTAAAACTTTCCCCTCTTCCCATATCACCCTAAGAATTAATTAATTTAATGTAAAGTAGTGAACAGAGATGATTACAAGTCTATTTTCACAATCTAGTTTATTTTCAGTAGACTCTATGCTCCCATCACCCAGGATACCGTTATCCTCCATTATTGTAGTATAAATTTCTTGCAGAAATATATGATTTCAGGTGAGAATCAATTGTCCTGTAGTTATAAAAATATTTTGCAGTACTTTAACACAAGCTTGGGGGATGCATACACTCTGTTTAACGTAATGGGGATGTAATGCACTGCTCCAAAAAAATTAAGGGATCACATAATCACAGTATTTTAGGATTTCTTTGTCATTGTACAAACATACAACGAAATTTAGTTGCACTCAAGATCCGGGCTCAGATAAACAATAAATAAGGCCAAGTCAATTAAACTTCAGGCATATCAATCTGTTCAGTTAGGAAGCATAAGTGATTGTGAATCAATGTCATCTGTTTTGGGGAAAATGTAAGTGACAACAGGTGCACTGGAGAGGCAACAGCAAGATGACCCACCAAAAGGGGATGGTTTGCAGTTGGTGGCCACAGACAATTGCTCTCTCCTTATCCTTCCTGACTGATCCTTCTCTAGTTTTGCTACTGTCTTTGTCACTACTGGTAGCATGAGGCGGTACCTGCACCCCATTCAGGTTGCACAGGCAGTCCTCCTGCTTGTGCAACCTTGCTCCTTTGTGCAATGAGGAAGAGGAGGAGCACTACCAGAGCCCTACAAAATGACCTCCATCAGGTGTGCATGTTTTTGACCAAACGGTAAGACTCCGTGAGGGCCTGCATTCGCCAGAGAATACCTGAATTGGCAGGTCTGCCATTGGTGCCCTGTTCTCTTCACAAACGAGAGCAGGTTCACACTGAGCACATGTGAAAGAGTCTGGAGACGACGTGGTGAACTTTATGCTGCCTCCACCATCATCCAGTATGACCGGTTTTGGCGGTGGGTCAGTGATGGTCTAAATAGACATATCCTTGGAGGGTCGCACAGACTTCCACGTGCTAGCTAACGGTACCCTGCCTGCGGTTAGGTACTGGGAAGAGACCATTGCTGGTGCAGTGGGCCCTGTGTTCCTCCTGGTGCAGAACAATGCCGGCCTCATGTGGCCAGAGTGTGTAGGCAGTTCCTGGATGCCAAAGGCTTTGACGCCATTGACTGGCCCTCACCTTCCCCAGACCTGAATCTAATTAGGGACCTTGGGGACGTTATGTATCGTTGCATCCGCCACAGACTGTCCAGGAACTCACTGATCCAGGTCTGGGAGGAGATCCCCCAGTACACCAGCCGCCGTCTGGAGCATGCCCAGACGTTGTCGGGAGTGCATACAGACACATGGGGGCCATACACACTACGGAGTCACATGAGTTTCTATGATGAAATTCACGCACGTTGTAACAGCCTGTGATTTCAATTGTTTACTTTGAGGTTTGTGATTTTTCCATTGACCGTTATGTCATTTTGTTCTTAACAAATTACACAATGTACAGTAAAGATTGTGATCTTTTAATATATTTCGGTCGAGGCCTGATGCGTGATTTCAGTGTTCCCTTAATTTTATTTGAGCGGTGTATTTGTTCTTTCCTGTGGATGTTTAACCTGCATCCAAGTGAGCATCTGAAATGCGTGCTGAAGAGCATGGTCTGAACCCGCTAAGGCAGCTGTGTCTGGAAAAGATGTCAAGTAATTCAGTATTAGTAGTATTTATTCAGACTCTTTCAAAGGTACATGACAGTTGCAGCGTATTTGTATGTCAATTACATGTGACGAACCATCACAATGATCTGTTCACTCACTCCAGTAGTGGCCTAGTGACTGTCATCTGTTTGAATCTGCATGTATGAGAGTTCCCTGTAGTCCCCTTTACATCGTGTGTGTGTGTGTGAGTGTGAGACCAAGCTCTGAACTGCTTTACCCACCTAATCCGCCCTGCACATCCATCTCTGTCCAGGGGATTTGGCTGCCATTAGGAGATGGCTTTTGAAAGTGTGTCCGTCTGCGGAGAGTCAAATTCGGGGCGCTGCTATGCACTTAGTGCAGTAGCGCGCGCACACACACTTTAGCACTGTCCTCCATGAGAACTATGTCAGGCTCAAAGCCAGTAAGCTTGTTCAGTCATGCCTTGGAAGTCAGCGGTGGACAGACATGGACTGGGCGAAATGGACACATGCACTTAATATTTGCACATTAACCTCTATCGTACATGGATGCAATTGTAAGCAAACGTCTACTGGTAAGAACATTTTCATTCTTTCTTATTGGCCTATGTATTGCCCTAGTCTTTAAATTAAATACTTTTGCTGTAGTAGCTAAAATTCATGGGTTTGCAGTTTTATTGCGTATCCAAATTTAATGCTCTTGCGCACATTCATTAAAATTAAATATTTAACTAAGAATCACTAATGGGCCTCAAGCAACAAGCCTTTTTTTACTATTTGTATAATCATCACTATTGCCGTGGTTGATTAGAGGTACTATTGTGCCTTTTCAGATCTGCTTTAATCCTGGCACGTCCCAGATGAGACTACAGGCATGATTGTCACCGCTTTCACTGGTAGGTCTCTGAACATTCGCCAGGTCTTTTGACTAGCCTTTAAACCATACCAATTGTCTTCATATTGAGATGAAATTTGTTTTCAGGGTGAAGTGGAACATTTAATTTGCCCCGCTGAACTGAAATACAACGCAGGGTGGAATCTCGTATTCCACCCTTGACTAAATGGAGGCCCTTCCTTTTGATTGATCAAATTAAAAGCCAACAGGGTCAAACCCTAGCTAAATGTACTGTACTCTGGGTGAAATCCTAGGGACAGAAAATACAATAGGCTACCCATTGTTGTTGGGCTAATCTCTGCTATAAGCAGTTCTTAATCACATCAGCAGCAGTTGGGGAAAAAGATAGGTTTCCCGGGAAATGGACAGACTCCAACATCAAATCATTTCTCCACCTGCCTTTACCAGAGGCTTTTATGGAAACATTTGAATCCGCGGAGGAACCAATGAATGTAAAGTGGTTTGTTAGCCAGTGTTTGACCTTGTACACTTGAACGGGTGGGCAATGTCTCTGTAGCAGATGGAAGCAGTCATTACATTGGACTGATTTCTTAATCTGCCTCCCACAGCTGCTTTAACAATGACCCTATGCTGTTTTTAATATAAAATGTTGGTTTAGTTCACAGGCCCTAGGAATAGTTTGTCAGGCCAATTGAATCAATCACATATTACTATGATTATTTAGTACATGAAGAATAGGTGCACAAACACAACTTGAATAGTTCTCATGTGTGTTTTACTGTGTGTTTCAGTGCATGTGTAGTTGTGTGTGTGTGTGTGTGTGTGTGTGTGTGTGTGTGTGATAGTGCATGCTTGGTGAGCATCAAATATGCTTAGTTGTCTGGCTGGCAAGGTGCTTTTTGCTTAGCACCTTTTTAATATATGTTTTGAAGGCATCTCACCTAATATGACGATTATATGTTTGTTGTAGTCTTCGCATACTCTTGACTCTATGGATAATTGTTAAAAAGCGGCCTTGTAAGCGCTGTTCTAAACCTCCCAGTACAGGCAGTGAAATAGTCCTTGATAACTGACTGTAATAGGTTGCTTAAAATATTGATGTATGCATACAAACTGCAGTGTTTTCACTGACAAGTTTTTGCGTTTAAATTTCTCAACTTTATTTGCACATTCTCTCGCACAAAATGCTGCGGGGAAACATTTGTGACATTTGTTTTTTGAGTGTTTGCGTCTCACCTGTCTTGACTCCCCCCCTAGTCTCCGTGCTGTGGCTGCTGCCCCAGGCTGCGGTGGCTCTGTGGCAGTGCGTACGCGCGTGCCCGGCGTCGTGCACGTGCACCCAGGAGAAGAGCTGCAGCGTTCTGTGCGACCGGTCGGGCCTGGTGGAGCTTCCTGGGGAGTTCCCGTGTGAGGCCTCCTCCATCAACCTGGACATCAACCGACTCAAGTTTCTGTCCGAGAGGGCCTTCGGAACGCTGCCTTCCCTCAGGACGCTGTCCCTGAACCACAACAACATCTCCTTCATCACCCCCGGGGCCTTCAAGGTCTGCCCTCATTTCAGACCCCGGTCTCGGTCAAACCGTATTCGGTTACCACACTAGGTTATTTAGATGGATTTGATTTGGATTAAAAAATTGGGATTTAGTTCTAATCATTTGGTTACATATATAAAAATGGATTAATGTACAATGTAACAGATGCTTTCATCCAAAGAAATGTACAGTAAAGTAAAGGTTACAGTAAGTGCAAGTACAGTATTTGGGAGCAGGTAAGGATTACATTAGTACAAGTATTTAGGAGCAGGTACGGGTTACAGTAGAATGGGCCAGATCTCTTTGCGGCCTTGTAGGCCAACGCCAGTGTCTTGAATCGAATGCGGGCTGAGATGGGGAGCCAGTGAAGGTCTCAGAAGAGGGGGGTTACATGGGAGAACTTTGGGTGGTTGAATACCGGACGTGCTGCTGCATTTTACATTCGTTGTAAGGATCTGATAGTGTCCGATAGTCCGGCGAGTCGAGAGTTGTTGTAGTCTAGGAGCAGGACCAGGAGCTCTGCTGCTCTTTTGTGAGGAATGGCCTTATCCTTCTTATGTTGTAGAGGGAGACTATGCAGGCACGGGTCGTTGCAGCCATGTTGGCTGCGCAGGACAAGTTGGTTGTCCAGAACAACTATCAGACTCTTTGCAGTTGGACAGGAGGACACAGTGGTTTTCTCAAGGGTAATGGACAGGTCCACTTGAGGACCGTCGCAGGATGACTCTCTGTGCGCCCACTTTCTTCGTGCACACATGCTGGAGCGCACACAGCTGACACTTTAATGTTAGCAGCTAGCTAAATAGTGCTGTATAGCCTGCTAGGCTCCACCCTCTCTCTATTCAAGTCAGTTTCAAAGCTAAGTCAATTGAAACTTGATTTCAACAGGCTATGGGCTGGCTAACATCTGCTAAATGGGCAATTTAGACACAACAACACCAGAACAAACAACTAAACCTAGACAAGAGCAGTGCTATCAATTAATTATAGACAGAATATTAGAAGCTACTTACAGATTTGGAGGACAACACAGCTCAACTTGGCAGACAGATTAGGGGTTACATTAGTACAGATATTTAAGAGCAGGTAGGGACTACAGTAAGTGCAAGTACTTGGGACCACCTCCCGATTTAATAGGTTATCCCGACTTCCTTGGATAATAAGCCAGAACTATTGCCCTGTGCACATTTAAAGGAACACTCCTAGATTACAATACATTATAACACCCCCAGAACCCTGAATGCTGGTCCCAGCTCAGTTAGGTTTGAAACCGAAACAATGTTTTAAACACGCTAAACCCAAAATAGGGTATTTCAGACACGAATCGAGGAGGGTACCTTTTAATGTACGACCATATCTCTCTCTCCTGCAGGGGTTGCCTAATCTGTTGGAGTTGAGGATAGCTCACAATGACTACATCAGTTACCTCCACACGCGCACCTTCACTGGCCTGAAGAAGCTGGTGCGCCTGGACTTGTCGGACTGTAACCTGTTCAACATCCCTGACCGCATCTTCCTGGAGCAAACGGCCCTCAGGGAGCTGCTGTGCTTCCAGAACCACTTTCGGAGGATCCCCGAGGCCATAAGGGGAATGGAGAACCTCACCCACATCTACCTTGAACGTAACAAGATAGAAGCCTTGGCTTACAACTCCTTGCTGGGCCTGGGGAGCCTGCGGTAGGTTACCCCGGGGTCGGGGGGGGGGGGGGGGGGGGGGGGGGGGCGGGGGGGGGGGGGGGGGGGGGGGGGGGCGGGGGGG
>JAOEHI010000014.1:1796611-1810385 GCA_025447815.1 Percopsis transmontana
GCCCCCGGCCCCCCCCCCCCCCCCCCCCCCCCCTGTTTCAAGAAACACATCTAGCTCCTCTAGCTGATGCCAGTTGTTCTTATAGAAGGTTTTGCGGAAGTTGGCGATGAAGAAGTAGATAGTGTGGCAGGGTAGTCTAGTGGTCTGGGTGGTGCAGATGGTCATGAGTTCGAGCCCTCCTCTGTTGGCCTACCTGCATCCGTGAGCAAGATGCCTAACCCCCTAATCTGTTTAACACTTAAGTAATTGTACTCATTGTAAGTCGCTTTGCATAAAAGCGTCCGCTAAATTACTTAATTGTAATTACATTTGTAGTAAGTCCATCTCCTATTGACAAATGTGCCGTTTGTGTGGAACGTCGCTTTGATAAAAGTGTAAAGATCTGTTCATCTTTTCTTAGATTTCACTTTTTATATGCGTTCCATTACAGGTACTTGAACCTCCAGGAGAACCGCATCAATGTTATCCATGACCATGCTTTCCAGGACCTCATACGGCTAGAGAACTACTACCTCAATGACAACCTGCTGTCCGACCTGCCTCAGGCCGCCTTCAAGGGCCTCAGTCGCCTCAAGATGCTCAACCTGGGGGGGAACCAGTTGACCAACGTGTCCAAGACCTGGTTCAGTGACCTGGTGGAGCTGGAGGTTCTCTACCTGGACCGGAACCAGCTGCTTTACATCGAGGTGGGCTCCTTCGAGAACCTGACCAGCCTGATCACCCTCCACCTGAACAGTAACAACCTTAGCACCCTTCCTTTCCCTGTGTTCCAGCCCATATACTTCCTGGGCCAACTCTATCTCTTCAGGAACCCTTGGGAATGTGACTGCTCCCTGGAGTGGCTGAAGGAGTGGATGGAAAGCTACAAGTTGGTGCGGGACATTCCCTGTGCCTCGCCCTCCTCAGTGGCGGGCCTGGACCTTAGCAAGGTCGTGTTTGCCAAGGTGAACGACACGTGCGTGGACCCTTCAGAGCTGAACTTGACCACGCCTTCCTCGGACGTCCCCTCCACCACAGAGAACCGGTTCAACAGCCTCATCTCCAAGCTGCTCCAGCAGGAACTCCAAGACGAGGCGGGGAACGGAACAGAAGGCCTTGGGAACGGGACCCTTTCTGGCCCCGAGGATGAACTGTCTACTGGGGGCAGAGGGCAGGGGACACCAGCATATCAGTCGCTTCTCTACTTTCTTGTGGCGTGGCTCTTTCTGGGTTTAGCTGGTCAATTGGAAATTGGCGTCTGTTTTTCTGGTGGATAAATACCAAAAAAATAATACTGTGGAATATGATTAAATATGATTCAGCTGAGAACTTGACTTGACGCGAAATGCTGTTGTGTTTTGGATGGTCGTTGGTGTGAGTCTACCCTGCCAAAGACATTCTGGAGTTCTTTTTGGGATACTTTTGTGTTGCGCTGCAGTAAGTGCAGTTAACTGTACAGTAATGGTTATTCTGTGGAGATTGACAGACTTCGACATGGCAACACTTCCATTGACAGCATCTAATGAAAGGACAGATGTGACAGGGAAGGATACCTACTGTATTCCACAAACCACTCTGGTAAACTACTCTTGCCGGATTTGAACTATATACCATGACATCAATATGCACATCTGAACTCCCAACTCTCTTACATAAGTTAAATTAATATTACATAACATTAAAAGCATTAGTATAAAGCATGTGAATAGTGTTTTTCATTCACGTCAATGTAGAGGCAAGGGAACCAAAACGTCTCATCTAGTTTATTTTCTCAATTGCCCTCTCTTCCTCATTCTTTAGTTTCCAGCTCTGTTAATGTTCATTCTGTAGCTTTCTATAAATGTTTTAACCTTGTTGTCCTTCCATGGATAACGATTACAAGGAGTAACGTAATACAGAAACTTTCTCAATGCATTTAACTCCAGTGAATGAACGTTCCTACAGCGGATGTGATGGGTGCGATGATGAGCATAAATGTGCTTGAGTCTCCATTTCACATAAGGATAATTGACAATGATAGACACTGGACATGATTATAATATGAACTGTAATGTTATAATGTAGAACATATTGTACATTCTGTGTACAACCATGTCTGTGTCCACACTTCATCCACCAATATCTGTGCTCTGCGTACCTGCAAATGTCTTGGTTATCTGTATTCTGTATTCTGTTTAATTTCTCAGTCTGCGGTCGAATTCAAATGAGTTGACGCTGCGTTTTTCTAAGTATATTTTTCTAAATAATAATAAAATATTGCTGTGATGGTGAGGTGTTGACCGGCCTCAGCAGTGAACCCCAGTTAATCTCCACTGGCCCTTTTGGTGCCTTAATGTGGGATTAGGCTGTGTTTAAGGCCTGCAGCAAACACACACACACACTCATTTACCATCATTATGCCACCATTTTGAGTGCCAATGAGAACATGTAATGGTGGATAACATTTCCAGAACGTTATAGTCCATATAAAGGTGGGTTTGTTTTTGAGTTTTATGATGGCTTGGTACACACTACGCATCTATGGTTGGAATTATTATTATTAGTATTTGTTTGTTTCTTTTGCAGGGTGTCAATTGGATGTAATTTCCCATGTTTGACAAACAAAGTAATAGAATTTATAGATTCCAACTCGTCTTCCTGAAAGAACACCCACCAATCAACACACACAGTAGCGCATATATTCCTCTATGCTGCAGTATATGCAGAACTCTCTTTTATTCGCTATGTTTCTTTTGTTGCCAGACTGACCTAGCCTGTTGGCTACATCTGTTTCATTCACTCCTGCAGTTGAATACTGTCTCATCACTGTGTGTATATCACTGCTGCTAGCTGCAGGTCCTCAATAAAACATTCTTTGATAGTCGTCAATAGTTCCTTCAAGGCCATCCCCCCTCCCCCTCTCTCCCAAAGCCTCCATTAGTATGCTTATTTTTCATTTGACAAATGCTATCTGATTACGCAACCATAAAATATTGTTTGGGTCCTATCACTCACTGGGATTGACTAGAATCACAGAATGGAAACACCTGGCTCTGGATCTCTGGAGCCTGGTATAATGTATTGTACTGTATATTATAACGTAAAAGAATGTGTGCTACCAGAAACGGCATGCATGATATCATGTCTCCATGCTGTCATTTGGGAGAACGTTTTAAATTTACGTCAATTTAAATAGAATGGTGGTGGTGCGTCTGTGACGGTAAACCCCATACACTTGAGGTGAATGGGGTTCCATTTTGGTGAATTTAAATACAAAAACATGTTACTTTTCTATTCAGCCTATAGTTTAATGTGTTTTCATTTCATCTTATGATAATAAAGGTATTGCAAACAAACATGTAATAAACAGTACCCCTTGGTTCGCAAAAGATCGTAAAAGAGCAGAACGTTCACAAATCAGTGTTCGCCATTAAAGAATGAGAGAAATGCATTTTCTATAAACTTCAACCATGCTTCAACGGGACTTTCGGCAACGTTTATACAATTGTAATGTTCAGAATAACGGAGCTGACCATGCAAATTCGAATGATGGATAGCTTGACCGCGGTTTGGCACAATCAATGCAAAAGTTCCACCATAACTTTTCAAGGACCTTTTTTGCCACAGTATACATTTTTAATTCCCATGTCCTGGTACCTTCTCCTTCGTCTGGCCACATGAAATCCTAAAGAGACGATAGACTAGTGAGTCCAATCAGCATCCTGGTACATACATTATGCTTCCTAACTGGACAGATTGATACCCCTGAAGTTTAATTGACTTGGTGTTATACTGTGACGATTTGATTACTTTTTGAACAGTGTATTACATGTGATTTTCGAGTCAGAAAGTGTGAAATTGTGTATAGTGTAAGAATTTCACACTTTTGATCTGGGTCTGCTGTGTGGTCGCGCACAATGTCTTGCGGGAACCTGCACCGCAGTATACCGCAGCTGCAAATTGGGAAACGGAGAAAACAAACAGCTTTGCATGTGTGGCTTCCTACCACAATGGATCAGTATGGCAAAAACAATCTCCTCAGAGAGCTCTACTCATTTTGAGACGTTAACGTGGAAGGAACGTCTTCTGCTTTGGAACTTGAGGATGAAGATCATGTCCTAGTCAATTTGGGGGATGAGATGGATCAGAGGAGCTCTTTCTCGAGGAGCTGGGCAAGGCATGGTAGGAGACCTCAAAACCAGAGGAGAAAACAGATCCCGAGGACTTCTGTAGCCATCGTGAGGAACACACAGAGCTATACCAGCTATACCAGTAAGTGATGTTGTTGCATGTGTCTGACTCTTCTGTATTGGCCTGCTGGAACTATGTATTTGAGAGTTTGTAAAAAAAAAAGAAAGAAGTGTTTTCATCATTCTAAGTTGCAGCCAGTAGCAACAAGAAGCGATGTGTGTGGACACAGGAAGACACAGAACACATGTGTCAAGTGCAAAAAATACACTTGCAACACAGTAAACTCTTTCCCTTATTTGTGTTCAATGGGGCTCATTTATAATTTCCTTAAAACATCTTCAATTTACCTATTCAATTTGTTCAAATCAATCAAACATTAATAGTGATGAAAACCTTAGTTTAGGTTGTATCGTAATAAAATCCATCCATCAGTGGTTAATGTGGAGGAGTTTTGTGATGATTTTTGCCATAGTAAATTCCTAAATTGTAATGCACTGTCACAAGGTAGATATTAAAGCATCTGATTAGTTGTGTGAGACTTATGGCGAAATTTAACCATGAGGATCCCCCCCCCCCCTTTTCCAACAACATTTGAGAAAATGGTTATAATTATATTGTCTGAGGATAAGTGTCCATTGATTATTCAGTGTGAATTCTGCCTTAGATGCTAAGTTTACAGTTTCCAGGACTTAGGCAAGCTTGTGCTCATAGAACAGTTTTAAACCAGTGTGAGAAATTGTGTGGAAATTTCATGATTCCCACATCTAGTCAAACCCAGGTTATTGGAAGTTTTTTGTCAAAAAATCCTAGTTTCTATCCTCCAAAGTGGACCTTACATCCAATTTCGTCACTGGATCATTCTGGAATTGGTTGTATCCCATCTCCATGTTACTGGAGTGAACTTTGTGTTGGCTATGACTTACCTGGAACTAAATTTTGTGTGTCTCATAGTCAGTAATAAACTCTGCTTTAGGAGATACATTCTTTACAAAACTAACTGGGGTTTTGTGTGTGCGGTGTACATGAGCATGCATGTAAAGAATAAGGATACAACTATTTTTTTTTTTTTTTTAACACTTAAAAGGAAATATATTTTAAAAAATTATTCATACTGGATACTGGAGAAATTTTCTCATTGCAGAGTAATTTACACAAGGGCAGTCTTATGCTAGTCTGTCATTCATATACATGGTTAATCAGACGCATATCTGCCTCTTCCCTTGCAGAATCATTTTCTAACAGATACAGTTCCAGAATTAAAAATAAAAAAATCTGCATGTAATCTTCCATTGATTAAACAAAATCGAAACATTAATACTCTCAGACAACACATTTTTGAAATGGCAAATAAGGAATAACTTTCCCCCTGACTTTATCTAATTTAATGTATGACAAATCAAAAATGTACATTTTATTTCATAATAATTATAATTTTTTACAAACACGTCACACTATGTGGTTGATCGTTACAAACTGTTTAGAAATGTCACCCAAAATACCAGGAGATGCATAGGTGTCAAGTCAATGTCCGGCTTTGTTGCTGTTGGTAACTGTCTTGCGCCATTTGCTTCCCTGGGATTGAGTACAGTCTTCCAAACAATTGGAATGTTGTTTTCTCTCTTTGCGCTCTTGGAGGTTTTAGGGCGGGACACTGGGAACACCGACTGACAGCATGGAAGCTTGCGATTGTCCGCATGCACGATACCTCATCCAAATCTCTAAAACATTAATGGATTTATTTAGAAGAGACAGTACCTGGTCAAGATGTGTGGCTGTAGTGAAACTACTGAACACGGAACACAGATAAAACCAAAGGGTAACTGCAGGATAGTGTTTATAAGGAGATGTATAAATAATGAGGGTTTCGCGACACAATCTTCACTGTAGATGAGAGACACTGCGGTGTTTGTGTGCCTTTCTTCAGATGGAGAGAACGCCCACCGGCAGTGACTCTCAAGAAAGCTAAACTACAACATCCAACAGGACTACGGTGTGATGTGGCCACAGACGGTCAATACGGGAACGCCCGCAGTGCGGCGACGGGGGAGGAAGGTTACAGTACTGTCTCTTTAAAACAAACAGCTACAAAAATGTTGCCTCCTAGCTAGTACAGACATGACAATATTCAATTGGTTTACTTTGTTTATACAACTCTACAGCTAGGTAGTCTGCCAGGGCAGAGGCTGATTGGCCGCGGCAGGTGTTTGGCGCCGCACGTGGAGGATTTTTCGGTTGGCTGCTGCAGTTTCTTCTTGCAGTTCGCTGAGTGTTTCGGTTGGCTGCTGCAGTTTCTTCTTGCAGTTCGCTGAGTGTTTCGGTTGGCTGTTGCCAGTCCGGTGCAGTGTAGAGAGTGTGTTCTTCTGTCTTCATTTCTCAGGAATGATGTTTCTAGATGCGTCGCTGTGTCATGGAGGGGGTGAGCAGAGCAAAGCAGGGACGGGGGGTGGGGTGGGGTGGGGGGTGGGGGGGGGGGGGCTTGGGGGGGAGGGGGGGCAGGAAGAGCAGGAGGGGAAGATGGAGGCGGAGGTCTGGATGCACTCAGTAGACCCACGAGACCGGCACCCACTGGGCTGTTGCACAGACCAGATCAATGGCCTCCTCCAGGTGCCGGATGGTCTCGTCGATCTCGTTGTTGATGATGGTCTGGTCGAAGTAGTGGGCGTAGGTCTTCTGCAGGATCTCCGACTCCTTCTGCAGCCGCTGGAGAGACTCGTCCTGCGGGGGAACCAGGGGGAACGGAGGTTAGGTCATTACAGGGGGGGCGGCGGCTTTGAGCTGAAATAGGAGCCCTGGGTGGGTGGGGTGGGGGCGGTCGTTGCTAAGTGACAAGACGGGGAATACTGACAAAACAACACTAGATACTAGAAACACGCACAGCCCCGGCCTCCATTGACCTCAGCTGCATGACGACAACACACACACACACACACACAGTAAGGAAACCACCGCACGCGTGGTCCAGTGCCCCACGGTCGCAGTCCTACTTACTGGCAACGTCCGGCACCACCTGGGCATCTGAGAGGGGTGCCAGTGACACGCATGCAGCATGCAGCATGCAGCATGCAACACAAATGAGCGCAGACAGGATGAGAGCCACACAGAGTGCAGGGGAGAGAGAGTGACAGGCACACATGCATGCTTTATGTGCGGGTGAACGGGTGCACTTCTTCTCAGCAGGTCGACTAGTGCGTTAAACTACAACGCGTAATTATCCCCATCTGTGCATTACAAAAGGATTGGAATGAATTAACTCAAGTTCAAATGTAGTTGGATAGCAGCCGTTTCTTAATCCCAAATCAATAGCAAATCCAAGCACAAATGTACAGCAGATACATTCACCGTGGACACAAGTATCATTTAATCACTTGTCATGGATTAACATTTCTTGTTGATGTTCTTTCATTGTCCCTTTTGAAATGGGCTAATCCTCTCACTAGATTAGTCCACGCACACACAGACTGCTAAACACAGATGAAGAGATCCTCTCTTTGTTTCCTATAAAACCGTATCATGTATGGCAGTGTGGTATATTCCTACCTCGTTGATGCCTGGTGTAATAGTTGGTGCAGCTATAAAAACGACATATGGCGCAAATTCTGCCGTCCGCAGAACCTTCAGGGCCTTGATGAAGAAAGGTTTACATGTCAGACTTTCCCACGCTCTGCCTTAAATAAGGCTAATGGATACTCTTGCTAATGGGGAAACTAGCTTTAGACACACACACACACACACACACACCTGAGGTTCTACGTCCAGTATGGATATGAGCCCTTGTTGGTGGATCTGGCGGATGGTCTCCAGCCGGGTGCCGTACATGGCGTCCTCGTGGCTGCCGTACTCCAAGTACTCGTTGTTGCTGATGTCCTGCATCATCTGGTCGTGGGACACAAAGTGGTAGTTCTTCCCGTTCTCCTCGTCCTTCTTAGGAGGCCTGGTCGTGTCTGCAGGACGGAGTCAAGGCGGTCGTCTCTATACAGTATATACTGGGTGTGCCAGTGTAATGTCTTATTTTGGTGCATCTTACGTGGGATAGGGTAGGCGAATCTGTCCGGGTGTTTGGTGATGAGTGTGTTCTTGATGTGTCTTCTGCCCACACCATGAGCTCCTGAGACAGACAGACAGACAGGCAGGCAGACAGGCAGTCAGTCAGGCTTCAGTCAGGAAGGAGTAGGGCTCTCTACCGTACAGTGGGACAATGTAAGAAAGCCGTGGCACTCACCTAATAAAACTAGTGTTTTCCTCTTGAAAGACGGAAGCTTTACCACCTCTTCGTATGTGACCAGATCTAGTTGGTCGAACACTGGAGCGAGAGAGAGAGAGAGAGAGAGAGAGAGAGAGAGAGAAAAGTGAGTGAGAGTCGAGCAAAGAACTCTCTGAGACAATGGTAAGACCTTTGGAGTTCTACAAAGTATACTAAGTCTTGGGCTGGGCTAGTAGGAAGGTAGGGGTAAATGCAGATGAATAGAAATAAATGGTCTGCTGTCTTATATGTAGGTGGATAGGGATGGTGAGATGAATTAATGACTGCACTAATTTAAGAGAGAGAGAGAGATCAAAGCTTTTGTGCAGGTTAAAGTCTCCAATTTTCTGTATCTGAGGATACAACCTCAAACCTAGTAATTAAAGGGTTCATCCAATAAGAAGATACAAATGAGGTTGAAAGCCAAGTGCTGTACATGACCCAATTAAGAAATAATACTATCAATGATCTTTCTTGTTATTTAATACTGATTACTGCTACTATACATTGATGTGAATCCCAATGTGGTTGTAAATCTAAGGTGAAAGTACACCAAAGACAATTATATAATGCTTGGGTTGAACGAAGGGGTTTGGACGATACTACTTCTACAGATGCCAGAATAGGTTATGTTAGGGAAAGAGTCCCTGCAACTCTTGGATGTCTGCAGTTTATGTGTCCTCAGACCCCGTAACACGAGACCAGGCCTCTCCAGGGCGCTGACATGTGAAATACAATACCCACAAGTCACTGGGTTCTCTTATGCAAGGCTGACTCTGCCTTGTTGGCCTTATGGACTGACCTCTCCGACCGACACTCTACGACTTACTGTAAATGTGTGGTTAAGGTTAAGGTAACATGAGACTTTAGTTTGGTGTTACTATCTGTCTACATCTGTTAATGTGTTAATGTGTTAAAATATTGGTTAAAGCAAAAACCACAGCACACAAACACTAAAAACAAAGGGGCAAAGCTCAACGGGTTCAGTTTTGCCCGAAACCTTCTGTTGTCTAAACCAGCAGTGCACAACAGAGGCAAAAAGCTGAACCGCTTACAGTGACAGCCAGTGCTAAATCTAAAACGGGACCAAAATAAATAACCTTGTATTTCGGGACTGAAATACAATTGAGGACCAGGAAGAGATGGAGTCTGAAAATGAGTGCGTCAAGATCAAGATAAGAGAAAATAGAAAGCAGAGAGGCGTTAGCCGCTGTCACATTTTGTTACTTACATGCATAGAGGCCGTTCAGAACAGCGAGAGAGATGAACAGGAGGGGTCATAACATGGTTTTGGTTACAACAGCAGAATTACTGTACATACATCTATACCAATGGCTGAGCAGCCAGGCAACACTCCACAGCATCAACAACAAGGGACATAGATAGAAATAGATCCAACATGCATGCTCACACTAGGATGACTAAGGTGTATCATAAACCCTGTGGGGATTCGGATGGGGGGGCAACACAACTGTATGTGTAACACAGTCCTATTTATGGCTGAAAATATGATGTGAACACAACCTGAACATGCTTAAGTGATAGTGGCCACACGAGACAGAGTTGAGCTTATGCAAGTCCCCCCATGTCGGTAAGTATGTGATATGAATAAAAGGTACACACACACAGAGTTAATCCCCTGACATACAAAGGTTAGGTCACATCATGCAATTCGTTTAAAAATGCTTAATACACATGATTCTGACATGCATTCATAGACTTTCTGGTCGGTACTGCATGCTAAATTATTTAAATAGGGTTATTTTAAAGGGACACTGATGTGATGTGAAGAGGCCTTCTAGCTTTGTTTCACACACACACACTGTGTCTGTGGCTAAACTGCAAGGCCCACAATCTTTCAGCCAAAAGCTGCATGTGCAGATTGTGAGGGTCATGTGTGAACCTCTTCCCTCCTGTCCCCCGGGTCAGTGATATTCTACTAGTGAACGTAGATGCTCGGTGCTGCCATCTGTGGCCTAACACCAGTAGTGTGCCAGGGTACAAATATATTGGGCCCAATACATTTCAAAGAGTTTAGTGGGGTCACATATGTGTTGTGTGTTTACTTAAACGTGATGCACACACAGAAGCAGGTAAATATACAAACATGCTGACCCCAGCCTACTGTAAATGTCCTGGCTGGAACCTCCCTACCCCCTACACACACACACACACACACACATCATATCCCATTTCTGCTTCTGCCTGTGCCCACCTGCCAACAGTTCCTAGCATTCCTGGAAGTGCTGCAGTTAGCCGAGTCAATGCTACAGGGTACACATACGCACGCACACAGTGGAGAACATTCCCACATGCATGGATGCCACACACACTGCCTTGAGTGTGTGTGCTGGGATTACCTGCGTTGTGCTTGGCCAGATATTTGTCTTTGTACTGTTTCTTCTTCTTGCCAAACCAGGTACAGCTGGCCTGCTGCTCCTGTTTGGTCTTTTCCATGGCGATACACGCCACACGCCTACCGGACACACACACACACACACACACACACACACGCACACAGGTAGTTTTCAGAATTCTCAGGGGATACAGTTTGCAGCTGAGGCACGCTAGGGTTAGTGAGATGAAGGGGAAATAGTGACTACTAAGACATCTACAGCTCAGCAGGTGTAAAGGCTCGTTTCCACCGAGGTTGGGGAACTACAGGGTAGTGAGTGTTTTTAGAAATGCCGGTGGGTTTGCTTGGTGACTTGCACACAGATGCATTTGACCAGCCCGTGTGCAAGCTCCACCTCAGGAGTAGGAACCAAAATCAGCCCAGCTTCCTCCGGGGGGGGAAACCAAAGAGTTCCAAAAAAAGGTTCCTTCAGGGGAGAGGGGCTTTTTAAAAAAAAACATTTTTTTGAATTTGTGTAAAAAAAACTAAAACAAAAAAAGGTTTCTGAGATACGCTGGAACGTGTGTGTTGATTGTGCACTGGGTTCTGCTCAAACAAACACACATTTCAGTGGGGTTCATCATGTTTTGCAAATAAAGGTGTACGCTGGTCCATGATGTTTTCATCCTGTGTGTGTGTGTGGGCGTGCATGTGCGTGAGCCCTCACCACTCCTGCAGCTCGGGCGAGGGAATGAGGCCCGCCGTGCCGTTCTTGGTGTTCTCCAGCTTGCCCTGCCACCAGTTGTGGTCGTCCTTGGAGATGATCTGGATGATGTCGCCCACTTGGAAGCGGACACCCGCCTCCTTGCAGGGGATGAGGTCGTCCCGGGAGGGGTCGTACTCGAACTGAGCCCTCACGTAGATCTGTGGAAGAGGTCGCAGAGGTCAAGAGAGGCCGGAACGACACGCCATGCATGTGTTCTATGTACTGAACTGCAGTAAAAACCCTTGATTCTACAAGCTTGATTGTACAAAAAGTGGTGTTGATTCTCAAAGATGATCAGTTTATTCTAGCTAACACTCATAGATGTGAGCTTAGGGACAGTGGAACCCAGCAGATGGGGCAACAAGAGAGGAACACTCCATAGATTTGGTTAATTTAATTCAGCAAGTTAGGGACGCTATGGAGTCGAGCGTTTTATTACAGTTCAATATCCCTAATCAGGAAACAGGGAGAGGGGGAAAGAGAGAGAGAAAGACACAGAACGTGTACAGAGGGAGCGGGAGAGCAGGCAGTTAGCTAGTGTCGGGTCTCTGGGGAAATGGCCAGAGATGGAGGTAATGAGGCAAGTTGGCCCCAGAAGTCAGTTGCCTGGTTGGAGACCGCTTTCTAAAAGGCATGGCAGTCTTTCATAGGTTAATCCCAGACACAGCTGGGCCGTTAATGAGCCTTCCAGCACAAGGGTAATTATGGCACAGGCATTGTATGTGTCTAGCTAGTTCAAAACAACAACAATTATTTAGAATTATAGCAACAACTACAATTCATTTATTCTTCTGTCTTGCCTGTATGTGAATAAGGGATAGAGTCTTATAAAACACTATGGAAGCACTTGGATACCTTACCTTGATAGACATTTTATCGTTGATTGTAGGTCTGGGAATGATCTAGGACGTGAAAGCATCACACACACATCATGCAGTAAAACAGCAGTATGATATTTTAGACTGGTTAGGGGGTGGAGGCATGGCGAGAAGGGGGGTGGTATGAAGTAGGTAAATACAAATGTTTTTAGACAGACCTCTCCTGCACTAGAAACATCATAAAGTAGCGCAATCAACATGTTTACGATGTAGTCGACTCAAAACCTGAGAGGCAACCAAGCTATGTAATAGATGGTGTGCTGTAGATTATAGTGTCCTCTGCCTGTAGGATCTGGTATTACCAGAGTCTCAAGATCTGTTCTAACCCTTTAATATCACTGAATTTAGTTAGAGAGGCACTAAAAAGGATTGGATTGGGTTTGGGCTGAATGCACACATGAAGAGACATACTACTGCGGGTCCAATAAGAGAACAGCGATAAATAATAAATATTAAATTTAAGCCGTCTTGAGTTAGACGTTGCCCTTAAAAGCAGATAAAGGCACTGAATGTTTTAACTGTGAAGGGGCGATAGTTAAGGGCAACCTCTAATCCTCCAGGTTTTAACAATGCCTGTGCCATTAGCACCATAAAACAGCATACAGGGTTAAGCTGAGGACAAAACAGCGGTCACTTATAATGCAGCAGCATCACGGCCACATTTTGCTGAGACAACGAATCATACAAATTTGCTGCTGCCAGGTGAGAGTCTTAGTCCAGCGGTTTAATGGGTGACCCCTGAGGTGTTTTCTGGTTTAGATTACAGGATGTGTTCGGGCCTTAGCAGGAAGGTGTGGTGAGGGTGCCCACGCAGCCCTCCGTGCCCCAAGAGCAGGCAGGCAAGAGCGGGCAGGCTAGAGCAGTGACGTGGATGTCTGGCTTCCTTTTCCAAGATTGCACACACAGCATGTCTAATGCATTGTGGAGTGTTCGATCAAACAGAGGTCACTTTGTGAACTGCTTGGGCATCGGTTGGTGGCCCCCATTAAAAAAGCGACAATCTTGTAAATGGGAGGCAGACGCACGTGTGACACACACACACACACACACACACACACACACACACACACGTGCACAAACTGGGTTAGAGGTAAATGTGCGGGCGGGCGGTGAGAGAGATATTTACCTGTCGACCCTTGGGCTGGATGGTGGAGGGCAGGTCCTGTTGAAGTGAACCGTCAGAGAGAATGTTTAAAGACATGACAGGGAGGAGAGATAGGGGGAAGGGGGGCACAGAGCCAAAGTCAGAATACTCAACTTATCCCTTTATAAGATAATAATAATCCATTGAAACGTACAAAAAAATGTACACAAACATGCATAGTCACTGTACTCGAGAGAGAGAGAGAGAGAGAGAGAGAGAGAGAGAGAGAGAGAGAGAGAGAGAGAGAGAGAGAGAGAGAGAG
>JAOEHI010000014.1:1810485-1861538 GCA_025447815.1 Percopsis transmontana
CCCCCCCCCCCCCCCCCCCCCCCCCCCCCCCCCCCCCCCCCCCCCCCCCCCCCCCCCCCCCCCCCCCCCCCAGAGCATATTTGTACATTTATGTAAAAACAGAAAACAAAAGATTATAAAAACTTATTTGACACACATGAAGCATTAGGTTGACTAAACTCTGACGTAAAAGGTCATTCTGTTTTGCAGGGTTTTATTCCGGGGCCCACACAGACAACACAACAGCAAATCTTCATTTTGAAACAACGAGAAACTTACCAGCGCTAAGCAGCAGCCGCCTCTCCTCTTGTTCACAAAGAAATGTGATAGCATACGACCGCCGACGCTGTTAGCAACCACACCCACCCACACATTTGCTCTCTCTCTCTCTCTCACACACACACATACACACACTTACCGGATGGGTGTAGACTACATCTGCTGTGCCAAGGGATCTTGCACAGGTCCTCTGGGTATCTTTTTAATACACTACAGCTGACGCCTCCGCATTCGGCTATGTCTCTGGTGTAAATTAGAGCACAGATGCCTGGTCCTGCTCCCAGCCCTATTGGAATACACTGAAATAACAGTAAGATGTTGTCCGTTTAAAAATACGCGCCTCCGTCTGTGTCTTAAGTCCCCCTTGTGGTGGAAACCGGCGTTACAAAAACATGGCTTGGTTTGGAACTCGCATGTTGTGAGTGGCTTGCACTTCACTCTGCTCCTCCCCTACAGCACTACAGGCTCACACTGTTCACGACCCCCCCTCCCCTATTGTAAATGGCTGTGTTTCAAGTAAATGTGGGGTTCTGCCATTGAGGAGTGTACCTTTAATGTGCTGTTTTCATTCTGTTTCTATAGTGGAAAATCTGGAATTCATGTGGGGAATTCATGTGTTATTATAATCAGTTGTCATTGTGTTTGGAGGGGAAAATCTTAAAGGTACACTCCTTGATTTTTATAGTGTGTGGGGGTAGGGGTACATAATTACAGTTTGAGCCTAACAGTGCTAAAGAGTAGTCACTCACAGGGAACAGGGATTACAGTAAAACAATATTAGATATGTTAATTATGTTTGTTTTTAAGACATTTCATTCACATTTAGGAAGCATTACACAAAGAGCAAAATTATATATATATTAAAGCAAGAAAGTATTCCTATTTTTCATGACTGAAAACATTATCAGATTTAGTATATAGAAAAAAGCCTACCTGGCTAACCTCAATATAACATTACTGGAAGAACTTAATTTACAAGTTATAAGTAACTTAGCACCTATCAAAACCTAGTGGCAAAAACAGACATTTTTACACATTTCCTCAAATGACTTCCCTATTTGGAAATTCACATCGACACTAATAAATAAACAGAATTCAGATCTGTGAAGTTTTGTTAAGGGTAGTTTAATGTATTGTTTAAGATTTTCTTTACAGAAAGAGAAGAGTGATACATGCAGATATTCTTATTAAACAATCATGCTCCCTAGATCTGTCCTAATAATGCATAAAGAAAAGGTTTAAAACCTGCTATTCTAAGGGTCGAGAAGAGGCCCTAATTATCAAAACCCTAACGATGTCCAAACTCTGCTCAGTTCAGGGAAAGTAATCTTTTTATCCACTAACCGCATGTTTCTAAATGTAATCGGCTGTCATCTAGACTTGTATACAGCTGAATAGGACTGTAAATATAGGTTGGTTACCAAAGTCTCGACTAGAGTATGAACACCTAAAGGCCACTTCAATTGAGCCAACTAGATGTTTACTATAAGAGGACCTCAAATTGACCTCAAAAAGTGGCCACTAACATAGGCTAATATGCAAATCAACAGCCCAAAATTACCAGTATCTGCACCCCCCCCCCCATCCCCCGCACAGAGAATGTCAACTCCTGCGTTGCTACGCTTTTTTTATTTATTTATTTTTTTTATTTACTAGTCCTCCCTATTCTGTGCTGCGGCTGGTGCCCTACTCGTCCTCATGCTCAAAGAACTCGTGGCAACAGACGGTAACCATGGTGATGAATGTCATGAACTCCTGGAAATCCAATTCAGCATCCCCGTCGGCATCCAGGCCCTCCATCAGGCTGTCCAGGGTGGCCTGATCTTTCACATGCTGGCAGAGGAGAGAGGGGTTGGTGCAATCAAACACACTGTCAGCCAATCAAAACCTCTGCTGTTGCCCCGATTTAACTCCTCGATTGCATCCCCAACGCAACCAGAGGCTTAAATTTAAGCCCCAGCTCACCATTTTAAAACCACGTTTATAAAAACACTGTTTACGAACGGTGGAAGGGGGGGTAGAGAACAGTGCGTGCCTATAGTGCTGTAGGAAAAGTAGTAGAGAGGAGTGCACACTTAGATTTGTTAACCAAAATGTGTTTAAATGAGTACCTTTAATTTCACAATCACATGACTTAGTCAATTTCAAGTTTTAAGAAGCAGGCAGAGTTAGCACAAGGGTTCTTACAGGCAGACTGGGCATGTTGGGGATCAAACCCCACTTTTTGGCTTTTGGAGTTGACGATCCGAACAACTACCTTATCATGCCCCCTAGCCTAGCCTAGCCTGCCCTTTAATGTCAAGTGAAGTGAAGTTTAATTATCCTAAATTCATCTTCAATGAGATGTCTGTTTAGTTTTCATTTTGTGTACAGTATCTGGGTTTAGTTCAAATCAGGCCACTACAAATTGGCACAAATCAATACAGCCCTGCAGTCAATCAAATCTATTCACTTTTTCTTTTCATCTGAGCAACTAGATTTTTTTGTTTTTGTTTTAATTCCATCCAGTTAATTTCATCCCAATTCACATGACCTGTCTCAATTCACGTCTTACTCGAGACTTGAGCTCTGTCTCACCCCCAAAAGTTCTGGCAGTTCGTCATGAAGCAAATCTTTCAGTTCATTTTTCTTCAGTTTATGTTTGTCTCCCTCACGCTCTGAGTACTTGTGGAAAACAGCAATGATGGTCGCCATGGAGGTCTCCAGGTCAGTCATTGTCATGTATATGTGATTATCCTGCAAAACATTCGGATTAAGATCAATTTCTGGCTAATGGTGCGTCTGTCCCCAGTTTGTATACCTGACGCAGCGATAGGAAAGCTCTGACTGGTGTTTCTGCGGAAACTGCAATGTGTCAAAGCAGAAACTTTAGACGACATTTGTAATCGTGCCACAGATTTTTTAAATTTGATTTCATTGCATTAAAAGCCATTCTACATTGTATATATTTTTATTTAAGGCAGGTTGATAGTGCAGGTATATAAATACATTTTCCAGCTCTCATTTATAAAACAAAAGTATAAAATATGGGCCATTCTACATTATAATATAATAACTCAAATCGACAGGAGAATCAATAACCTTTCCACAGTATCCCACTGTAGTGACTCATCTGTAAACAGCATAAATACAGTCTGCAGAATAACATCTTAAATATTGTAAAGCTTCTAACAAAACAATGACATTGCACAATGAACAAACAGATTCTATTTTAGATCAACTATGCTACAAATAACATTTGTTTCACTGGCTGCTACTGTTGCGCCTACATTCAAAACAAAATTAGAAACAATATAAAAACAGACTTACCTCTTTTTGACAACAGAAAGGTTTTATTTATTTATTTTCATCCAAACTGCGTAGAGTTCACAGCTAGAGCTGGCTCTTTTATAACTGGTTTTCAGTGTCGTGCTGAGGAGGCCGGTATGTGTGGCCAGCCAGCCTGTCAGTCAAGCCCGCTGACCAACCATACACCCTCACCTCCCCTCACTCCACTGACAGACATGTTCAACTCTTTCAAAAATCCAACACTCTCATCTTATCAACACCAGAATCTACTAGAAGTTTAACTCTTTACCCGGGCAGTGCCAGGGTCTGGACACAGGCGTCTGAATCTCCAAAAGTGCTAGTGTTGGTATTAGATTTTGTTTCATGCTACGGTCCTGCACTGATTTATAACAACAATTCAAGGTTCAGGAGGCTTTAGTTGAGACAAGACGCTTTGTTAAGGCAATAGAAAACTAAAGTGTGTACATAAGTGTCTTAAATGTATTAACAAAACCTCCCATACTCAACTATAATTGAACACGTAAACACAAACAATTAATCAAGTGCCTTTTTACACACTCTCTCTGTATATGACCAACGGGTCGTTGAGCATATACCATTTATCTATGTATTGCCTTTGATCTGGCTGGTCCCTCCACTTTACCACCATTCCCCTATGCGTCTTGTTGTGGCCCAGCATTTGCTCCGTGACAATGGTCCGTTTCAGAGGAAACGCATGGCCGTGCATCTCAATGAACATGTTCTTTTCACCGGTGGGGTTGGCCAGACATGTGCCCTCTGTACGCCAAGCTTAGCAGACCCGCGGCTCACTGGGCCAAATGGGCACAAGTTGAGAAGCCTTTTTCAGGAGAAATTATTACAATATGCCATGTAGTGTTTTCAGAATAGAGTAAAAACGCCATAATCATCACTAAGTGAAGTGTTCAAAAACTCCAAACGGAGTTTAAAAGTAACAGCAACCAAACTCAAATATTGTATATAAATATACATTCTTATATATTTTACATTCCTGGATTGCATTATAGCGCGCCAAGAACCCTGAGTTTCTACCCCAGCTCACTGAAGAGGGGGGGTGGGGGGGGTGGGTGGGTGTAGAGGACAGTGTGAGCTACTGTAATAATGCTGTACGGGAAGGAGTAGAGAGGAGTGAGTGTAACTCGGAACTCAGGTGCGGAACCAACGTTTTTGTAATGGTGGCTTCAACCACATGGGTCATTCTGGACACAAATTGACTGTCTCTTTAATGTTTAATGTAATCACCAAGCTGCATTCACCCCTAAAAGCCCGCGCCAACATAATAGCTCCTGGATGTTGTGGTACATGAATATATACACTCCTTTATCGAGATTTAGACTCCATTGTTTCTTTTGTTGGCTCAGCAATGACCTGAAATCTCCTCTGATTGTGTCAGGGCCAGCCTTGTGACCTCTGACCCTCGACACTCCTCAGCTCTTTTGTATTTTCTACAAATTCTGCGAGAGAACAGCGCCATTTATGGCACGATGAACGTGCCTTTGTTTGGCCTAAAATGCACTCCTCATACGGTGGACCACAGTGGGCCATTGTCGTCTCAGAACACTGGAACTCTGTACAGCTGAACGGGAGGAGAGAGACCCAATAATCCTGGTGACAATAGTGTCATACGGCCCGGGCCCGGGAAAGCATGATCCATCGTCTTCATTCACCTCACCTCTTAGTGTCTCTCTCTCTCTGTCTGTGTCTCCAGCAGTTATTGGTTTTGGTCACAAAAAAATAAATAAAAATAAAAATAAAAATATCCTCTAGAGATGTGAAAAAGTCACTGTCACTGAGCTCACCCTTAAGGCTAAAAGGTAAACTCCTCGATTTTGTTACAGTCCACCCCCGGAACCCCAAATGTCCGCCCCTGTTCACTGTTTATATTTGAAACATGGCTTGAAGTCAGCCTTGAAGATATATAAGGGAGGGGCAGAGAAGAGTGTCAGCAGCTTAGTCCGGCGGAGGGGCGTTCAAGAGTTTTAAACCTAAACAGTATTTTCGTAAAACCATGGTTTCAACCTCGAGAGTCATTCGAGACACAGACGCAGATTCTCTCCTACAGGAGCGGTTCTCAGGAAGATAAAAAGTAAAAAGTGATTCTTTCAAAGAACATCATGATTCACAAGATTGGCTGAGGATTTAGGGGTTGAGTATTCTTTACATCGAGGTAGAATACTAGTATATTATAAGTATACTTTGAATCTCGAGGAATAAAAATGCTTGTTTGATGATATATTTGCCTTTATCTCACTTGTGTGCTTTTTTTCTCTTGTGTGTGTGTCCGAGACAGTGTTGCTTCTAGTGTGAAGCTATTACCGTGGCAACGGGTCAGAACCTTCTTGCTGGAATCAAAAGGTTTGCCAGTCCCGCTGAGTCATCTGCTGGCACAGAACAGCAGGGATTAGCACTTTATCGTCAGATAGTGGGACGAGGAAACACACACACACACACACACACACAGTAAATAGTGACTTTGCACTGCAATGCTGCTTGTATATTTTATTTATTTTACCATTGCGTTGTAACTTCCATTTGCAGTTTCCCCACAAGGTAGATCTTTCTGGAAAAGAGAGTACGTCCCCCCCCCCCCCCACACACACACACACACACGGTACTTGACCAGCAGAGGGAAGTAGTGCTTCATATACACTTTAATTGCCTCACGCTCACAAAAGGTCATGTGTGTCAAGTCTATCGTGTTTTCTGTTATGTGCTAATTATTTATTTGCAATATGAAAAGGTCAACGCATACTGGAATTTGGGACTACTACAAGCACAGCCTTGTCCAAAATACTATTATTTTATAGTATGTTCTTTATGCCATTCTTTGATTACATTTTTACCTGAGCTGTAGTCTGAGACAGTTAGGTGTAGTACCTATATATGTACCCCAATAGTCGGCCAACACTGACCGATACATTAGACTTCACATCATGTAGAACACAAATTGATACCCAGGCATCCACCACTCCATACCACCGCAGCCTCCATTCAGAGGGTCCCAAACACCACACAGACTGCCCGCCACATTTGAGGTTCATCCATGCCAGCAGGCTCATTTGATGACACGCCCCGGGGTGTCATAGTACTCACGGCTGGTGTCGGCGCATCTTGCCGCTGGATTACTGGCACCGTTGCTAAGCACCCTGCGTTTGATCACAGCATAATCTGGCCCTATCCTAAATCTGTCAATTGAACCCGGTCCCATCTGGCTTGTTTTGCTGTTCATTCTGCAGTGGTGGTAGATACACTCTCATAGCTTGAGAATAACCAGAGCCTGGGTGAATGTTTTGACCACTGCCAAACATATTCAAGCTATAAAATCAAATGGATCAATTGTAGCTTTAAATAAATCTTCGTTTACTTTAAGGGTTTACTCTTCAATTTGCATTATAGCGCACCCAGAAGCCCAATTTTGTATTTATTTATTTTTGTTCTGAAACACAGTTGTACACAAAAGTGCACATGGCTGTAGGGGTGAAGGGCAATGTTGGGGAGGAGTAGAGAGGGATGCAAGCCACTCATGCTCTCCGAGTACATCAAAACAAAACTGTTCTTGTACCGCTAGCTTCAACCACAAGGGTAATCCCAGACACAAATGAGGGGCGTACATTTAATGTTTTTCAAGCAATTATCTGGCCTTGTTTGGAGATACTGACCCAAGTTAAAACAAAAGCTGAGAAGTGGATATATTCCACCCTATTATTAAGGAAGTGCGCTTATGTGATATTGTGAATAGTGTTTGGTACAGTGAGTAATAGAAGCAATGAAAAGACTGAAGGTCGACTTGTATATCTCTCTGCGCCTATATAGGCTCCTCATGTCTCTAACCGCTCTTAAAAAAAAATAAAAAAAATTGTAGGCCTATGTAATTTTTACAACACACTGTGGAAGTGCATGACTAAAGCACATGTCCCCGGCCAGCAGAGGTGGAAGAGTACTGCAATATCCTACTCAAGTAGAAGTACTGTTATTTAAGAAACTACACAAGTAAAAGTTACTCATTTTAAAAATACTTATAGAAGTTATTAGTTACTTTGATTAAAATAGGTAACATTCCCTAATGTGGTTACAAGTGATATTAACTGCAATAAAAAAAGAGAACGTATGGTAGTATGAACTGCAATACTGCGTTTATTATAGGCAAGTCAAAGAACTTCTGTTTTCAATGTAATTTCCCCCCCACACCCAATTTTAAAATGGAAATAAAACAACCAGATTAGAACCAGCACTGTTGCTTTTAAGATACCATTTTATTTGCCAAAATACACAAAAAGGCATAAAAAAAAAAAGGTACAGAAGCTTACATGACTTACAGAACACCCATTTTACTTTCCTCTGAACTTGCTGTTCAATTTCAACAAGAGCTGACTTTCAAAGTGAACTGAGCCATGAAGACAAGTCCAGCACAGCTGAAAAGAAGCTTACAGGCAGGCAGATGTAGGCAGGCCTGTGTTCAGTTTGAGGGACAACTTCTTTATGCGTGGAAAAGAATGAAGCAAGTCCAACTTTTCCGGCACAGAGGCAAGATACTCCCCCAGCTCCCCTGTACCTTGTGACCTTCTGGATGTCAGTGATGAGAAGAAATCCTCTTCATCAGATGAATGTTGCCTCAGTTGGTTAGTGTCCTCTTTCAGTGTCTCAACATGATCCCTCACGTACACCAACCCCGCGTATTGGCAGAATATCATACATACAGTATAGACACATTTAAATGCTTACAGGCCTTTTTTTTTTTTTTTTACACAAAAAGGGAACAACCCCCTCATGTGCAGAATAACCAAAGGTTAGACAGTAGCTAAACTAATCTTACCTGCTTCAATGACGTCTGCCCTTTGAGTCCAAGAGGTCTTGATCTTGGGCAGAAGAATTGCAGCTGCAATATTCCTCCAAAGTGCTTTTCAAGACCCTCCTGAACTGCTCTGATAAGTGGTAGACACATCTTGCAAGACATCTTCCTTGACGTGACTGCTACAGAGACGGTCATTTTCAGGATATTCTAAAGGATATTTCACGTTCACTAACTTACATAACAGTAAAATACAATAAAATTGCCACTTTTATTGCCAAGTTATCCCACAACGCCTGTTTTGAATGTTTTGTCAGTTTGTACAGCCACATTTTTCCCCAGAGGTTTACGCTCTATGACTGCTGAACGCCCCGATATGGCGACAACGCACAGGCACATAAAATCGCAAACGCGGTAGCCTACAATACATCTCTATGGTCTCCACGTCCCTCCACGGGTTACCACCACCAGCCACTGTCCAAATAACGATGACCATTTTGCAATCTCGCCGTCAACAGCGCAAGCTCTCCGTGTCACTCTGCCATCATGTAGCATATTGTAGCCTAGTAACGGAGGTTTATTTTTTTAAATATAGCGAAGTACATACTTCCATACTACCGGTCAGTAGCCTACACTAAAGCTTCAACCCCTCAAACTCCTTACTAGGCTACTGTATGGGTTGTTTGTAATGCTGGTGATCAAACGGGATTCGAGTATTAGAACTCACACTAATAGATTTGTCAAAGTATGTCAAGATAATAAACCTTATTCTGCTGTCGCAGTAGCCTACGTTTGCCCTGGCGCTTATAACCGTGTCTGGATGATATTTTCCCTCGTAGGCCTACACTCGGAGCAGCCAACTGGCGATCTCATGTGGCATTTTATCCTCCGTTTAATCCCTAATCCTTTTCTTCCTCTACACTCTCCCGGAAAGCATGGGGCAACCAAGAACAGCCAACACTGGGATTAACGCCTTCAAAATATATTCGCGCCCCGCACAACTCAACCGCATAGACAACACACAAGGACGCGGATGCGCAAACGATCAGGAACACACGCCAAAACGCACGCGCCTCACTCACGCCGGGTGACTGTCCACGCCCCTGTCGTTGACCTACATAACTACTAACCCACAGTACTCACTTCCGGTTGGTACTAATTGGTGTGTCTGACAGAGGGGAATACGTTATTACTTCAGATGGATTAGTTATTTAGGTCTATTTAGGTTTCCTATTCTTGATTTACAAGCACCATTGTTTTGGACATATATAATATACATTCATTGTTTTCTTTTTGCAATAATGTTTGTACAAATTGACACCAGTAGGCCATACAATTATAATTTACAACATTAACTCACCTACAGTATTTATACAAAGACAATCAACAAAAAGTTTTAGAAATATTTCCATGTTTTGAATCAGGAAATTATTTAGGGAGGATCTCACAGAACTTGTATTCTGCCACAAATAAAAGTGTAAATGTTGGTTGATGATGCTTTTATCCAAAGCGACTTACAATTACATGGTGCTATTACATGGAGCAGATAGGGGTTAGGCATCTTGCTCAGAGATGCTTACAGGTACCAACCCTGGGGCTTGAACCCACGGCCTTCTGGCTGGGAGTCCAACACCCAGACCACCAGACTATCCTGCCCCCCTGGGGAAGATAGTGGATTGATTAGCGCTTGCAAATCGGCTCGTTTTCACCAAAAACCTGTGTTGCCACTCGACAGTGATACATTGTAGCCTGTAACACTCTTTACATATTGGTTTTCCACAGTTCCCACAGTAGTCGAGCAACTTGTTAGCCTACTGGGTACTGAAACTGGTAGTAATGATTATTTCGGACGGCAGTGCGTGGTTGCCTGTTGTAGCATAGCACATCTTTTAATTATATTTTTTATATCAATACTGTATATTGGGGGGGGGACACTGAACATATTTGAAAATGGGGGAGGGGGGTGTAATATATATTATAATTACGGCCTTGATGAATACACATGTCTACGAACACCACATCCCTGACAGGTCTGACACAGTAATAGCCTCAGCCAACAGTATGTAACTGACCATAAGGGGGCTAACCCCCACCAGGACACCCACAACAAATCCAACTATCTCTCGGTGAGATGGGGATTGCAGACACACGTCCCCCACTACTCGAGACAACCAAAACAACATATGGTGACAGCAATACCCATGTCAGGCCATGATAGTAGAGCTTAAAACGAACAGGTCGGCGCCCTGACCTCGCCGTAGTCGCCAGCTATTCTTTGTGTTGCACCTGTCCGGTATGCGGCAGTTAGAACAGTTACTGGTGCTACGCTGATACACTTCTGCTTTAATACATCATACATATAAGATATTTCCACGTTCAGTTTTATGTTGCTGATGAAACTCTGAACAGTCTAAAATACAAAACTTGTCTGATAAATTATTTAAAGTAACACACAAACACAGTGTAGAAACGTGTAAGCTCTCCTCCTCTGTCTGCCTGAGAAACCGTATGCACACATCTTGACAATGGCATAATATACTGTGTTTGGTACCAGTATATGGTATATAGTATACAGTATATTCATTCTTTAGAGATGGTTTAAACAAATGCCTCCTGGCAGACACATACCGCTAGGCTGAAACAGACGCGCAGCGCTCGATTGTCGGGCCGCGCTACCTTCCGTGTCTGCGTCGCTGACAGGCCCGAGTAATGTGTTGGAGTAGCAGGAGGTCAGCCCAGCACAGAACACCCTTTATGTCTGCACACCGGGCTCAGGTTGCGCAAATAAAAGAAATGGGAGAGAGAGACCGGGAGAGATGAAAACACGGAGTGGGTTAGAGAACCCTTGTTTTAATCTTGTAAAAGTGTCAAACTAAACTCAAACAGTTGAATAAAATGATTTCACTTTTGAGTTAACTGGTTTACAACGACATTTGATTCGGTTCATTATTGACAAAACAAAATACTTTCTCCCAAATGTCAGTGGTTCAATGTCTCTTTAAAGTGTGTTTAAAAGTGCGGTGATGTATTACTGCTCTAAAAATGGGCACTCACCTGTCCCTGGATACTGCTACCCCTGATATAGTTGGCACAGTCTACTACAGTAGGTATTGGTTTCAAAGTCAGCACCTTTGAAATTCTCTGGTTCCCCATGACCTTTTCAAATCCCCAAGTGATTCGTAGTTTGGGTTGCCATGGGAACCCCGAACCCCCGGTGACTTGTGGGTAATTGCTGTTGAACTGAATTGGCGTGTGAGGGGTTTCCCTCTCCTAGTTTACCTTCGTTGTCAGGCGTAATGATGAGACCGGGGACAGGTAGAGACAAGACCTTCCAATCACCCCTGGGATATACAGTGAATCCATCTGTCTGTCCCTCCTTCCTTCCTTCTTTCCTTCCTTCACTGATTTACTGCTAAGCAGTCCTCACCCTGTGCTTACAAGCTATAACACCATTTGTTATGCCAAGGGACAGTAAGTTGCAATGCCTGCACAGAAAACAGCACACATTGTGCACAACAGCGGACGAAGTCACATAAAATAAGTCAAGGTACCAACTTTAGTTTTACTTTGGATGTTTTCATTATGAGTGGGTGTCTCCTTAAATACTTTAAGCCCAGTAAATTGCATTTTGGCATTGAATCTACTCTCACTGTATTTAAAGCAAAGGCACTGCGCATCATCTTCCTCTGCCAAACTTGTTATCATGAAATCTAGATTTTCCAAAGACAAAAAACTAGCTTCATCTTCATGCACCACTTTTTTCCCTCCATTTCCCAGATTCTCTCTTCCATCTGCCTATTTAAAATCACTTCACACCAGAGGCAGCAAAACCTTTTCTTGGTAATTTACTTATAATTCCCCCCAACCCCCCCCCCCCCAGTAGTGTTGGGGAAGGCCCGGGATAAACTGCTTGTGTTCAGCCGTGGCTACAACGCAAATCCCTTCTCCTGCAGCTAATCTACAGCCTCTGCTCTCCCTGGACGGTAATTTACAATGTAGAACAAATTCCAAACACTCCACTGCTAGGAATGTCGTAACTTTGCAGTCCGTAAAATATCCAAACAGACGTACTGCGTGTCACGTTCCTCCCACAGCTACTGTTTGACACTGTCATGCTAATGCAAAGTGAGCGAGGTTGATATTGGGTCTCCCCGGCAGAGCAGCCTCTTTTGAGATACGCTGGTTCCCATGGAGCCCAGTTGAATGGAACCATCAAAAACAGACCGCGACTAATGTGGCCCAAAGCACGGGGCAGCAAAGGCCGCCTGGGGCGATTGTTTCTCCACCGAAACACATTTTCTTCATCGCCCTATCAGTCTTCATAAAAATCCTGGCTCTTTGGGCCAAGCTATGCTTGGGGCGTCTTCAGCACAGTTTCAGAGCAACCGAAGTAGGGTATGTTTGATAAACATTTGAGGGGTAATTTGATTTAGACTGCAATAAGGATTCGGGGGTAAACACACAGAATACAATTTAGGCAGTACCGATACAATAGCAGTGAATTCATACACAAGAAATATCTCTGTCACGTGAGAAATAATGCTGGTCGTTCAAAAATGTCTTATTGGAACAATTTATTCTGATAAACAAATCTAAATTAAATGACACATACAGTACAAGACGGGCTTTAATTTATTAAAGCTGCATTAGAAAAGATTCTTATGTTAAAATATTACTTTTTAAATTGCAATTGGGATTGGAATTGGTCTTACCATGTCCCAATGAAAGCAACAGCATAACATGAGCCCTCTTGTGCCTGTATGCTGATAGTACACGTCAAGGATACTGGCACACAGCAAGGGCTTATTTATTTAGGAAGAGATACATTAACAGGCAATGCTCTCTGCCTTGCTGCCATAGACGAAGTTGCAACTAATTAATTATGGCAAAAAAAGTCTAAGAAAAGAGTAATATCATCTCATGACTAGAAGGAGCGAAAAATTTGCACAATTATCCAATGCAACTTCACAGTAAAAGCATTGATTAGTCTTTATATAGTTTAATTACACTTAAGTTGAGGAAAACAAATCAATTACGCCACCTCTAATGAAAATGAAAAGTGCAGAGACAAACCAAAGCAAACTTGGGGCTTCGAGTCAGTCTATTAAAATATGGATAACTGCATGTGAAACAAAAATGAGACACCTACTCAGTATAGAACCAGTGACCAAGGCCTCTGGCAGTATAGGTGTCAGAGTGCTCAATTAATCCCATGGACCCAGACCTTTCCAGACACAGTATAACACACCATATGGAGATCCATCATATTTATTGTTCCCCTGATGGCGCGGAGTGTGGCCAAGTAATTTGCTCAGCGGGTATTGCTATAAAGCCACCGTAGCATTCATCATGGAATCTGTGTATAAAAAGACCCCGAGAGGAACTCAAAGTTTCTGTGGTCTCAGAAAAAACCCTAAATCTGCCAATATCCACCCTAGCAGGGATACTCATGTACTCAGTAGTTAATAGGAATTCTGTATTAATGATGAGCACGCTTTAATCTTTTCATCTAATGCTTTAATATCCAATTGCTGATGTTATGAACTCCTTTCCCAGTGAGAATCTTATCTGGAAGATATGACGCGTTAATCAATTTTACTCAGAATTGGATGTAATCACCCATTCTTGCTCAGGCTCTTGCCAGGAATTTGTGAGCTGAGCTAGACAGTGTCCTATCGCTCGTACAGTTCTAGATGTTTCCACCGGTTTCCACCACATGCTTCCATTGTATGCTGATGAAAACTGCCCTAGCCTTCTACTGGGCATTACCAGTCAGCTTCACTGTTATATGTGCTGTTTCGCCCTACATAGTTACTGAATATTAAAATGGATAAATACATTTTTAAAAGCGGCAATTACTATCAACAATCAAAATGGCTTTGTAAGTTAAAAACAGATTAAAACGATTTGTTTCATAGTTTGATTTGGCTAAACCTTATACTATACTTTAGAGAGAACTGTGTACAATACTTTTTAAGCAATTACCGTGGTGTTTTGCCTGCAGGAGGTCACTCTCCATTAAAGGACACAAACACTTGACCGCCTTTGTCAAACACAGGTGTCAAATAAGATAGTGCGGAACTAGGGTCAGCTATAGGTCCCTCTGAACTCCCAGCATTTCACTGCACAGCTGTCTTGAGTCAGGCTGGGTCAGTGATGATAAAGACCCTATCACTATCAGGTCGAAACCATCTGTGGAATGTATATTTCTTTCTCGTCTAATTTTTTAGAAACTCTGTAACACCCTTTTGAAAGCCTTATCGCTGCCTTTGGCAACATTCAGTACAAGTAAAAAACACATAACGTACAAGTCTTTGTATGTGATGTGTTACGGAGCCAGATAATTTGGACAGCGCGTTTCTGTTCATGAGGTTGTTGGGTCCGATTTGTGGTCTGACTGGAAGATTTAGCGTAGCACGTAAAAATGACACTCTCCCCCTTCCATGACGAGAGGCAGGCCTCACCGTAATAGAAGACTATCTGTATCTGCTTTGTGTCAATATAAAGGACGGCAGTGCTGAAAATAGTGGGAGCACTCAATCAACCTTCGCTGGCTATATAAAAAGGTTAGAAACAAACGCTGCAGCATTTTCCACTTCGCATTGTACCTCAAGTGAGGCTCGCTATTTAAATTCAGCGATCATTCAGTGGGCTTCAGGGCAGGTGCAGGGGAGTTAGCCTGGCTCTCGTCCCCCCCCAGGAATACAGTGCCACTGTGTTTGTTACACTGTATGTAAATGGGCCCTTACTAGTGCACACTCTCTTCTCTCCTTTTCCCTTGTAAGGCGTAGACAGCTCTAGTTTTCACGGAGGGGGGTTGGGTGGTGGTGGTGGTGGTGGTGGGGGGGTTAACTTTCCTCTCTGCTGACTAAAAGCTCGGCACTCCCAACGGTTTCTGTTTATTGGAGAGTTTTTGTAGACTGCACATCACATGAATTAATGTACCTCACAAAGCAGTGTTTCACTGATATGGTGCCATGTGCTTTCTTTCTTGACCTTGTGTGTGTATTTATATCATATAGAAGACTTGGTATCCAGCATCGTTTTTCAACAAAGAAGGATTCACCCCTGATCCTCTTGTGCTCATTCTAATCCAGCTTGAACAGCTACGATGTCATTTCCATTAGAAGACATGTTATTAAACGCAGCCAAATGCTGTTTTTGTTCTTATGGTCGCATTGATTTATGGTAAAGCAGTCCAATGCCTTCGTGGTAATTGCTTGCAAGGGTAATACGATGTTATTAACATTTAAAATATCATTAGATTATCGGACAATGGTTGGCCTACGCAGTATTGGTGTTTGTTTGAAAATATCTTGTGTGTTCACAGGTCGGAATGAAAGCAGATGTGATACAGTCTGCTAGTGTTATCTTTTCAACATACAGCTCACGTCACCCACTTAGTGCTCTCTCTCTGCTGCCCAAGAAAATAATAACTAACCCCAAATCCCTTTGACCGCTATCATAACTATAATTGTATTGCTTTTCCCTTGAATTCCCTAAATTAATGCACGTCTTCAAGTCAACTATGGCTCTGAGACACCCAAGCATTTTTATATTGCAGTTTAATTTGATTACACGCTAATTTTAAAATCAATCTTGCCAAGCACATTTAGCATCATAAATGCATTTAATGTAAAACCTATGTGCTCACTCTGACCTAGTAACGGTAGCAGCGCATAGTGCAACCTACATTAAAGTGGAACTGAAAATGTACGCAAAAACAGCCCAAAATGAAGTTCTAAATGAAATCCTAAATGAAACAAGGCTTATTATCACTGTCAGTGTACAACGTTAATGGCTCGTAGCCCCGCCCCTATCGCGTGACATCATCGAACTCAGAGACTCTTGCTGACTGGAGAGTAGCGCAGTTTACACCAGCGGTTCAACCGGGAGAGGAGCACACACCCCCGCCGCAACCTTCCTGACGGTACGATGAAAGTTGGGACGGAACATTGACTATAACCCGCGTACGGATGCATTCAACCTTTCTGGAACTGTCCAGGTAACATTTTAAAATGTCTTGTTGAATTAGTAGGCTATTGGAGGAGGATCGGTAGGCTACTTATGTGATAACATACTGGTACTGTAGGCTACTATTGTCTCTCTGGACTATTTATCGGTATTCTGAAAGAATACCGATGTGTAAACAATTTTACAAATTTTACAATTTTACAAATGTGTAAACAATTTTACACATTTGTTGGCTACTTTTAGTTAATGTCATTCATTAAAACATGACTTAGTACATAGAAAGAAAAGCCGTGTCATTCAAGCCAGTCGCATGAATTACTAATAGCCTTTACCAAACTGTCTTATTTGTCTCTGTCTAGGTATTCCACAGCTTCTTTCAAATTCAGTTCACCCCCTTTACAGTTAATTTTATACCAGTCGTCCTCATATTGCTGTTGTTCCCCCCCCCCCCCCCATTTCTATTCTTCCTCGTTGGGGATGGTTATTTGAAATAAGAAATTAACAAGACACTTGGCAGCGGGCCGGACGAAACAGAAGCCCAGAGCCAATTGTGCTGAATATTGATGAATTATCACATGCCAGGTTCACCTGGGAACCTTCAGAGAGAAAACCGTTAAGTCCAACGCAACACCAAATCCACTTACATCAGCTACAATAGGCTTGCTTTATTCATGCTGGCTTTTAAACTGAATAAAAAAAAATAATAAAAAACAGCAGGAAACTTATTAGGTGATTTTAATCTAGCAATAATGGCATGTTTTTGTTTTTATGCATGCATGTTTCCAAAGCTTGGGGCTGAGACGGGATCTCAGGAGAGGAGACAAGGGGGGATTTTCAGCTTATCAGATGACCTTATTGGCAGTGGCTAAGGAGGTTCTGGAGAACACACACACATACACACGCCTGCTGCTCATAATTGACTTTGTTTTATCCTAAAGCTATCCGCATCTCAATTTAATTAGCCAACGTCGGGGTTTATTCAAACACTATTACCACTTCAAATATATTTAAAATACACAGTCACTCCCTTCCACCTATAATTATTTCTTTGCCCGGTTGACTGCCATGAATCGCATACAAGATTTGAGTATTCACAACCTACCTCTTTCCTCTGTCTTCTTTACATACACACGCATGCACACACACACACTTTATGCTCATGCAAAAACACACAACCTCCTACACTGTCATAATTTCCTGTGTGAGATGGCTGAGGGAATGAGTAGCACTAGGAATGTGACCTTTTTTTTCTTCGTACAACCGCCCCAAACCACCAGTTGTCTTCTCTCTCCTGTTCCTCCTGTATTCCCCTTTTACTCACATAAACGCCGTTTGTTGAAGCCTTCAACCAAAAGCACTCAACAGTGCGGAAGTGAATGGGCTACATCTTTTTAACCACCCACCGAAGCTGAAAGGGGAGGTGAACTCTGACCTTTAGCATTGTCGCCGTGCTCTTCTCGCTGAACTGCACATGCTCGGACCGCGCTTAACCCGAAATAGCTGGGGCATACCGATTTGATATGTACAGTGATTATGTTGACAGTTTCTGATACGATCTGAATTAGAGCATGAAAGCACATGAAGAAATGAAAGCTGTGTTGAGGTAGGTTAGCCCCTATGGTACCGTTAGTCCTTAATGGCAGCAGAGTTAGCTAATACACACTCACACATGTTGCACAGGGTTCAAACTGGTCATGAAATGTCTGGAATTTCGAAGTTGCTTCAAGACAAGACTTGAAGCAACTTCTAATAATAAAAAATTATTAGATTCTTGGGGCAGGTCATGAAAAATCAGGAATTATTTTGGGTGTGGTTAAAGTTAATTGGCACGTAACAATCTGCATTTGTTTATAAGTCATGGAAATTCATTTTTTCAGTCGTGGAAATATAACTTATGACTTTGAGTGGGAACCCTGACTAAAACACGCACACACTGCCAGAGCCATGTGTAGGGTTAGGTGCTGAGCAGTGCTTGGGCCACATTCTGTCGATGCTGTTGAATCCAAGGGACGTAACAAGTAGCACTATGAAACGGTGCAAGTACCCAGTCCTTGTATAACTAACAGACATTCGGCTCCACTTAGAGCCTTTCAAAGTGTCCTGCTCCTCGAAGCTGCGTGGCACCGTGAATCGGCTGAAAATCGACAGCCACACTTTTCCAGTCTCCAGCTAAGTAGCGCTCAATTTCATAATTAAGGGCAGCTCTTGCAAGGAAACAACGCTTGCTAAGCCTGATAAAACAAAATATATCTTATACTCCCGCACCTCACGTGTCGCGTGAACCCACAGAGGAGACCCTCTGTGGGTCGTGGCCACGTCTGCGTGTAAGATACACACACGAATAGCACAATTGTTTTTTGGAGCCACACATGTACACTTTGCCCATAGATTTACACAGAGGCACTTGTACACACAAACCACTTACTGGGCGTGTGCTCGTAGGCTAATAATGAGGCTATTAGGACATGCACGCACACACACACACACACACACGCAGCGCAGGCTCTCCCACTCAAATTCTGGGCGGCTCAGTGTTCGAAGCCATTACGGAGTAATTTACAATTCTTTAGAAATAAATAGTGAGAACTAGTTGCTGACGTGATGAAGCTATTAGCCATGCTGGAAAATATGCCGTATACCTTTATGTTGTCAGTTGCGTATGAATCTGTTAATAGGTGCCCGGTCGAAGACAATGTGTGATTTGTTTTTGCAAAAAGGCATAAAACTTGCATTATGAATAACGTGCATAAGAAATTAATACACATTACCTCTGCCAGAATAATGCAGATTTGCATGGATATTGTTCCTGTGCTTATTATGATTGGGAGCAAAACCATTGTGTACAATCATGAAATATGCATGGACAACATGGTGGTCATATAAACTAGTTTCCAGTATACAGTCTGGCCTGCACGTGTGCCAAAAACCGTTTGGATTTAACTTTTAACTTTAACAATTGTCCATTACACTATAGCAGCAGGTAGCTTTTAAGGTGATGACATATGGACAGCCTCTCCATCACAAGTACTTGTTGTAGCCACCTTTTAAATCTTGGGTTGTGGAGGAAGGCCTTTCATAACTCAGAAGTCGGCACTTACCACCGCTCTTACGGATGATTGATCTGATAATTTATCCTACCTGCAATGGCAGAGGTTGTTATAGTTTACAACTTTAACTGAGTTCCCCTATTGATTATGCAGTGTGTCAAGTCAGAGTAATTGTACAGTACAGAGTAATGCCTTCTGGATGTGCAGCCAAAAAATAACTTCTTAGCAAATCCAGTGACTGGATTTGCTGTGGTAGTCCCGGACAATAAAAATGCACACATTTAGGGTTCAGCTTGATAGAAAAGCAATTTAGGCAATCTCATTTCACATTGTAACCCTGCCTAGAGTCTCTCAACTGTGTAGTTTTAAAGTACCACTCAGATGTGGACATGATTTCTAGATGGCAACCATCACATTGAAGATGTGGGATCGTTGGTCATAATGTACTCATCGTGTACCCGTTCTGAAACTCACTGCAAAGTTATTGAAATAGCCAGTCTGCGTTTAAACAGATAATAAATGATCTTGTGGGAGATTACCTTTGTTTTGTTTGTTTAGTCACAATTTAATTAGGCCATGTCCGGGAGCCAGCTGCCTCGATCTTGCTCTACTGCCTTTTGCTGTGCTAAGATGGATGCCCCTGTACTTGATTGTGCGTTTTGCATGTGTGAGTAAATCTTGTCAAGCTTTCTTGGCTAGGAGTCTATTGAAAACACAGTGAAGGTTAAAAATCAATCAATTAATCAGTCGATTAATAAAATGCTACTACTGCTACTAAGATGATGATAGTTCATCTCGGTTTTCATTTATTTTTGAAATAAAAACCTTCATGCTAGCCTATACTCCGCTATTTGCTATTTTTACGTGTACAAATAACCGTGTAACAAGCTGTTATCAGAAGTCTGAATTAGAGATTTTTGGCTCGAAACGTCACTGGCAATGACGTGATAATTTAACAGGCGCCAATTGGTGTGAGTATCTATTCTTTCACTTATTTTTGATCCAACACCCATCCTACTGGACACTGATGTGCATGGCATTTTGTTGAGGCATGCAGTAAATACAGCGCAATAACAACCATGACCATTACTGATAAATGCATGGGGACCAGCATTATGTGGTCTTGGCCTTGCACTGCCCCGGTCGTCCCCGACGGTCCCGCATTTAACAGATGCAAGATAGAAAAGCAATTTGGGCCATCTAGATGTGCATATAGCTCCTGAAAGTGGTTATTACAGCAATATTCAGCCAGGGATTAGGACCATTGAACTCCTGGCTAATTACAGTTTTGACTCCCTGGCAGCGCCACGCCACCTGCACTTGTTCAGTCAGATTGAGGCAGGCTAATAGCTGAAAATATTTCACTCAGCTGGAAATTAGTGCACCAGCAGGAAGGAAAAAAAAAAAAAGATTTCCGCTGTGTGATTACTGTGTGATTTGTGTTGAAAAGAAGAAATTAATATAGTAGATTTATATTGTATTATATAGCAGCCACCACCCATGTTTTTTAGTACAGTTTTACTCAGCAATATTTTTACATCTGTGGCAGATGATTTCAGAAATCCACTTCCCGCTGCGTTTCCCGTTTGTTACGGAGAACAGCAATGTCAGAGTTCGTATCACCGGGTTTTCCTCTCAAAAACCTTCCTGGCCTGCTGCAGCATTAAGTCAAGGGCCCAGAGATAGCCCGGGTGTTATATCAAAGCGTCTGCAAATCTTTTCTTTTTTTTCTCGGTTTGTCAGTTTCTTTCTCATTGATCGCTCGCTCTCAGCCGCTGTCTGCTGGGAGTTCATTGTGAAACTAAGAATGGGTTATAGATGAGCGGCATGTGTCTCGCAGACTGAGAGGGCAGGGGAAAATGGAATGTCACCTCAGAGGATGCCGGTCGGTCAGCCAAGTCAATGGATTTAGTCTTCGTACATGTCTCCACAATAGTGGTTCTCTAAGTGGGGACCAAGACCCCCGCCCAGGGCGTCGCAGAATGCTTTTGGAGGAGTTGTGAGATGATTTTTTTCTATATTTATTGCTGTATTACCGCTGCTATATTACCGCCTTAGTCTTGAAAGAAATTAAATGGAAAGCAGCAGTATTTTTAAAAACATTTTTGGTCTGGTGGTTGCACATAAAAACCGTATTGTACTGTTGCATAGCATAACGCATAGCTTAAAACTATTTCTGTTGTTGGGTATCATTGTACTCTGTTACTGTATATGGTTGTGTTTTTGTAACTACGGCTGCGCTGCAGAATATTTCTCATAGCTATTACCACATACAGTACCTTCTATTTTTATATTGCATACAGTAATGCTTCAGTAGCTTCAATAGTTGAATTCATTTTCACTTTATTCTTTCACAAATTTTTTTTAAACTAAACTTTAACCTAATATTGTCTTCTCTTGTAATATTTCATTATGTTCCGTTTCTATTGTTATCTATCAATTGTTAGGCCTGTCTTGTCTATATATCTTGTGTGTAATGATTTTCCTGTTCTACGGTAGTTTATATTGACTACTGTGGGTGTGTGAAGAAAAAGACCCAAGAGGACACGGTGCTAGTGGTTACAGGGAGTCTGATATTCTGACATTTTCTCCATGACACATTAAACACAGCAAAGTGTCTCACACTATTGTCATGGCAGTTGGTATTCAAGGCAGCCCCCCTATCAAAACAGCATCTCATTGAGCTGTGTTTAAAATGTCAGTCAGTAAAACCAGCAATCTCTGCGGTCGTTCCAAAAAGAGAATTTGTTCCATGTATTGTCTGAGGTCTATAACTTTGACCATGGCACTATTTAGTGATTTAGTTGATGGGAGTTTTACTATGTGCAATTACATTCTGTTCACTTACCCTGTGAATTCCTGCCTTGTTCTGTGTCCAGATGTAAATCTGCCAATGACTGAAGACTACGATAAGGAACGGCCATGGCTGCCAATAGGATCATCAGAGTGACCAACAACAACCACGTACTCCCTCGCTGCAGGTCTGAGGGCACGCTCATTGACCTATGTGAAGGGGTCACCGAGGGCAGCCTGAAAGATGTCAAAGGTCAGCCACTCTCAGTTGCTCAGATTTAGATAAAGCAGGTGTTAAGAATGGCTGTGACAGATAGGATACTAGCAGGCAATGGCCTCCTAGATGTATTAATATATTCTATAATCAATTAATTATTCAGAACTAAACATACTTGGATCACTGTTGAATGGTGTTGAGGTCCATATTAACACTCAAGTATCTGCTGAGAGTTCACTATCAACTTGATGGTTTCATCAGTACTTATAACACTTGCTAGGATGGGCATTTGCCCATTTCACTTTGTACAAACAGGAAATAAAATGATAGCCTCTGAAATACTCAATCCTCACTGCCACATTTGTTTTTGTCTTAATCAGTGGGTTGTTGTATAGTATTGTATAGTAAAGTCCATTAAAAATAACTTTGTTAAAGCCACGCTACTAATCCTACTACATAGCTCCCAGGCTCACACACCTATCTACCCCTCCCCTGCAGACACCCATATTAACACAAACGGCGAGCTGATGCAGAATCGTAGTTTGGAAGGTGCTATAATGCAATCTAGAATTGCGCCCTTTACCTTAAAATGTGCTTGTGTTATTGGTCAGCTTATTTCTGTTTCCTGTCCACTTCCAGTGCCTTCTCCAAGTGCCTTGAGGCTGGACACATCCTCCTCCTATGGTGCCGCACAAGAAGTGGTAGCTATAAAGGATTATTCTCCCAGCAGCTTCACCACTCTGAAATTCAGCAAAGGCGACCGCCTCTTTGTGCTGGACACATCAGGTGGAGAGTGGTGGTATGCCCACAACAACATGGAAATGGGCTACATTCCATCAGCGTACGTTCAGCCGGTTAGCCTCAGGAACTCTTCGCTCAGTGACAGTGGGATGATTGACAATCTCGGAGAGGGGAATGATGAGGGGTTTAAAGAGATTGAAATGCTTGGGGAGTGGACAGGGGTCAACCTTAAATCTGTTTCACAATACAGCAACCCTTTCTCTATGGACCCCTTTGCCAGCAGTGGTAGCACAATGGGTCCGAACTGCAAAGACAGAGGGGTTAGGAGCTCAGCAGACCTCATTCTCTTTGACACACTGACATCCCCCTCCTCTGTCTCCAACTCAAACTCTACAACCATCAGCAACAACGAGATCAACATCTACAACTTCAGTTCATACACGGCCCCCAACCCTAACCCAGAGGTTTTACAGACCCTGCACAGCGATGCTACTTTCAGGAGTAAACGTTCCTACAGTCTTTCAGAACTGTCCGTCCTGCAGGCTCAGTCCAACCAGACGTTGCCGTCCTCCGGGTTTTTCACAGGGCTTAAAGCTCCTTCGCCAGAACAGTTTCAGAGCAGGGAGGACTTCAGAACAGCATGGTTGAACCACCGGAAGCTAGCCAGGTCCTGCCACGACCTGGACTCCCTTGGCCAAAGCCCTGGGTGGGGCCAGACACAACCAGTGGAGACCAATATTGTGTGCAAACTGGACAGCAACGGAGGCGCGGTTCAGCTGCCGGACACCCACATCAGTGTACACATCCCAGAGGGCCACGTCGCCCACGGGGACACTCAGCAGATCTCCATGAAAGCCTTACTGGACCCTCCTCTGGAGCTCAACAATGACCACTGCTCTACCGTGAGCCCCGTGGTGGAGATCAAGCTCAGCAACATGGAGACCAAGTCCTTCATCACCCTGGAGATTAAGGTGTCAGTGGCCGTGAAGAGGGAGAGCGGGCAAGTCGCAGAGGTGCTCTGCGTTCGAAGTGACTGTAAAGAGGGTCCGTACATGCCCATCCCCAACGCCTATGTGTACAAAGACACGGTTCAGGTGCAGCTGGATAATCTGGAGCCTTGTATATACGTGGCTGTCGTTGTAAAGGCACAGCATATCAGCCACAATACTACAGTGTGGGACCATGTACAGAAAAAGGTGACTTTAGGCGTCTACGGACCCAAGCACATCCATCCGTCTTTTAAGGTGGTCGCTGCCATGTTCGGGCACGACTGTGCCCCCAATACCCTGCTGGTGAACGAGGTGGGCCGGCGTGCCGGCTCCACTCCGCCTGTGGCCCTTCAGCTGTGGGGGAAGCACCAATTTGTGCTGGGCTATCCCCAGGACCTTCAGGTTGGCTTGTACTCCAACACGTCGAATTATGAGGTGAATGCCAACGAGGCCGGCAGGGTGATCCAGGGTTTCCAGGTCAAACTGGGGAAGGTCAGCAGGCTCCTGTACAAGATAAAGTCACACAACCCTGACAGCATCTCAGACTTCACTCTCAGGATACAGGTCAAAGACGCCCTGGGCTGTATCCTCGCCCAGTTCTGTGTCCAAACCCCGCAGCCACCACCCAAGAGCAGCGTGAGAGTCACAGGCCAGAGGAGGTTCCTGAAGAAGAAAGAGGTGGACAAGATTGTCCTGTCCCCCCTAGCCATCATGTCTAAATACCCCCAGTTCCAGGACCGCTGCGTTACTAACCTAAAGTTCTGTAAATTGATCAAGACCGTGATAAGGCAAAGCAAGAGCACCTATCTGCTGGAATATAAGAAGGGAGATATAATGGCTTTGCTGAGCGAGGAGAAAATCAAACTCAGGGGCCAGATGTGGACAAAAGAGTGGTACATTGGGTATTATCAGGGGAAGCTGGGCCTCGTCCATGCTAAGAATGTTTTGGTTTTGGGGAAGGTCAAGCCCATTTATTGGTGCGGGCCGGACCTGACCACCACAGCGCTGCTGGAGCAGATCCTAAAGCCTTGCAAATTCCTCACGTACATATACGCCTCTGTGAGGACAATTCTGATGGAGAACATCGGGAACTGGCAGGCATTTGCAGATGCCCTGGGATACGGGAACCTGCCGCTGAGCTATTTCTGCCGGACCGAGCTGGACAACGAGCCCGAGAAAGTGGCGTCTGTTCTGGAGAAGCTGAAGGAGGAGTGCACCAACATGGAGAACAAGGAAAGAAAGTCCTTTCAGAGGGAGCTAATGATGGTACAGTATGTGTGTGTGTGTTTAATTCTATGGTTGAATTACTTCTACTAGGTTTATGTAAACTATATTGTGTTATATACAAAACGTATACAGTATATTTTATTGATATTATTCAGGATTAATCTTTAGGGTTTGTGGATTTTGCTTTTTTCTACTTTTTGAAAAAGGTACTCCTCGATTGTACCCCCTGTTCGGGTGGATGGAAACTGTTCAGGTGGATGGGTAGAATGAGCCTATGGGAATAGGGGGAGAGGTGTAGAGAGACATGCCAGCCACTTAGCACTCAGATGAACAGCAGCCCTTTGGCAACTGTTGTTTTAACCATAAGGGCAAATCTGGAAACAATACAATAGGGATGCACCGAATGTTAGGCAACTGAAATTATTCGGCCGAAAATGGCAAAAAAAGCACCGTCGGTGTTCGGCCGAAAAGGCGAAGCTTTTAATTGCAGCAAACATGTCTGCAGTGTGGAAGCATTTTAAAGTGTCAGAGAAAGATGGAAGAATGGCCGTTGGCAGACGGTGTTCTGCTGAACTGTCTAGAGGGGGTACATCTGGAAAAACGTACAGCACTACAAGCTTAATTTATCATTTAAAATCATGTAAAATGTTAAATGCTAAATAAATATTTTGAAATTGTAGTTTTTGTAATTGATTTTTTTTCTTTGAAAAGCATGACAAAATAGTAAAAAGGCACATTTTGACTTTAATTTATGCAATGGTGAAAAAAAAAGGCAAAATAAATGGAAAAACGCGGAAAAAATAAAGTTTGGTGCATCCCTACCTTAAAATACACCTAGCTTTTGTTTCAGTCCATTTCAGATTCTGTTATTGCATTCAAGTCATCTGTTTTGTATGAGGAATCCACTAACCTTTATCTGTGCCGGTTACTTGGTTGCCAGAATGTTATTTGGGCCCCCTAAGGTCTGTGGGGATGGAAAAAACAAGGGCATTATTTACCGTTAGGTTGAGGAGTGCATACAAGGGTTATTCTACATCCTTTCATGTGGCGTCTGTACTGCAGACTATGTGACATGGTTTAGGAGCAGGCTGGGTGGGTTTGAGTTCTTAGTCTCAGTTACACGTACGGTAAACAACCTGCCTTATAGCCTGAGGTGCCTCGCAGCGGGAAGACAGTCCCATGAAAAACGGAAAAGCCTCGGAAGGCAAGCACAAAAGCTGAACGTCGACAGCCATCTGTGTGCAAGGCAGCCAGCTCTGTCACGTGAACACATGCAGGCTCCACCAGCCGTCAGTTGGGGTGTCCTGGGGAACGTGAAGCAGTCTTGAGAAGTGCCCTAATTGAACACAGATTACTCACAGAGGAACACTTTCCCAAGTTAATTGGAGCTCCTGTTATCAAGGGGAAGCCATCTTAGTACTCTTAGCGCACAACTGTCGATTACCAGGAGCTGCCCAGTACAGCCACAGACAACGATCCTACCGGTGAGCTGCTGGTAATACTGGCAGCTCAGTAGCCTACAATACTGTAGATGATGGGATCTTTCCTATATCAAAACAAATTCCTTTATGCAGAGCAAATACAGGCCTTCTTATATAACCTTGTTACATTCCATAGCTCGGCACCTAAGGCTACAAAGCCCAGATTTATAAACAAAGCTTCCATTCTAGTTCCTTTCAGCCTTTCTTAACCAACGAAGATTTGCCAGGCATGTGCACGCTCTTATTCAGAACCCCTGCTGGTTCACAATCAGTACCTCTCCGAACGGCTGTGTACGCGTTAACTTGTAAGGGGGTGGAACTTAGCAGTGTAAATGGTTTATTATGGGGGCACCAAAGATCATTATGCATTACTGCATTCACTGTAATATCCAGACAAGCGGAATGCAAGCTGAGACACCGAATCCTGAGAGGTCAAGGGTCAGAGCCGTAGCTTGAACCGTATGTGGATCATTTGAGGTGATCCAGACGAAGAAGCTTATCATTCCTAGGCTTGAGTTTAGGGGGAAATGGCCCGCCCCAGCCCCTATGACACACCCGTCAGCAGGCGCTCCCATGTGTAACGTGAGGAGGCGTAGATGAGAGGAGAGAAGCCGGCCGGGGAGGGGCGTGGGAGGCCAGCGCAACAGAAACCACACCAGCGGATCTTTTAACTCGACAGCTCACGTTACGCAGGGGGCGGCACGAGTGCACCGCTCCCTGACTTGTTGAGGCCGGGGGGGGGTGGCCTCCAGGGGAGAGGAAGATGGCACAATAAAAGCCCTCGCTCGCTCGGTAATGGATCTTGCTAGAAGGGCAGGGCTAAGTGGAAGGGACGCAAGCCCCTCCCGCGCCCCTGGGTTTCCTTCCAAACCATGTGTTTTTGTTTTTACAGTAACCATCTGCCTGCTGAAAGTACTGCATGACTAGGAGCCCCATGGTCTGTAGCTGACAGAGTGTTCCACTTGGGACCAATCCAGTGTTAGCTTACATGTATAAATACAGATACAGTATAAAGCAAACATGAAAACTTGTCTAATTTTAGACGAATAGCTGCAAATAAAAGGAATACAGATACTGTAGAAATTATAGCTATACTTTACGATTTGTGCGTGGAAGTGCCCTAGGAGTTGAAACCAGCAGAAGTGTTTTGACAGCCATGTGTTTCAAATGAACAGTGAGCTGGGGCAGAAACTGTACAGTACATGTACAGAAAAACCCATAACGCAACCGAGGCGCGGACCTTTAGCGTTCTTCACGAAACAGCTGTGATGGGCAGCTCTGCCGGTGAACTCGCCACATGAAAAGGAGGGCCCTTGAGAAACATCCTCGCCGTGGCGCTTCTCCTCCGCCTTCCGGTCAAACCTGAATCACTTGTCTTCCTCCCTGACAGGCGAGGAGTTTTACAAGGGGCTGATTCAGCTCCCTGTCTCACCTTCATAACCCTGCCGTGAGCTGTGCAGTGACAGGGCCCTCGCTTTCTGGCTGTCACAGTATAGACGGAACCTATTTATAAAGCCAGAAAGCTTTTTATAGAAGCGCTCAGTACACTGCAGCATTATTGCCGCTGACTAATACTTGTTGACCCTCCCCCTGTGGTGGACAAGCGGCTTGAGACGGGGTTTGGACGGCGCGGCTCTATATTTAGCCCTCTGTCAGTGCAAGTCAGCCGAAGACCCAGGCCTCATTAAAAGGGCCAGCCATGTGTGACACACACACGAGAGAGAGAGAGAGAGCGAGAGCGAGGTGCTGTCGAGATGGAGAGAAGTGACGTGGAGAGACCACACCGACACACACTAGCGGAATTGAAAGGGAACAGCGCGGGGACCGAGAGTAACAGCTAGGGAGAGAGAGAGAGAGAAAAGCCGTCCTGTTGAATCAGAGCGGTGACTGAAGACTCCTAATGTGCATGTGTGCGTTACAGTGGGCCCGAGACACACAGAGGCCTATTTAAGCCAGTGTTTTGGGGGTTCAACTCCCGACAGAAAGTGTGAAACGCGAGGAATGTCTTTATAGCCTACGAGGAGCGGCGCTTCTGAACAAAGACAAGTCGCTTTCTCACACGCTCCCCTGGGAGAGAGAGGGAGAGACAAACAAAGAGAATTGTGGGAAAAGAGAGAGTAAGAGAGAAACATTAGCATGCTCGTTGCTAGTTCGAACCCACAGTATACCATTACCTGGTAAAGTGTCCTTGAACAAGATACTAACTGTACCGGCTTTCCCCTTTGGGTTATTCATACTTTATATACCCAAAAAATGGAAACCTTGGTGTTCGTAGTGTGTTTGGTAGGATAGAGGAGTCTGCCAGACTGCAGAATCGAAAAAGCCCTGTAAGCATTAAAGCCTCAGCGAGCCCTGCAGAGAATTGATTCAACCTCACCGTAGGGTTGGTGTACATTGTGTGTGTGTGTGTGGGCGGGGTCTGACCATGAGGATAACTTTGCTTGTGTGCATTTGTGTGTCAACTATCACACACTTTTTAAGCTCAAAATGAATGTATGCGTTTAGTTTGACAGCTTCTTTTCAGCCTCTCGTGTCTCTGCCGTGTGTCTCTGCCAGGCTCTGCTGAAGATGGATTGCCAGGGCCTGGTGGCGCGGCTGGTCCTGGACTTTGTGCTGCTGACCACGGCCGTGGAGGTGGCTGGCCGCTGGAGGGAGTTGGCCGATAAACTGGCCCAGGTGTCCCGGCAGCAGATGGACGCCTACGAGGCCCCCCACCGCGACAAAAACGGCCTGCTGGACAACGAGGTGAGAAAGCAAAAGCTAAAATGAGATATCATTTAAACTTGGCGGGAACTCCATGGGGGGAAATTCGGATGTTGCTGCAGCATAAATTTACAAAGTTCTGTGCAGGGGGACAATATGCACGGTATAACCAAACTGCAAAGAGTCAAATATGAAATCATATGCAAATATAATGCATCAATACATTTTTTTTTTACTGAACAGTTATAGTTGCTACTATTAGACTTTTAAACAAAATACAACAAAGCAACAAAATATTAAGCAACATTTCTAATAACTTTCTGAGGCTGGCAGCTTACTCGCACCAAGCACGTCCCTCCTGTCAATCAAAACCCAAAACAAGCCCGTCTCTCCCTGCCCCCAGTCCATGTGGAAGCCGGCATACGACTTCCTGCTGACGTGGGCGGCCCACATCGGCGACAGCTACCGCGATGTGATCCAGGAGCTGCACACGGGCCTGGACAAGATGAGGAGCCCCATCACCAAGCGCTGGAAACACCTGACTGGCACACTCGTCCTGGTCAACTGCCTGGACACGCTACGCAGCGCTGCCTTCTGCCCCACCGGCCACGGCGACTTCGCCATTTGAGCGGGCCTCCCACTGGATCTCTTTCCACCGCAGCGGCCCGCGAGGTTTGCGTAAGCATGGCCCTCAACAACCCCCCGCATTCGCTTGTGGCGTTTAGCAAAGCGTTCGCTTAAGCGGGCAGAGGTCTCCTGGTTTCGCTCCATGGAACTTCGACGGGACGCGTCGTTTGCCGTGGATATCACAGTGAGCGCCTCTGGCTTGCAGGACGGCGTCTCTAACCGCTGGACTGGTGGCGAGCCTTGGTCGAGCATCAGAGGCTGAAAACCTGGACAGGCGATTGTGTTTCCATCTTCTACAATTGTTGTTCTATCTTTGACAATTATTCGCTTGCCAAAATATATCTCATTTCTAACCTCATGTTACTCAACGCCCAATAGATGCAGTAAAAGGGTTTATCTAATTATAGATCATAGACATATTTTTTTATTAATACACAATGATATCCAGTAATGTTTTATGGACTGTTATTGTTGTGTTCCCGTTTGTGATTTTGACTGATTCTTCGCTATTCCGATCCCTAATCAGGACCGAGTTGACTGGAATGTGAACTCATTCCTATAGGAGAGTCAGAGTTTAGGGGTTGCCAAACACAGCGCCCTCTACAGCAAAGTGAATGTCTCGATCAAAACAGTTGCTTTGCTGTTTCAAAGGATGGCGCCTCTGACCTTCCACTGGTGGTAGCTACAGTCACGCTAAAACAGTCCACCCGAGTTTAGTGGTAAAATACTTAATGTGGTACTCTGAGCAGGAATATGAACCTTTTAACTCTAATTAAGACTTTACTTAATATACAGCTTCAGGACGCCTTTCTTCTTTGATTCATGCTTTTGATAATTTTTTCCACATCGAACACCTGTGATACTAAGTTTCTGTTGTAAATGCTAAAGGTCTCATCTTTTCAAACGTTTGTCAAATCTGTTCTCGCTGTCAGAGCCATGTGTACATTTCTTTTTGATGGCTAATGTATTATTTTTGGTAACAATTCCAATTGGTGTTTGTTATATGCTGTATGTCTATATTTGGCACAGGAATTCATTCTAAAGTGAAGACATGAAAGTGTTTATATTTGTATGTTACCTTTGTATTTTCTCCTGGTCACGCTGGTCTGTGACGACGATTGACAGGGTAGTTCTTGTGACGGGTCACAGATTGTGTTGGTGTGGAAGGCCTCAATAAAACAGTCAAGACCTACAGTACTTCTAAAAAAAAAAAAAAAAAAAAGTATCTCAATAATTGTGTTTGTGTTCCAACGCATCTAGTTTTCTAGACCGTTCCGCATATTCAGTCCATAGAACTGCCCACTAAAAACAGACAACTGCCTTTAAAATCACTTGCTGTGCTGATGCCCTTTGATACTGGAAGTTGAACTGGCAACCGGCTGGGCAAGAGCGCACCTCTCTACACCTCCTCTTACAGTAGATAAGGACACTTTATTGCTCCCTGAGGTAATAATTCAGTTGCTACGGCAGCAGAGAGTCATCAGGAATAGTGCACAGGCTACAAATAAGATGCAGAGATAAGCATTCTGTTGCATTGTTATGCATTTGTGTGCCTATGTAAGGAATCTTCTATTATACTGGCTTTTGGTGAAGGCCAGACACTGTACGCCTATGGAGCCCCAAGAAGGACAATTTACAGCAGATTCTTAAATGTTATATTTATAATTGCACGCACACACACACACACACACACACGCGCGATCTTATGGACTAATACAAATGCAAACATTCAGGTACTGTAAAAAATGTCATATACAAATGCACACATGCACAGACACGTGCACTCTGTAGTTTGAGATTCCCACCCTTCCATCATGGCGTTTTTTCTCTCTTTCTTGCTCTCACACACACACGAACATTTGAATGTGCTTAATTAAGGCAAGATAATTATCCCCCCCTCCATGTCCTGAGACAGGGGAATTGTTACCAGGGGGGCACCTTGAACTGTGTCCCTAGACGCTGCGTGAGTCACCCCCCGTAGCATTCCTGCTGCCTGCTTGGAAACACATCAATACCCTGAGAACCATGAGGGGGGGGGGGATTATGCGTCTTCAGTTCTGAAAGAATAGAACAGTGTCAGTGGGAGATTGTCTGTGCGTGTGAGAGAATCTCTGTATATTTGTCTGTCTGTGCGAACAGGAGTTCTCCGACACTTCCCCTTGTTAATCGGAGACAAATGGACTGCTGCTAGGAGGCCTTTTTTAAATTCTAAGTAGGCAGAGCATCCCGACCCTTGTTTCATCTGCTGTTGTATCCTGGTGTTTGACGGTCTGCATGGAAACAGGCCAGGCGATAACGGCTGGGTCCTTTTTCTTCTTCCTCCTTTTCTGGATGTAAAGGGCCCTTCAGAGTCCCTTTCTACTGATTGGCCAAAGCTTTTTAAATCATTCCCAGGTCCTTTAGGGTCCAGGTCTTCTTATGAAGATGCAGGAGGTTTTGTCACATCTGTTGCCAGAATGACGTGGCTGTGACCCTTGACCTTTTTTGTCATGTTATATTAGAAATGTAAGCTTACTAATAGATTGTTTTTGCATTTTCTCTCTGGGTACACTTATTGTAGCGGAAGTTGGTTTAATTTCCTCTCCATAATATAAGCAATAACATTCTCTTTTGACTGTATGTGTGAGATTTGTAATGTACTCTTATATCTTCTCTGTGTGTATGTATGTGTATATATATATATTGCACATGTACAACTACGACTAGGCTACGACATATACACTGGCACTGAATGTGCCGCTTCGATGATTGACTGTTACCATGGTAACCAACCCTCACACAGACTACTGTCAAGGTTAACATGTTTATAATCCCCCCCTCCAACCCAACCCTCTCTCCCTTCTAGATTAAGAAAAATACACCCCTTTTCCTCAGTCAGCTGCGTGCACGGAGCGAGCGAGGAACCGATACAGGGATTAAAGAGGAAGAGAAAAGATTGAGTGGGAGAGAGAACGATACAAGGACAAAGGGTGAAGAGAGAAAGTGTACGTTATCTCCCTCCATTGGCAAAAAGGGTGGAAATAAATATACAGTCCATATGAACGTTGACGACGGGCGTTTTTACCGAGAAGGCAGAACTCAGTGTGTCCTTAATTTCTTATCAACATCTTTCATTCTACCAGCGTGAGACAGACAGACAATTACATCTACAATTACAATAAGTCTACTCTACTCTGAGAGTAACACCAACCAATAGGATAAAAAGTTATAGGCCTAGTCCTAGCCTACAATATGCTTGTATCAGTACAGCTAAAAATGTTCTAGTAATAGGTCTGTTAAAGCACCTGGACTGCACTAATAGGCTAGTGTAGTGGCAATATTGCTCTGTTGACAACCCATTTTCATTTGTGTTCTCAGACGAAGAAAAAAAAGCACACAGGATGAAAGCATCTTTGACTAGGGCCATTATAGCGGCAGCAACCGACTCTCTTGGTCTTTTTCCTGTCGTGCACAGGGTCGACCTGAACCCTGCGCCGCCTGCATGGGGTCTGGCGCGGCACAGAGGCAGTGGAATAAATTTGAGGGAAATCAATGCGTCCGGGTGCTCTGTTGTGCCTCTTGTTTTATTGATGAGACTGTGTGGGTGGTGAGAAATTCTCAGGTGACTCAGCCTTGTTAGCCAAGCAAAAAGAAGAACAATTAGCGAGAGCGCCCGCACATACACAGAAACACGCACGCACACACAGGTAGAGACACAAGCTTACAGCTACAGATTTCTCGCTCTACAGACGAGATCTATTATAATTCCCAAAGCCCCACCATCCCCGATTTGATACGAAATTTTTAAGTGTGTCACTAGAACGTGTTGTAAACAAGCGACCACGCCCCTTCCTTTCCCATTTTATTGATTCCGGTGAACTCTTAAAAACGGGCAGAATTTAGAGAAAGTGTGCGTGCGCGTGTGAAAAAGGAGCGATGGAAGGATGTTTTGGAAGCTTACATTGCCATCGAGTGGTGTATATCTGCAACTGCAAATAATTTAATGGACTGCGGTGCATTATTCTCAAACAGCAAGTACCATCAATTAGGCTACTAGCATAGCCATGTGGACCCAGGAGGTGGACTGTCACCTAGGTCGCGTGTATTAGGCTATAGGAGGACATTTATCTGGATATTTATCTGGACTCATGTTTTAATCTAATAGATTCACACTACAATGAATTAGATATCACTACTCCTCGCACATTTATGCCTACTGCTAGCCTACTTTTAAAATGGCAATAAATATGGGCTTTCGTGTTGCCAAAGCAACTTGGTAATTGCTTATTAGTTCGTAACCTACAGTTTATCCATCAGAATAGATAGGCCTAGTTGGTTTTCGGCAAACTTTGTTTTCATCGTGTCACGCCCACTAGTCTACTGGGCGGAGGCGTAGACAACGCACACAACGGAATCCCTCCACCTTCACGGCAACCTCGCAAGGTCCGAGCCACGCTCTTGAAAACATCCATCTATTGTAATTAAATACCCCCCCCCCCCCCCTCCAGTGAAACCAACCAGACGCAAGGCAGCGTGCGGGAGGAGAGGCACATACGTTTCTGGCGACACACGCAAGACCGACGCGAACGGTATTATCACCCGCATGGATTCCTGCGCTCCGTGTTTTGGATAGAGTCCAGCGATGCTGCGGTTTGTTTGGCAGTCTGCGTGTCATATAGCGAGGGCTGTGCCCCTCCGATCTGTTGCATAGCGAGAGTAGCCTACTATCTGGTAACGGCGTGTGATCTGCCCTTGTTGTGTATTTCCACCGCATAAGGTGACTTAACCCGACATGGATTATTCCTTACACGTTTTTTAGGACGCAACCCGAACCCTGTCGCGTTGGATTATTTCCAGTCGGAGTGCATTTCTTTCACGTCTGCAAAATGGGGAATAGTTTCTCCAATTTGGCTGCGTTCCAGTCGCTTCATATCGTCATGCTCGGCTTGGACTCTGCGGGCAAAACGACCGTCCTGTACCGCCTAAAATTCAACGAGTTTGTCAACACGGTGCCCACCATCGGCTTCAACACGGAGAAGATCCGCCTGAGTAACGGCGCGGCGAAGGGCATCAGCTGCCACTTCTGGGACGTCGGCGGCCAGGAGAAGCTGCGACCGCTCTGGAAACCGTACAGCCGGTGCACCGACGGCATCATCTACGTCGTGGACTCGGTGGACGTGGACAGGCTGGAGGAGGCCAAGACTGAGCTGCACAAAATCACCAAGTTCGCGGAGAACCAGGGTACGCCGCTGCTGGTGATCGCCAACAAGCAGGACCTGCCCAAGTCGTTACCTGTGGCGGAGCTCGAGAGGCAGCTCGCCCTCACGGAGCTCAGCCCCTCCACCCCCTACCATGTCCAGCCAGCCTGTGCCATCATAGGAGAGGGTCTGGACGAAGGGATGGATAAACTCTACGAGATGATCGTAAAACGGAGAAAGTCGCTCAAGCAGAAGAAAAAGCGACAGTGATTGTGGATGTGTTGTTGTGCGCCTCGCTCTCACGTGACTATAGGCCGGCATATAGGCTATTCGGAATTGTTTATCGATTGCATTGGTGAAGTTGCCCCTGTCGCGTTGTGCTGTGCACAGATGTGACAGTGGTCCCGAACACAACAAATGCTAATGCCTGTAACAGTTTATTTATTCAATAACCGGATGAAACTACTAACCAATTCCCCAAATGTGACAAAAAAAATGGCCCTTGGGGTCACTGAGTCGGGAACCTCTGCTGTAGCAAATATAATCAGGGGTGATTCCATCATTATTGATGAGGAATTCCCAATGAGAATCTTCATTTTCTGCAGTTAGCTATTGGACAAACTGTATATTAGCCTATGTCAATCATTGTGTCCAGTGACCCAGACTAATAGTATTATATTTACATGAATGCAAAAGTAGGCTACCTGCAGCCAAAAAAGCCTATTGTTGGATTCCTTATGAAGCCAACTGCTTGCTTTAGGAACAATAGAAGAAAAATGCGTTGAGGATTAAAATATTGACAGGCAGGCACCTGTTATGTTGTTACTAAATAATTCTTTCAACATTGTTGTCCTTTTAAATCATTTGGTGTGAGAGCAAGGTAGCGTAATATTTTTATGTTGGATGTTTATTTCTCCAGAACTTTACATTCCCAACATATAGATTCAGTTTGGGTGACTGGGTGTTAGTGCCATGCATTAAGGAACCAAGGGAATTGAACCCCAATTGACAGTGTTCGTGCCATGATATCCTTATTATACAATCTAGGAAAATTGAGCCCTATATCCCTGGCAGTTTTAGTGCCATGCTCTAATCCATGATTGACAGATGGAAAATAGTCACTAAAATCACTCTGTAATTAGCACATTGTCTGGACTTTGGTCGGCTTGAACAATGAATGCACCTTTTGTTGGTTGACTGTTATTTTTAAAATTAAATTAAAAGGCATCCTTTTTCCTGCAGTTATGAGCGCGGTTCAACTTCGCATGCAAGCAAAGGCTAACATACAGTAATCGCTGAGTCACGTTTCTGCCACAATACAGCAAAACCAAATGACAATGTGTTGTAATGCCAAAATAAAAACTGTATTTTTTGGATTAAAGTGTTTGTGACTGAGCTTGCATTTGCACAGCCTCTTGTATCGAAAACCAAACGAAGGGATACTCAATCAGGGTGGGAAATGAGCTAAATCATGCCACAATGATGTTTGATTTGTAAAAATATAAATACAGAATGTACATTCTGGAAATCTTATGTCTCTGTAGATTTTTTTAAATATTTTTTAATTCATCCTTATTTCAAGATAATCCCATGTTTCAATACATTTGCTTAGTGATAGTCTTAAAACAAGTGATTCAATTTTCATTTAGCGTAAAGTCCCTATATTCGTGGAATATTTCTAGTCTTTGAACATCATGTTCAAACATCTACTGCACATGAACCCTCTAGTGACAGCAAGCTATAATTTGACTTTTGTGAAGTATACAGTTACAGGATATTTATTTCATTGTATTACATGCTTTGCAGTGTGGGCATGACATGGATGGGTCATAAATGTTTTTTTATCCTCTTATTATCTCACACCAAATTTACCTGTTTGCTACCAGTGTTTTGACTACGAAATTGCTACCCATTGTGTGGTTGAGGTTTTAGTAACCCACAACCTAAGGGAAAACCCATTGGACAACTTAACAGTATAATTTTCTATTCCTGATGATGACGATATTTATAAGATTGTTATACTAGGCCTAGAGTCCATGAGTCAGTTTAAGTATAATTGCATGTTTTGTTTATATGTCAGTAAAAGACCACCTCACAAAGCATTTGGAACATTGTGTTTAACAACACAAACACTGTACCGTATAATTTGTATATTCCAAGGGGGTTACCTTTTCTGGCAGAAGCTATGTTGCCATGAATCAAATACTCGATCTCAAATTCTCACTTTTTTCAAATTGAGCTTCTGCTGAATAATTGCTCTGCAATACTGTACAAGCTGGTGTTAAGGATTGGAGAAGTTAATTTGAAGCATAAATGTGCCTGGCTTGAATTCTGGAAAAATTGTCAGTTACTGCATTCAACCTCTAACTGTAGAAGGTTCCAGGTGTGACTGCTTACAACTGTATAAATAGAAGCAGGGCTTAAATTGGGCAGCTCTGATGGAGTAATTGGAGGTTAAAATGCCTTGCTCAAGGACAGTGTTATTGTTGCTAAAGGACAAGAGATTTTATAACAATAGATGCCCTTTTCATTGTAGAAACACTAAATTGGATTCATATTCACTGTTATTTACATATGAAGTAACATTATGAATTGATATCTATTTACAAATAGTCATAGTTAACTTCATTGGTTGTCAACATTACCAACTACGTGGGTTAAAGTGAGATTTCAGAGCTGCAGTATTTTCAACAAAATATTGCCCTGCTCCATTTCTGTATTATTTCAAATCCTGGCAGTGCAGAGACACTTTTAGTCAAAGCACCGGAGGATGGTTGCCTTTGTAGCTTATATCCACATAGCCTCCGTTCTTCCAGCGATAACCGTGGGTGGCTGTGAAAGAGATTTTGGATTCAAACATCTTGAGTATTCTCCCGGAAACTAATCCTCCCTCTTCTTTCCTCGCCATGCAAAAGATAGGATTGTCTTCTTTCTGCTGAGCATGCAGGTGCTCTGAGCATCGTGGCGCAATAGCGATGCTAACACACTTAAAATGCAGAGGGACTTTATTTGATTTTTTCCCCTCCGGGTTTTATTTTACCGTTGCTTGGTTTTTAGGCATTGTTGGGCTCGCAAAATCCTGCTTATCGCTGAATTAAGATAACACTTGCTCTGATGTATGCCTAGCGTGCAAAATCTAGCTTGAATAGGTATTTTAAAACCTCTCTGGGGAAGGGTATTTCCATATGTAGTGTATACATAAATACCTCAGCAGAATTACTGTTTGATCTCCATCACCAAGAAGACCCATTTTGTCTAACCTTAACCACTTTGTATAGCCACAAAAAAATCAAATAAAAACAGTTTCAGCCACAGAGGAATAATGGCTTACTCAAGGGCACTTCAGGGGCATAAACCTTGGTTGAAAAATGTTTCACCATCACCCTGCTGCCAACCAAATCCCTTGTTAGACAAGCCGTGTTGTGACAATAAAGGCTTCAAAAGGTTAGTTCTTATTAACAGGCCGTTCTGCGCATGACACCGTGGCCTTGAGCTGGAACTCCTATGATCTAATGACCTTTTGTGTTTGTTAAATATGTAGGTGGGTAAGTAGGGGAGGGTTTATTAGTAAAATCTCCAAATTGAGTGGGAATAGGCACCAATTGTCCCGTCACACTGCTTGACCTACACATTTGACATCATTGAAGTCTCTTGGTATGAATTATAGAAAACAGTGGTTATAACTTAGCTGCTTGATACACTGGACCGACCTGGGGTTATACTTGGCAAGTCCCAGAAGCCAGAAGGAGATGACTGTGGCTGCACTGGTTAACTCCAATTGTCCAAGAAGACATTACTGTGGCTGTACTGGTCAGCTCCCAGTGTCCAACAGCAGATAACTGTGGTTGTACTGGGCAAATCCCAGTGCCCAACTGAGAGAGACCGTGGTTGTACGGGACTTCATGTGTGATAATGTGGAGTTATATTAATATCAACAGGAAAAACACATTCTCAAACTTCCAGGATTTAGAAAGTAAAATCTCCCCCCCCACTCCCGCCTCTACAACACAAAAAGAGCTGTATTGCATTTTTTAAATCTTTATCTAGGGAGAGCTGAAGAATGTTGCATGCTGTTACCAGCATTGCCCTCTACTGTAGGCCTATATAAAGTATAGGTTTTTCTATGTTTTGATGGACTCTGAGGTGCATAACGTCTGTTACAATGAAGAGCATTGACTTCCAAGATCTAGGTTAAAAGGTACACGCCTTGTTTTGTCTCCAGAGTTGCCCTTACCTGAAACCAGTCTTTATATTTAAAAAAAAAAAAAAAAAACGTAGTTGTTTTGGTTTGAAACACTAAGGGTGCTGCGTTTTCAATCTACAAAGCTCCGAGGCTCGCCACATTCTCTACCTCTACTCTGCAGCCTGCGTTTCAAATATACGAACTGTGAGCTGCAGCTGAGATTTGTGGTTTTAAAAGGCCATCTGAATTTGTGTTCATACACTGAGATATTGGTTACTGTAGTTCAAGACAGGGAGGAGAAAAAGAGGGGGAAATATAGTCGATAATGGCAGAAAAACAGCAACGGCGTCGCAGCTTGGATATTGTGTTGTGCAGTGGGTGATTTATCCCCTTAAATGACAGACATTTAGGCTAACAGACGCTCCATGTCCCCAGGAGAGAGAGCACCATGTCATTGACATACTGCCAATTAGAACCAGCGAGTTTTCCCCAGATGAAAATGATAGACTATCATTGAGAGGGCAGGCCCTTAAAGCAAGACCCTTGGGTGTGGGAGTATCAGGTAATATAACCAAATACTGTATGTAGTAACTGGTTTTCTTAAAGGGACACTCCTTCATTTGGGTCTGGAAGAAGCCCTGTACTTGAAACAGCCTGACAAAAACATTGTTTTGGTTGGAAGTTGGACAGTGGTTTCCTCCAGCCTTGAGCACTCCTCTCCACATCTCCCATCTTTTTGTTTGCATGTTATTTGTTAAGCTATGGTATTATGCAGTATTATTTTTAGACACTTGGCGGCAGTCGTTCTACGCACAGGGTTATACTGTATATGTAGGGTAGCATAGGTAACAGGAAGAGGAGGGCACAGGTATGGGGAGCACACGGTTCTTCCCAGACCACAGCACAGGCCACCACAACTTGCAACAATAAAATAGGAAACAAACAGGGTATGTTCATCTCCTTGTACAGCTGCTTGCAATGCAATAAACAAAAAACTCAACCGCAAATATGGAATTGAAAATACTTGTCTGCGTATGTTTCACTCCTGCCGGTGCATAATGGCAACAAAAAAATTGACTGATCAAAACAAAAAATGAGGTGATCTTAAGCGACACCTGGTTCATAAATCCAAGGCGAATATTAAAAATAATGTTTAATAATAATGTATAATAATTCCAGGAATCCTGAAAAATTTTATCTCCATACGTTGTTGATTGCTACTTTAGCAGTTTGGCCTATATAAGATAAATACACAATATTTAGGGCGGGAAAATGATCACACACTCTCGTCAAATGTAGCTGGAAACTGGCTTAGGCGTGGAAACCTCTTAAATGTATCTGCCACTTTGGATAAAGAGCCTTTTTGATAGGGTTGTGGTTCGCCGGACCTTGTAGCTAAAATACAAACCTTACAACCTCTTAAAATTGGCTTGTATAGCTTATATTTTACATAGTTATGTATTGTAAGACTTTTAAGGTATGCAAGTGTTACAATCACAGTACCCAAAGCAGATAGATTAGAAAATAAGGATCTTAAATTGTTAAAATTGATATTGGACAGTAGATCTAAACCCTGACCAGGTGACATAGCATGACACACTAACAAGGCGATGGCTGGTACAAATTCAGTTTAAAGGTTTGTTGCTTATATTTTAATAATCTGTATTCTCAGAGTTTGATAGATAACCTGTTTCATTATGTACTCCCCGTAACCCTTAACCTATTTCCATATGCATTCCATGTTTTTAAATCCAACTGGTGCCCAACTCAACACTATCAAACCGTCCACGGTAGGTTAGTGGTGTATCTGTAGTTATCAACCTGCTTGGGTGTGTGGATTTGATGCTGCCTAAACCATTAATCCAACCCAAACCTCTGACTTGTGTAAATACGCAGTCTTAGAAGCCACGGAGGGGTCAAATGTCCCCTCTGTAATGTCCACATTACAGAGAACTGTAATTACAGAAAACTGTAATTACAAAAAACTATATACTGATATATAGATCATTTGATTTACTTAGACAAAGTTGTAACATACATGAGAGAGATAAAAGTAGGCTATTGTATGACTTTAATACAAAAATAGTATGTATATATAATATATTACTATAGTATAGTAATACAGTATACAATTATTATTCAACCTATGCCTTTAAGTTTGTAGTTCTGATTATTTTAATGTGGTGTCTAGGTGCAACATTCCTGAGCTATCAACAACAGCAGTGACTGGTTGTAGAGGTCACTGAAATGACCTAAACTGAAAAGGCTTCCAATATTGAATTGTTTCCATTTGTGTTACTGTACTCGTTTGCTTGGTATACTTTATTTTCCCTCTGTTCCCACGTAAAAAGTGTAAGATAGGAGATTGAAAACTGTGGTTCACTCTAATGGTCAGACACAGCACCCACACAATAGACGGAACATGCCTTTTCCATAGATGGAAGTGCATAAAGGATATAAAGAGAGATATATTATTTTAACCGTGCCTGGATTTGGCTGAGGCACTCAACAAAGCTGAGCAAGTAGCTTTTGACAAGATCAAACAGTGAGAAGAGGTGCTCAGCTCTGTGATAAAACCACCGGCCAGCGTTTGTCTTAGATTACACTGAGCCCTTCTCTCAGGTATGCAAGTATTCCACCCGCTTTCGTTTGTCCACACCAGGGGAATGGCCAGACTTTCTCACGGTCAGAGGAGACCAGGTGTGCTGTGTTTATACTGCACATGCTACAGTGCTAACCCTGTTATAGCGGTTCATATCCATGTCAGTGAATGGGTAAAGATTATTAACAGCCTGCTCCTGTGAGAGAAGGCTAGCTCCATCCTTTAGCGACCCCATTGTTAGGATATTATGTAAAGACACAATAGTTGAGTTAATTGACAGTATGTTTGTATGATTTGGTAATTGATTGGGTCTTTTGATGCAGTTTGCTCAGCCAATTAGCAGCATTTCACCACTGAGTCTGAAACACAAGACAGGAACAGCCAAAAGGACAAAAAAAACGCAGGTTATGTGGGTTTACTGGGGCTTAGTGTTTACGCTGGCAAAAGGGTCCCTCTAGTGGTTACATTTGGCAACTGCACGTACAGAAATACTTTATAGTAGTGTATGTGTGAGTCAGTGTGGCCTCAGTCAGTCTGAAGTAAGTAAGTATTTACAAGGTGAAACTATATTTCCAAAAATATTAAGAACTGACAATTATAATTTGTCTTACAACCATATTCATCCACCCATCCATCAATAAGAGATAATAAACTAGATCGTTTCTATATAGATACATCTAGGCTTATGTAGATACATCCATTTGTTTGAGCCTAAATTTAGTCCCCTTATGACATACTCATTTTAGTAAGCCATAATGTAGCCTACATAACCGTAGCTGGGCATCAAACCGCTGAGAGCTCTAGAACAACATCAAGGTAAGGGTGTGTGTGGGAGAGGGAACATTCGGAAAGGTTTTCAGAACTCAGGGTGTTCTTGAGATGTTGTGTTCAAGAATGGGATGGACGGACAACCCTAAAACATAATGCAGCTGTCACCAGTGCGGAGACAACAACAATGGTGCCACCTTGTTGGACACCTAAATAGCAAGACCATGTAACTTACACTAAGCCGTTAATAGACAACTTTGGTCATATTCATGGTTCATATGTCCATCAATTAGGTAAATATTGAATGACGACATTTTCAAGTGTTCATGTGCTGTGCTTGCTCATGTGCCCTTTGCACAGGCAGCCAAAGCAAACTCCCCTTTTCTTTTAGAAAGTCCAACTTTTCCAGATGCAATCTGTTTTAACTGTGGACAATGTTCCAATGCATGTCCTTGTGCAAGCAAGAAATACAAGCAAGAAACAAAGCTTGTTGTTGAAGCTGATAGGCTACACTGTTTGAGTTTGAATGCTTTTCTTGGTTACACGTATAATTGGTTCCTTAGGCATAAAGACAGCAGTTGCAAAACTTTCTTTTTAACTGTGCCCTCTGCTGTATCTTTGCCTTGTTGTCTCCTTTATTTACAACTCGAGTATGTTGGAAGTTGCCGAAAATTGGTTCAGAAATGATTTTGAATTGGTACTCAATGAACTTGACTTTGTCCTTAAAGTCAGATCTACGCCTTTGGGTTTCAGATATTTCACACGCAATCGTTCTCCATTTCTCTCCGAGCTTGTAAGGAAGCCTTTGAATTATTGTTTTCATGTTTGCTGGCATATTGAGTTCGTCCAAATATTGCAAATCCTCCATAGCGTTGCGACACTCTCGCAAAAACAATGCATAAGCCTGTAGCCCCTTAGCATGTTCTGCCTCAATAGAAGGCCATCCAATAATTTTGAAAACATAGGCAGCTGCGATCTTTACTTCTGGTCTAAAATTTTTGTGTTTCTGGCGGCATGTGCTGGCAACGGCGCACTAGATCTTTAGGTCGCCCCCCTATAGTGAATTGCCCCAAGTAATACAAACAGTCTCCTTTGTCGTTTGTCATGGCCTCTACACATTGTTCAAATGCTCTGATGAACGACCTATATTCCAGAGGACTTCCATCAAACACGGGAATTTCTCTGTGAGGAGGCAGTTGTGAGTTCTGCCTTTATAACAGACTGTAGAGATCTCCAGACTATTGAGAATTGCCTTGAAAATGTGATTCTGGATGACCAGAAGGATTTAACTGTTCTTGCCGCTGGTTTGTTTGATCAGACCTTTTGCAATCAAAGCCTGCCTGCCTGCATGAGTGTTATTTTTGCTGAGAACTGTACTTTTGCTGTGAGTTGTATTGTTCAGCGTGAGGATTCAGTGTTCCCTTTTTAATATAGGAATTAATTCCATCCGAATGCGTAGGCCTACTGCTGTGACATGAGGTGTGTAACACTGCTAGTTTTGCTGAAGATGCTGCCGTTTCAGTTTCAAGTTCTTTTTTTCCTTAATTGCTCCGCTTGTTCCTCCAAAGCATGTTTTTCTTGACGTGCAGCCGCACGTGCCAAGAGTGCAGCCTTTTCCGCCTCTGCTTGAAGCCTTGCTGCCGTATGAGACGGTACTTTTCCGACCACAGCTTTTGCTTGAAGGGTTAGATTGGACATTTGAAACCCTGTCCTGAGGATCCCCATCAGTATCAACACTTTCAGCTTGATTGCAACTTTCAATGTAAACCAACCATATATTTACCTCAAATAAAATAAGTGGCACTGAGCATTTTTACCTTAAATCACACGTCATGTTTTTCCACCGCATCTTAAACCCATCAACATTTCGTATTTTTCCTTTTGCTTTATCACAAAGAGCATTCAACTTTGTGAAAGTAGGCTACCTTTCACCTGTTTTACGAAGCCCTTTTCATCCATCAAATAATTGTGTCATTCAGAGTTCTTCCAAAAGTGCTTTTTCTGTCAGTTTAACACTCCGCTTTTTAACGAAAGGGTCCAAACCTTTAACAGCGGAGTCCATAGCATCCGAACCACACAGCGGTTGTCTCGATTACAAGTTCAGAGTCGAGTTTGAGCTCTTCAGCCATAGTCACTTATGCATTTTTGCACAGTCTTGTAAAAAACGCGCAAACAGTCACTACCAATGCATTGGATTTTATGCGCAAAGTTATGTGTGCACACATTTACAAAAATTGGCCATTCTTTGTCTATAGCGCTACACATAGGTCTACCTTAGCGTTGGTCTGCTCGCCGCTGCTGACGTTCCGCTGGCTCCGGTCCGAGACAGGTGGGGATGGATCTATGGTAAGGATGAGTAGACCTACACGCAGCGCAATGCAACGCTGTCCTCAGCGAAGCAACAATGGCAAAAAAATCCCACGATGTCCTCAACGAAACAACAGATACAACGCCAAAAAACCCACGTTTTCCTCCTTTAAGCAGTTTTTTGACCTAAGTGTAGGGACCCCTTGCCTATCAAAAAAGGCCACTAGCCTACGGTCGGTTGTCCTGATAATTGAAATATTTATGACGCGTGTACTATGTAATCCAATGTCCAACATTGCCAGTAAGGGTTTATTTTTATCTCATGCAGTTTCCCATACACAGGGTACATTCATAGGTGTAAATACCAAACATAATACAATAATTCCACTTTCCTTCCTCATTACACATTGCACGGTCAAAAAACTGTTTGCTCCTTCTTCTCCCGACCTCCTGTGCCCTGTTGGACCTTGATTAAACAAACTCTGTCCCAGCCAAATTGACAGTGCCATGGCTACCCCTGGTGGCGGGTGTTTTAACAACACCAACTAATAAACATTAAACCAAATGGCTCTCACACAGGGTAAACTGAAACAGAAAAACAAAATAAAAAAGCCAAAAACTAACCTGGGAGGGACAAGTTCCTCGTCATGAAGGGGGGGGGGGGCTTGACGGACACAGGGTGGTCCTCGTCGCCGTGGCTGCCACCGAAGGGGAGGGGCTTTCTGCCGACAGAGACAAGACAAGACAAGTCTGGATCACTTGTATTCACAAGCATTTGTGATCTCCTAAACCCCTCAGTAAGACAAGGAACCCTTTGCCCTTAGGAAAACAGGAGTAACATTTGAGAACTCCCCCTTCAGGACGACTAGGGTGTCAAGTAGTTGTCAGCATAACATAACAGGTGGAGCATCCTTTTCAGGTTTGTCTTGTTGGTACTTTATCGCATCGTCATGCCTTATTAGACTTGAGTATCACTGACACTGTCAAATATTATTATTATTCGGGATGGCAAAATACATTTGGTGTTGATGTTTAGACATGACTTGCATAGAAGACCTATATAGCGGTCAATTTAGGCCCTTTGTTCAGGCCCTTTGTTAATTAGCGTATAGCAACTTATTAAAGTCATTTATTTTTCACATTACAATCCACATTATAATATAATTTTCCCTCATTCCATGTGTTTCTTTCATTATATGTGAAGGTGTTTACTAAGCAGCTCTAATTTGTTCCTCAACTTCATAGCTACATACTTAAAACACTACAGAGCCATGAGTGCCACCTTGTGGTTCTTTCAGGTATGGTATTTACAGTGGATTTTCATGTATGATTATATTTGTGTTGTCTTTACTTTCTATAGAAAACCACACACACACACTCAAGTCAGAAGAGACAGGCCACTCTCAGGATAGGTAGCCTATGGTTGGTCAAATACTGTGTCTGGGCTCCATTAAAGTAAGAGTGCAGTCCGATACAACTGCCACGTTTTTGATGGAGTTCCCTTGAGAAATGCTACAAAATGTTTTTATAAAACATCCTTGTCATCCTTGAAGTAAGCACAATTAAAGAGCATAAACTCTGAGGAAAGCTACTATTTATATTTAGAAATACCTTAGAACTAGCTTAGAACAAACTTAGAACAAGCTACTGTTTACTTACCTTGGGCCCCAGCTACTACTCACTGTTCGCAGCAGTGAGGTTTTGGGCGGTACCACTCACCCATCTCCTAAGAATAAAATACAATTAATTGATTATTACACAGGTAGACAAAATATAATGGTTAGCCATGTTGAAGGAATTCGTAAAATGAAAGAAAATGACATACTAGCATTCATGTATTCTTACATAGCCTACATATAACTTTAAAAGCGATTTAAATTAGTCCACTAAAGACAATTATTATGTGCCACTAAATTTGAAAGAATATAAATAGACCTGCAAGCAATCTACATTTATTTAGCCATATAGCTTAATAACCTAATATAATTTCCTGTGATGGCCATATAGCCTTAATGTCTTTTAGGCCTAGGATACATTTGATTTATGTATTAGGCCTAAATGTGTGTGAAAACCTTCTGTCACTATGATTATAGGCTACTGCAGTTTAAATACGGTTGACTTGGGATTTAAAAGATTAAACGTTGGTGTGTACAAGTGTGAGCTCCTAAAATATTTGTCCTGGTTTGTAGTCCTGTGAGCAATAATTTGCTCTGTAAAATAGTAAGATAAATGTCTGTCTTGGATTATGATGATTACTGTACTTATCTGCGGAATTACTTTTTGTGTATTTTCTGCTCTAAACAAGCATGACCTTAATCAGACTGGAGGTACAATAGTCAAATAAATAACTGAAGACATTCACAATCTAAAAACACATTTATTTACATCACATTCATCACTTCAGCTGATAAAATCCATGTTTGGTCTCAGTCACAGTGCTGAACAGGGATCAGTTTTGTCTTCCAAGTGAACCCAGAGTTCCTACACATGTTCCATGATGCGATTGTCTTTTTTGCGCGCCTCTTTTCCCAAGGAGGTCAGAGGTCAAGGTCAGCTACAGAACCATCAGTCATCTTAGCTGGCACAAACCCATTTTCCATGGTCAAGACCTAAAATGGTACAGTTCATCTTTCTATATTGTGTAGGAAGCAACTAGATCTTTGGGGCCACTTCTGGCCAAATCCTGGCTCAGCGCTGCAACTCTGAGAATGTTGACAAATGCAGGGTCAGAAAGGCTTCTAGTAATTGTGGTGCAGTTTTATTCACGTGAGCCAAACTATCTGGCAAGTCAATCGCAGACTTGCGAGACAGTGTTTATGGCAAGGCTGTTGGAATAAAGTGCTTCCTCTAGATTTCAAGATAGCTGCAAAGATCCCACTTTCCAAATTCCAATACCTGCTGTGTATAGTGGATACTTTTGTTATAAAACAATAATAATTTCATGGCTCCAAAACTGTTTCCTGGACCCTTTAGGGGTCTCATAAGAACCCCTTAATGCAAGGTTAAACCTTTTTCAGAGATCCTTTTTCCTGCTATAGGATCTTCAATGAAGGTTGCCTGGTTCGATTACATCACCTTCTGCCCCTGTAGGACCTTGGAAAACCCCCAAATCCCAGAGTGTATATTGCTTATATTATCTGGCTGATGGTGACATATTGTCATTGTCTTTTTACACAGTGGAGTGCGGGGAACCATTGCTGTTTGAATGTAGAGGAAACACTAAAATTCAACACTCACTTAAAATGACTCAGTTCTGAGAGTATATAATTGTGTTACAGGTATTTACGTTGTCATATCTGTACAGATCACACACACTGCAAGTAGTGAGGGACACAGGACACAATGTTTGACGGATGTCACGTAGAAAAGAGTAAATCCTAAATACTAGGAACTCCATTTTGAGTAATTATACACCTTTGTATCAACAAAAATGGGATCCAATGTGAATCTTAGTTAAATCAAACTGACATCAGATTCGAATATGGCTGCACGATTACGGCTAAAACGATAATACTGTTTACTCCGTCATCTCGATTATTATTTCACAATTATTTTCAATGACTTAATGAAATTATTGTAGGCTATTGCACATTTTTGCCTTTTGCCATGTACACTGATTATTTTCTAACTGAAATGTTACAATATTACCAATATGTCTGTGTTCTACAATTATCCGTTAATTGCACAATCTACATAAAAACCGTGAACATTTAAACACTTTTAATTGCAGCCACAGATTAGCAGGTGTGTGAATGGAATTCCTTGTGTAACAGCTTTACTTGTTTCCACGGCAACAGGGCACAATCACACGAAAACTGGCAAAAAACGGCAAGGCCCTCTAAAGTATATATACAGGGCCAGAATCACTCAGTTCAGAACAGTACACATTAATACTGGTATCCAGAAGACATTCGTTCTCCGTCATTTGTCCATAGAATGAATAGAAAGAACCATTTTGTGTCCGTCTCCTCCCCCCTTTGAATAAAATGAATGGAATCTCCTGAATTAAAACCAAATAACCCTCCGCCCCCAATACGAAAAACCTCACAAGTCGTGCTTTGACTTCAAACTCTGCTGCAAGTTGGCACCTGACCTCGCTAGCCCATTCATCTCTGGCCTGCTCTGTAAATAAAAAAATAAATACAACGTTACAAAATGCAAGGACACAGGAAAAAAAAAAGCACAATGCTACAATTGGTTTGTGTCCGTGTGTTGAGTCACTCCTGCAGTTGAACCCCTGCGGAGCCCTGCGCAAGTTGGCGGGCAATGGTTGCATACAGCTGACTAGAACTAAGCATAGTATTGTATCCCTGATTGGTATTTGTCGGTTGGGTCGGTTTCTACAGGAACAGTTTAAGACCAAGCTTAATACTATGTGGCCTCCGCTGTCTACCTCCGTCGCCAAACGGTCCTCGGTTGTAAGCCGCGTTCCATGGAACCGTCCCAAAGCTTGAGGAGAGACTGAACGTCTGTCGGCACCTGTGTTCGATGTGTTTCATGAAAGAAAGACTACAAAATGTCGTTGTTGCGCTCAGAGCATTGAAAATACAAGTTTTGCCTGACATCTCCTAGTGTACTTATTATGGACGCACAGAAATGGCACCAGGATGAAAGAGAGAGGTCAAGAGAGAAATGAGAAAGAGAGAGAGAGAGCCTTGTCTCCGCTTGCCCACCTCGGGTGGTATGGCTTGGTTTGCATTGCATTGTGGGTGATTTGTCAGCACACCCATCAGGATTCGGAAATAACAAAGGTATCCTCAGCACCTTAGATTAAAAGTATTTGGTTTCAGCACTAAACCAGCTAGTTTCACTAGTTAGTTGCCTCTTACTTAAAATGAAAATACGCTGGTTTAGTCAGCTGGTTTAGTTCAAGAAAAAAAAAAAGTTAGTACGTCTTTTCCAAGGTCATTGTTAATGCTGGTGTTAAAGCCCATGTCCACCTACAGAGTCAATGTGGCTTATTAGACCACGTCTGTGTGGACTGTGTGGACTGTGTGTGTCCAGGCCCTGCTTGATTGACATCTCCCTGACTCACCCTTGTCAGTTTCGTTGTACCTGTTAAGGGGGACAACTGACACCTTGTTTAGGATCATCTAATAAGCCAAATTAACTCAAACGACCTATCTTGTTTTTCTGTTCCCATCTCTGGGGGCGGGCCATAGCACAACTGGGACCAGAGGAGACAAGGATGACAGACATTATTCAAATAAGGAGGATTTTGTGGGGAACATTCCTGAGGTGTTAGAGGAGAGGAGAACACAGCTCATCTCTGTATGGGCGGTAGACTATTAATGGGGAATCCTAGCATGAAGTCAATGATAGAGATTAGAGCCGGGGACCGCTGGACATTTTTCAAATATTATTCATGGTGACTTCTTCAAATGTAAAACACCTGGTGCAAAGCAAGCATTTTTGACGCCTTTCTTTTGCACACAAAAAAAAGTGAAAAGAATCAACGTTTTTTTTACATTCAGAATGTTAAAAAGGTGTAAGAGAATTTATTTATTGGGTTTGCTAGGTTATTGCAAATGAGTACCAGTTCCAGGTATTTGGCCACATATTATGTGATTCAATGTGTATTTTCTGTAAATATTCATTCATTCACCATTCAACGACTTTCCTAGAAATTATAATAGGCAAATAATATCTTGTTGATGCCTTGAATTGAATACTAATTAAATACCAGTATCGATTTGTTTTAAAACAATGTGATGTTTTACGGTACCAAGCACTAATCAGAAGTATAAAATTATGAGTTGGCTATGAGTGGGCTAAAATGGTGGTCATTGCCCCAGAGTTGGCCTACCTGTAAGCATCCTTGAGCAAGATGCCTAACCCCTACCTGCTCCATGTAATAGCAGCAT
>JAOEHI010000014.1:1861638-1872102 GCA_025447815.1 Percopsis transmontana
AACAGTAAATAATTGCTAACTGTAAAGTGCTTAGTATTCTAAGAGCTGATCTAGCAGAGTAGAAAGAAGGATTTTTTATTTATTAATTTTTTTAAAGGGAGGAAAGGAGGATAGAAGAAGGATTGTTATTGTATCCATGCTAGTGTGTAATAAAAAGGTGTGACACTGGCTCAGTAACAGCTGAGGCCCTTTTGAAGAAAAGACCCTGATCAAATAGCAGCAATGTCCTCTTTGGGAAGATCAACATGGGAGGACTTGTTTCCCAATGCGAGCCTGACAGTAGATGCATAAATGTATGAAGACCTTGATCACTTTGCCAGCAACATGAACATGACTATGTTACACGAGAAAGCGTTCATAAGGTTAACTTGTTAACCTTATGGACATGTTAAATATATTCACCTATTCTGCCTCCGTTTTAAGACGAGCCTCAACCTCACATTCTGTTTAGTCGACAGTTTTACCGTCTTACAGTTTACATGTCTCATAGTTTACATTGCTTTATTGTCTTGGTGAGTCACATAATGGTTTGGTCTGACAAACTGCTTCTTGTAAATACTTGCTGTAATCTGCATGGTGGTCAGTGAGTTATGATACTAGATGTTCAGTATTTTGTACGACAGGATTAGGAATGCAACAGGATTAGTTATTCTTAAAGCTCTTTGGGCTCCGTTTATATACAAAAGGATTGTCTTGAGATATTGTTAAAAAAATAGTCCTCCATTGCTATACATTTTGATGGTGATCATAGCGCCGTAACTTCTTTTTATAGTTCTATGGCTGTAATTTATCAAACTCAAAATTGTTACGTTAACTAATTTCTCCCACTAGGTGGTGCTGCACCGTCATGTTTGGGAACTTCTACCATAAAACGTGTTGTATGCGCATGTAAGTTGTTTGCGTCAAAACAGACATAAAGCCATAAAGACAATTCAGTACAACGTGTTGTATGCGACACCAATACACTGATGTGAAAAAATTCAGTTGGTCCCTACTGGGTTTAAAGTAACACTGTAATTCATATTGGCTGAAAAGCGTAGGCTACAAAACAAGGCCATGGATTGCACCGTAGGCTACTGTTTCTGTAGGTTTTTCGTGATGTAGGATTGTAGAAATGCATCTCAGGTTTTCATGAGACAACCTCAACTTGACAATTTTGTCAGAAAGGTGGCGGACTACTTCTGTATGAAGATCTGTGGATATTCATTCAGATGTGGCTTAGTTCATCTTCCCTACATGTAATTAACCCCAACAACTATAGCCTACGCACAATACATGTTTAATAAATAAGCAAATACCATTATATATAGCCTATAAGATAAGTGTCTGGCAAATAGTCTACTGCCACAAACGTCTAAACACTAGATAGTAAACAGTTGTTATTGCGTGTAAAGTGGCCGAGTAAGGCACTGCTGTAGCGTACTAGTATCATAAAAATAAATAAATAAACACTGCCCCGATAAGCTAGGTGTAATTTTAGCTATCAACAAGAACAACACACGCCGGTTCTGACAAACGCAGGGTGCTTGGCACATGGCCTGACTGGGTGGAGCATATCTCGGCTGATGCCGATGTTCTGCGGTGTGTCTTCGCTACTCGCCACCAGAGCCACGCAGTGATCGCTGGGGAAGGATCTCGAGTGCTGCGACACCGGTGCGAGGCGCAAAGTAAGGCTAACCGTTGGATTTAGCAAAACATGCTCACTGGAATCTCCTCCAATTCCACCAGAGGATTAGCGCTGTTGGGTTTATCGTGAAGTCCAATAGCGACTCCAGTGTGCAAAGCGGGCGGCGGGGGGGAGGAGAAACGCGCCGTTCAGGACCCGCCGTTGCCGAGACGGCAGACGCGGAGAGACAAGTGCGTGTGCTCGGTACATCGGGGAAGGACACCGGGGGGAGCGTTTGGGTCCCGCTTCTACGTAATATTTCACAACGCCTATACTGCCCTCAAGCTGTCGGACCAGTCTGAGATGTGTCACCGCCGAATGGAGCTGCTGCATGAGGATAATGTTAATGAGCGTCGCGGCTCTGCGTTCTGACGACGGGCGGTATTCCTCGCTTTTGCTGAGGGCGACAACAGAGCGGGGGCTCGCTCATCTGGAGAGCGGAGTCCTTGTAAATGACTCTTAACCACACTCGCACAGGACCATCATACAGTTTTACATCCCGTGACTTAAATAACACCATCTAAGGATCTCAACGGCTGTGTTTTCTCGGGACTAGCTCCGCACCGGCCGTTGAAAAAATGGGCAACAGCTTCTCCAACATTTCCGCCTTCCAGTCTCTTCACATCGTGATGCTGGGGCTGGACTCTGCCGGCAAAACGACCGTCCTCTACAGGCTCAAATTCAACGAGTTTGTGAACACCGTGCCGACCATCGGATTCAACACGGAGAAGATCAAGCTGAGCAACGGCACGGCGAGGGGAATAAGCTGCCACTTCTGGGACGTGGGCGGCCAGGAGAAGCTCCGGCCCCTGTGGAAGTCCTACAGCCGCTGCACGGACGGCATCATCTACGTGGTGGACTCCGTGGACGTGGACCGGCTGGAGGAGGCCAAGACGGAGCTGCACAAGGTCACCAAGTTTGCGGAGAACCAGGGCACGCCGCTGCTGGTGATCGCCAACAAGCAGGACCTGCCCAGGTCTCTGCCCGTGGCGGACATAGAGAAGCAGCTGGCACTGCACGAGCTCACGCCCTCCACCGCGTACCATGTGCAGCCCGCGTGCGCCATCATAGGCGAGGGGCTGCATGAGGGCATGGACAAGCTCTACGAGATGATCGTGAAGCGCAGGAAGTCCCTAAAGCAGAAGAAGAAGCGGTAGCGGGCGCCCCCCTTCTTCTTCTGCGCCACGCAGGATTACTGTAACGGAATGCTGTTGGGGTGCAATGTCGCCCTGAAAATGATGAGGTTTTACTTTGCAGTGATGTCTGTGTATGCCAATTGTTTTGTTTGGGTTCATTGTAATGAGTCGTTAGACGCCGCAAAGCCCTGCTGAATGAAGCTTTGCACGCCTCGACACCAAGTCCAACCAAATACAGGAGAAACTTGAAATGACTGGAACCTCTGGAACGCAGCGTTAAGACAAGGACGGGCTGGCCCGTGTGTGTGTGCGTGCGTGCGTGCGTGCGTGCGTGCGTGCGTGCGTGCCTGCGTGCGTGCGTGCGTGTGTGCGTGCGTGTGTTTCGCTGCTCCACCGATGTAGCTGGACATTTTTACATTGCAAGAAGTTCTCCTGGTCTGTACCTTTCGTGGACACTCGTTCTACCCACTGGGCAAGTTTTTATTTTTGCACGTGGCCTGGGTCATATTCACTGTCACCTGAGGGGGGGAGGGGGGGAGAGGGGGAGGGACAATGCCAAGACTCAAGGCGATGATGTTGACGAGGTTTTGGGAGCGTGGAAGTAGCCTTTACGTGTGTGGTGGACCCCCCTGCCTGAGACACGGTTCACCGCTTTGCACTTTTCTTACGTTCCTAACAACCTAGTAGAGTAGAACACTGAACAGCAGCGGCGTATGCAGGGGGACTTATGTGCCGAGAAGCCAAAACCGAAGTATTTTTTTGAATATTAAAATATTTTAAAAGCAATTCAATGTCTGATTGTTGATTAATTTACACGTGGCAGGGGTTAAGGTGATAAGGGGGAGATTATGTCACCTTGGCAAAGCCTGGGGAGTTATAGAAACAGATGGAAAAGATAGGCACCTGTGAACTATTGACCCGACCTCCCTTTGAGAGAGTCACACCCTCCAGATGGGGGTCAGAAAGAGACAACAGGTGGATATTAAGGGGCCAGCCAGAAGGATGACCTTGTACTGGGGTTAATAGGAGTCAATTTATGATGTTACATTGGCTTTTGGACTAGCCAATGTTTACAGAAGCTGCTATGGAGATCAAATCATCTGAAGGTCTGAAGGAAACATGGATGGAAGCTCGTTTGTGAAAAGTAATGATCTACAAAGCAGGTTTGCTGTGTGCATCGAGCAGGCTGCTAACATCTCATAGCAATCAGAGAGAATTACCGAGAGTAACTGAAGCCCTTGTTCCGGCAGAGGTGCAGCGATACGCCCCTCCCCCCTCACACAGCAGGGTTAGAGAGAGAGGCAGACTGGAGGGACGTTTCCAACTGAAAAGTGTCGTTGGGGTTTACTTTTTAAAATCCCTCTTATAGGCCTAATTATCATTGACTGAATGATTTGATTTAGATTGATTTGTGAAAGTAATGTGAATGTCACTGCTTTATGTTATAGTCTGAATTTACAAGTGTAGAATAAACTGGTTAAAAAACGACCGGTGAGTTTACATTATAAGTGGATATTGTGCATTTTATTGAGGATTTAGTTTCAGCCAACATCACAAACTGTAATTTAAGTCTCGTTCATTTGTATTAATCTAGGACATAAGTGAATAGAAACTCACCCACCCCCAGAAGCCTGCACAAAGACTCACAAAGAAACCCTCCACCTTTATTCCCTGATGAAAACAGACCTCATTACACTCAAACAGTGCACACATGCATACACACACACACACACATCATTTCTAGTCAAGGTGAGAAAAACTAGAACAGCTGCTGCCGTTAATAATTCATTGCCTTTTGTGAGGAATATGTAGGCTGTACGTATTTGACAATTCTCGCCGGTATACCCTATATTTCTTGCTTGCTTATTGGGGGCAAAGTTTGCTGAGTAGACATGTATTTTTCTCTCCAGAAATGTGCATCTCATTCCGATACATCTAAGAGGTGTTACCTTGTTTACTTCAGCTCTAGTAGCTTGATTAGTGACTTGATTAAAAAATACCGTACTGGTCTTTTCCCACCCCAAATAGTCTTACTTAAAATGACGTAGTGTAATTAATCATCTCATCCGGGTCCAAAGTGCCATAACCAACCCAACGAAACCTGTTTCCAAACTTTCTGTGTAATATCAAGTGTTGCAGTGACTTCTTTTTCTGCTCTTGTGGTTTGCACTCCCTCCTTCCCCTCTCGGGTATCACTGTGCTATGATTGGCTCATTACCAGCTTTGAGTATTCCCCAGCATTCCCGATTGGACACGTTGAATCAGCGCTAGCGGCCATAAAAGATGGCTGCTGCATTGGCCACCGTTAGCCTAGGTGGGTTCCAGCCTCCTGATCCTCACAAGACGAATGATGTTGGTTTCAAAACAAGACAGTAGAGGGGCATCTACAAATTACAATGTAGCTCTCGTAGGCAGCTGGCAGCCACGCCTTCTCGTCTTCTGTTTGAGGCAATGGCCCTTACCTCCGCCCGAAAATCAATACCTTCAGTCAATAATGGCTGCTGAGTCACCACATCTCAATACAACTGGCGTTCATCTGTTAGCTGGTGAAAGGGAACCATGGGTTGCATTTACACTTGGGCCATTCAGCTTTTATCTAAAGAAATATAATTGTACTTTAGCACAGTTCTTTCTTAAGGCTGCTTAGGCCCATGGAAGGGATAACACTAGACGCTTCTAGCCCTGTATGAGCGTATTGGTGTATTAGCGTATTGGTGTATTCCCAGGTAAGGTTCCAAAATATCAATAAAACAACTTGGATAAGATAATATCCAAGACATCCTTTAGTTATCCAACATAGCTAGTGTATAGATTGAAACTATAATGAGGCACATTGATATTACACTTCAAAATCTCTAAATGGTCAAATAACCAGCTTGTTTGTTCTGCAGATGGACGTTATACAGGGAAGATTATTTCGTCTTAGCGCCTTGTGTTTACTCTTTGTTAGTGGGTAAACAAGTGGGTTTTACGTCTTGACTTGTAGAGTAACGTGCCAAGGCCATTAGTTAGGTGATAGATTTTACGCTCAATTCAGCAAATGTTTCCCTTAATGATGGTAAGGGTCGAAGGTCATGTCAGGAAATTCAATATCCATTTGTCTCCTCTCACTTATGGCATAGTAATCATGGCATAGTGTCCCACAGGTTTACCCATTCATCTCATTTGTTGCAAGAATGCAAGTGAAACATGTATTACATGATTAACCTAAAGATGGGATCCAAATAGTCTCCAGAGAAAGTCTGACAAAGGTTCTGGTTCACTAAATACACATTCAGACCTGTTGTGTTTTAACATTAAATGTATTTGCTGACTATGTGACTATTTCCCAGACTACTTTAGTTGTAAGAAACTGGAAGTCATTTCAAATTGCCAGCAACAATACAGCATAGCTGCCAGATCATAATAATTCCTGGTTTTGAACGCCCTACTCCTCCCAAACCGAAGGCTTATCATGTTTATTATGTATATTGTTTTGTTGTTTTTATCTTTTATAATCTTTACCTTTATCTTTTTAAAATGGCATCCTTTGCTTTTGTTGACCCCCTCCCCCAACACACACACACACACACATACACAACCTCCACCTCTTTCTGTTTTTCTTCACCCTCCCTGTTCCCATCTTTTGTTGTTTAGCAGCCACACTTCAATTATAAGCCCTTAAAGCTCTGTTGTGTCAGGCAGAGCAAACAGCTGACCTGAGCTCGTTCTGGTGCTGCTGGCTCAGAACACAAATTAAAAGATAACAAGCTAGCTGTCTGTGTGTATGCTGTATTTATCGTCCTTTAGGATCTCACTTGTACAAGGAGATACAAGTTTCTACCTGATCAGTGCTGGCATCAGAAGCCACCGAGCCAGCTGGTTTCAACTTCAGGTTCACTCGACATAGACTGCAGGCATGCAGAACAACAAACCGTCCCCGTTCTGTGTGTGTGGAGTCATGTACAGCCATGTGTGTGCGTACGTAATACTACAACACAACGCATTCTTTTGCTCCCCAGCAGCTGGGGTGTGTACAGTGACATGATAAGCCCAGTATTGTCTGGGTGGTGGCAGGCAAGAAATAGGTCAGACTCTTTCCTTTTGTGCTTTTGTTTGTGTGCACATCAATGACGGTCATATTAAGGAGTTCTAGCAGGGTGCAAAGGGCTAAGGGCAACATTATGGGCTATTCACACATTCAGTAGATGGCCAGACAGCCAATGGGATGACAGGAGACATACTGGTATCTATTGAGATTGTCTGCCTGCATTTGAAACGCTCATATTCTTTTAAGGACAAGGATTCGGTATGGATACACAATGAGCACTCTCTGTTATCAGCATTGGAAGGGATAAACCTGGTCGCTGCCTGTGACTGGCTCACAGGCTGCCATGAGAATGTGTTGAGTGTATGAGAGAGGGCTTAAGAGCACGGCGGAAGGAAAGAACAGATAGGGGGAGGGGGAGAATGAGGTGGGGGAGCAGAGTGTGGAGAGGGGGGAGGGGACCCTCAGACCCTCAGACCCTGTCCACACTAGGATCATCTTAAAACACTGAAACCGGCGCTTTTCAGCCACGCTCTCCCAAGTGGAGAAACCTGAAACCGCCGGGTTCGTGGCCTAGTATGAATGGCGAAAAGTGAGCTTTTCAAAGCGCTAACGCCACATGCAAGATCACATGATCACCTGACTATACTATTTTGCAAAAGTGCATAACACCGGAACCCGACTTGGCCAAGCTTGCTACCGCCCATAAAGAACAACCTTTTTGGATAAGCGCTGGGCGAGCAAGTGCGTGATGGTTCTCTGAACATTTAAACGCTTCCTGAATGGCGCAAAGATTTTCTAATGTCCAGACTCCAGGAACTTTCCACTTACCTTTAGCGAACAACTGCGCCGTCACAGACATACAATGTGAATAAGTTCTCTGATGGATGGTTTAAAAAAGTAGCAGGCTCTACTACTTAAGTGACAAAGACAGCTTTAGGTATTTGCAAATAAAGTCTGAATCAAAATAGCCGTCGTATCTGGTCATTTTCTATTATGACAAGCAATATTCAAAACCTAACAGAAGTAAAACAAGAAGTAGCCTAATGCTTAAAGTGTACAATCACATTATGTACTTTGGTGAGTTAAATGACGAGAATGCAAGTAGCCTACTGTACCAAATGTGCAATAATAACAGACTGATTATGTGTGTCTTCGTACAGTAATGCTTTCCTTGCTGTTCATTTCCCAACTGTTCTGCATCCTCAGATTATACGACCTCAATATATCACCATATTTGCTCTGGTATGTCTCCTAGTGCGTATTTTCCACAGCTTTTGCGACTTTATAGTCGTTGGTTACTTGTACAAGTTAAATGAGTTTTAGGTTTAACCTCTGCCTGTTGTTTCCCTAAACATATCAATGGTCATGCAACCTGAGCATGCAACGACGTACTGTATGTGTTTCCCCTCGGAGGAACCGTTTCAGTATGGACCCGGATACTTTTTGAAACGGAGGAGCAAACCGTGGTATGGCCGCGTGGTCAAAACCGCTGTCTTACCTGGGCAAAAATGTACCTGTGCTAGTATGGATGTGGCCTCAATCCCTAGAAAGAGACAGAGAGAAATTTGACCCTGAAATGTTTGTGGTAGACCTCTGAGGTTTAGGAGTCAGATTTCAGCTCACTGATATCCAGTCAGCTGTGCAATGAATGCTACAGTTGGACAATTAGATGTATTTCGCCCCCATAGAACAATGTACTGCTGTGACTCGGTGGCAAAATAATCTAGTGTGTGTGGTTAATATTAACATACCTTTTGTCAGTTGGTGGGTCATTACCTTAACCCACACAAGAAAAAGAGTAGACAAAGGAAAGAAAAAAAGGCGAACCCCAACATTATAAAAACACAACAATTACAAATAAAACATACCTGTACATGTACATACACACACAGCAAGCTGAATATGTAGTCTTCCTCCATCAAAACAATAACACTGTGCCAGTAGAACACAATGCCCTCCGTGGTAAAGTCTCAAGTACCATTTGGAAGGCTCAGAAATGGTCTTGCTAACATGGCCCCAGTGCTTTGCGTGGCCCACAACAAGGAATGTGCTAAATATAGTGCGGAGATGTCTAAACAAACCTCATCTGCCAGGGCCTACACATTTAGTCTCACCGTTGTTTATCTGGCCCCGGCCACCTGAGCCGGACACTCCCAGGGTTCATGGCTGAAGCTGCTGGTGGCCAAAGGGGGAAGGCAGTCTGGTGAAATCAGGCCGGTGTGTTTACACAGCCGTGACATGTGGGCATACCCTGGAAAACACACACACACACACAGCATAGCCCTCTAATCCTGATGCCAATTGTGAGGATTAAAGGACATAGTGTGTGTGTGCGTGTGTATGTGTTTGTGTACATTGCTTTGAAGAATGTGTTTGCCTCAGACACAAAGACACGCATCCATGCCTATGACTCACACAGTGATAAAATGGCTCCTGAATGTTTTGGAAATGAATACATTAAAATAAATACCATTTGTTTGGATGTTTGCAAATTGGACTGGGAGAATAAAGGTATTGCTCAAGTGTGTTTGGACTTTAATTGTAACGTGTAGGCTGTAACTGAACAGTATTTTTACCATCCTAAAGTGGTCAACTGGTCTGGGTGATCGATTCCCAGCCAAAAGGTCATGGGTTCGACCCCCGGAGTTGGCCTTCCTGTAGGCATCCTTGAGCAAGATGCCTAACCCCTACCTGATCCCTGTAATACTTGTAATTGTACTCATTGTATGTCGCTTTGGATAAAAGCGTCTGCTAAATGACAATGTAAATTGTAACTTTGCTTCTTTCCTTTTGCAGCTTTAGACCCACTGTAGAAACCTGCACACTGAAATCCACTACTTTGTATATTTCTTTACATACAACTTGAGCATGATGATAACCACACTTTCATTGGAAGAAGTAGTCCCAGTAAAGTGACGTCCCCCCCATGTTGACGTCCACTACGACTGGGAGCAGCGACGGGGAGCAGGGAGCCAGCAGGAGTATTGTGTGTGTAAACACGCACCCCATGTGACCACCGGTGAGTATCAATGCACAGCAGTGAGGGAGGAAGCGAGGCAAGTGGCTGTTGGCGTCACGCACATTTTTGCCACGTGTGGCGTTTTTTTATCACCTCCTTGTTCCCGGCGAGGAGGCTGATTAATGTGTGGAGGAGCGCACGGTTTAGTCTGCGGGGCAGAGGCACCCGGGGGGAACATGCCTCTATATGGAGACGGCTCCTTCTGGGACAGGGTGCTACGCCAGCCTGCGTGCTGCCCTCACGGACCATCATCCATCACATGGCCAACTATCTTCTCCTGCCCATGCCACACACACACACACACACACACATACACACACACACACAGGGGCACAGTCAGAGGAAATCACAATCTATTCTTTTCGCTTCCCTCTCAGTAATGTGAGGATGAATTATGCATTTTATCGGATGACAAAAGAGGCCTGTCAGACGCTGCATAATGAGGCAGCAGCGCTGCAAAGCTGCCAGAAGACATCCATCATGCAGAGCAGAGAGAGGCTGACCCTCTCACGTAGCCCAGGATTTAGCCAAGTCCCTAGCCCAGGATTTAGCCAAGTCCCTAGCCCAGGATTTAGCCAAGTCCCTAGCCCAGGATTTAGCCAAGTCCCTAGCC
>JAOEHI010000014.1:1880567-1891330 GCA_025447815.1 Percopsis transmontana
AACCCCTACCTGCTCCATGTAATAGCACCATGTAACCCCTACCTGCTCCATGTAATAGCACCATGTAATTGTAAGTCACTTTGGATAAAATTAGCAAATTTTTGTATTTTTTGTATTTTTTTATGATGGCTTGGCTGATTAGACCTGTTGGACCACTAGCTGGGTGTGTCTACACATTACTTGACAGCTCACATCTGATGTGAGTTCTGTGGCATTAATTATGTGGCCAACTGACACTGTCTTACTGCTGAACTTATTAACTCAAACATCTGTCTGGGCTTTAATAAGCCTTTAATAGAAAATATAATATTTTCTGTCTTTGGTGTCATTGCGCACATTAATAGGGTAGATACGCAGAAATAACCCAATGAAAACATCCCCAGCTCCCCTTTAATGAATATTTCCAGTGTTGAAACAGGGTTCTTTAACAGACCCAACTGTTTAAACAGCTTCATGTCCCCATCAGGACAATTGTCTCTATTAGAAGTCTGTTTGAGGAAGTCCAGCTGAGGAATACACTCTCTGTGAGGGCAAAGTGAAATAAGCTTTACTTATAAAGAGGAAATAATTGATTGTTTGTTCACTTTAAAGGAGGAACAATCAGTAAGTATATGTCTATACAACATGTTGCCTAGCTTCCTTAGTTGTATTTGTACAGGTAATACATATTTCAACAAGCGTGAATGTTACATTACAGTCAATGCACCTAATTTATGTACATTTTAGGTTTTATTTTACATATTTTAATTGTCTTGCTTCCTGTCACATCAACGTCAATGAGGCAAAATCCTTGTTGGCAAATACAAGACTCCACTGAAGTACAAAGTTATAAAAACGTCTTTTTGGGGTTCAGGGCTGCTCTATCACCATTGTTGCTGTTATTATTTGATTGAAATCATGCTTAGTGTTTCTGCTAACAGCTAGCAACTAGCCCACCCTACAGGGTCAGCTAGCTAATGACCCCCGACCCCCTCCTGCCCACTGTCTTGTTTGCCAACACTTATTCTTTTACATCCACTTTCCTCCTGACAGAGGAGCCCAGAACCTTCTAGAACACATTCGTCCATTCATTCACTCTCTCAAAACGTTTCGTTTTGAAGACATATTTTCATTTCCATTCTTACAGGATCCCAATGAAGCATTTGGCAGTTGACGATACTGGGGAGACTGTAATACTGGGTTGGACTCTCTGTCCCACTAAACTGGTCCTAGCTACAATTTACATTTAGCTCATTTAACAGATGCTTTCATAAAAAAAGCTTAATTGTAACCTCCTTTTTTGATAAATTCCATATAGTAAATGATATGCCCACCACATATATGATGTGTATAATACGGAGGTTTAATGCCTATATCACAGCTGTTAGCTACTATGCTACATAGATGCTTTATTCTGTATTTCATATTAATTTCCACCAACTGAAGTTCTCTATGATGATTCTTTATCTTCAGTCTCATTCCCTATATTTAAAAAGAAAAACCTTCTCTTTCCTGCTCTAAACACTTTGCTGGTATTTAGGCTGTTATCAATTATTGTGAGGATTGAATGGTACATTGACAGGTAATGTATAGCTACGTTAGCCCTGATGACATGCTAAGTTAGCCCTGATGACATGCTGCTGTCATCATGCTAACACAATGTTGTCTGCTCACCATGACTGGTGTGTGACCTGTTCAGCGGTTGACTCATGTACTGACTGTAAGTCTCTCTGGATAAAAGTGTCTGCTAAATGCTGAACATGTACATGTAAAATGTGTAACACTGTGTGTAACATAAGCTCTACGAATACACCTTGCCTTGCCTTACAATAATTATCATGGCATTTTGTCATAAAGAAAGATTCTTACCTGGTCAGTCAGGCGGCATTAAAGAGAATTGTTTGCATCCAAACAGAGTCTCTGATCTGATCTGGTCTCTCTGGATCAGGACGTTAAGGTGTGTTTCAGAACTAAAAATGCAGATTCACTGGACGAGGGAGGGGTGAATGCCATCGCAGTTCACACACACACACACACACACACACACACACACACACATTCCACGCGTGAAAGGTTTTTAATAAAGACAGAAAGACAGACAGACAGTAAGGGAGAGACAGGCAGACAGATAGACAGGTATTATGTCAGAATGACAGACAAGCAGACAGACAGATGTCAGACAGATTGTTATAATTTCATATGCAAGTACCTAGGAATATTGTGATATGCAAATGCCTAAACATGCACAGAAAGACATCAAACCTGGGAAGGAAGTGAAACAGCTGTCACCACACCCTGCGATAACAGCACCACACAAAGAGTATTACTGTAAAGGTTGTGGGAGCATTCTTGATGTGGGAGGGTCTGTCGTTCCTGTTTAGTAACCAGGCAGAGTGAGAGAGAGAGAGAGAGTATCACAACACACATTCACAATAGGAACACACATGTTAGAGCAGACACAAAACTACACATACGTAGGACTAAACCTCAGCTCCACCGGTAACTTTAACTTGGCTGCGAAGGAACTGAGAGAGAAAGCGATCCAATCAGGATCGGGCTCAAAATGTTTCAATCTGTAATTGAACCCATACTATTAGACGGCAGGGAAGCGTGGGGTCCTCTGAATGAATCAGATCTACACCCAGTTGGAACCCTGCATGTTGAATGCCGTCACCATCTGCTTAAAGTGCAGAGAAAAACACCAGATAATGCCTGCAGAGCAGAACTAGGCCAGAACCCTTCTAATATCCAGAAACAAGCCATTCAATTCTATAATCCCCTAAAATGGAGTGACCCCACCACATCCCACCACAAGGCCCTCACCTGCCAGGAGAGGAACCAGAAGAGCCCCCTCAGCCGGCTGGTCCAGGACCTCACGTCACACATCACCAACACAGACAACTGAAAGAAAATGATATTGACTGTTGGGAATGAATGGGATGCTGTTCCACTTAACAGACAGTCCCCATTAGCACAGAACCTGACCACTGTGAGTGACAGCAAGCAGAGGAACACACTGCCCAGGTACACACTCAGTGAGCACAGCCTGGCAGTGGAGACAGGCAGACACACACAGACATGGCTCCCACCACAAGACACACTGTGTGTCCCCTGTGAGTGAACGTCCCCGGGGACAGGAGGACACTTCCTCACCCAGGGCACACCATACCACCACATAAGAGATCAATACTTCATCAGTTTAAAAGCCATTCAGTAGCCCCAGAAGACCTTGAGAAGCTCCCCAACCCAGAGCAACTAGTCTTCTTACTGGGAGAGGTCAGGGAGGGCTGTAGCCATGGCAGCACGTTACGTGACAGCCTGTCACAACATGAGGGACTGTGATTGACCATCACTCACTATGGATTCATGTCATTCACTTGGCAGTGCTGCTAAAGGATTCATGTGTTTAGTACTGTCATGCCATGTATGTTTTATGTGTGTTGTTGTTGTTGTTGTTGCTGCTTTGGCAACATGAGCAACTAACTTGTCATGCCAATACAGCATTTTTTGAACTGATAGAGAGAGAGAGAGTGAGAGAGATTTCTTCACTACTTTATTTCCATGCTGATGAATTCCACAAGATGTGCCAGACACCGGTAGTAAGTCAGGTTGTATTGAGGTGTAGAAGGATGAAGGATGAGTCCAGACACTGCCTTTGGCCGAGCTGTCAGTCACGCCTCTGTTGATCTAATATCCTCAGTTCGCTCAGCAAAGTTTGTGTCCTCCAAGAAGAATGGAGTGGATTTACAACAGTAATGAGGAGACTAGCGGTTTGGCTAGCAGCTAGACTAGTAGCCAAAACAGTCACTGCTCAAACATCACACCTTTTGTGTTTTTATCTACAGTGTCAAGCACAATATGAGGTCAATGCTTTTCTGTCAGCCAATATCTAAAATATCTAAAGTCTGAAAGTGCCTCCTTGGAATATTTGTATGTTTTGGTAATGTATTTGGTTATTAATTAATTAATTATTAATAGTTTTGCTCCATATGTAATTGTGTTTCAACCGGTAAACAAATTACCCTGAACTTAATAAATACCATTTCTAAAATGTAAATGTACTAAAGACAATCGTTTGATACCAAATGTGAGCCTGTGTCTGGACTGTAAATATATGTCTCTTTGTGTCCATTATTTAGGAAGCTAGTGCAGGTCACAGTGGGTCCAATGTGTCTAGTGTGTGTCTGGAGCGCACCACTGCACCGCCAGAGAAGGATGTTAGTCTATCGCCTGTTATGGGAAATGTAGTAATATACCACACTGGAACAAGAGGAAATATGGTCTTTGTAAATTAATTTAATTGCAAATAAATGGAGACAGTTCACACACAGTTCTCTGCCTTGTCTGTCTGTGAAAATGCCCCACCTTAGGAGGGTGGGAGGAAACCTTTTATGCACGTGATTAGGTCAAAGGTCAGGGGGGTGGGGTTTGAACCCTAGCAGATTGAACACAAACAGTCTTCCATTCTCCTGTGACATCTTCATAAAACCCCGCTATCTGATAGTAGATAGATAGTAGAAGTTGAAGAGGTTGTCTAGAGGTAGAAGGGCAGGATAGCCTAGCGGTCTGGGTGTTTGACTCCCAGCCGGAAGGTCGTGGGTCCAATCCCCGGGGGTGGCCCACCTGTAAGCATCCTTGAGCAAAATGCCTAATCCCTACCTGCTCCATGTAAAATGTACCAATTGTAAGTCGCTTTGGATAAAAGCGTCTGCTAAATGCTATAAATGTAAATAAATGTAAATGGAAGGGGTGAGGGGATTAGTTCACAGAGAGCCTGAACCCAAGATGCAGTTAACATGCAGTACCAACCCCCTTTCACAAACACTGCCCATATGCTGTGTGTGTGCTTAGAAGAACAGCTGTCCAAACCTATAGAATTATAAAACATAATTGTATGTAGTTTGAATTAAAATTCCAACACACGCCACAGCTTCAATCTATCTCTCCGCTCCACCATGCATGTGCTTCTCTGCAGGACACAGCCGTCCCTTTTACTGGCTCTGTCTGCTCTCACCTGAAGCCACCTGGCTGCTGATGAATGTGTGTGACGTCTAAACATGTCCCCCGCATCAGGTACAACTACATGTAGGCCTAACATTGGGACCACCGACAGGGGAAGTGATTAACACTGATGATCTCGTTACCATGGCTCCTGTCAGTTGGTCTAACACAACATTCCTGCAATACATCTCCCTTTATGATCGTTATAATGTTGCGTTCATGTTGAAACCCTTCAACAGAGGGGGCGATCCAACTGTATTTAGAGGATGAAGGTGCATGTCAATCACACACACCTTTGTGTTTAATTCAATATAGTTTACCAGACCCCTGTGGGTGGTTCCTCACCCCCGCTGACCAGGAGGCAAGCCTTGGTGTTGGGGAGAGGTTCTGACCCAGTGGTCTGTGACCATGTGGCCCTGGTCAGGGTGGCTCAGGTCTTTAGGCCTGCCTGTTCCTCCCCCATGCAACACGCTGACTAGGAGAACACACTGTTGGCTTGCCCTCTAACACAGTGGTTTTCAAACTTTTTGTGCCCAAGGCACACCAAAAGGGCAAGCCAAAACCTCAAGGCACATCTCTATCCGTGCAAAATAGCCTCTATAACACGTATTATCACTCTTAACACTGTAAGCGTTAGACTCTAATATAGCACAGACCTTGGCATGCGCTGTTGTTACAAGGTAATCAACAATATTGGCTTCCTCTGTGAGTGGTCACATATTTTGGGTCATCAGGATGTCCCCAGCATCATTTAGAAAGAGACAATCCACTGCAGTATACACACAATATATCACTAAAGAATAAAACACTAACTTACTGGTTTAATTAAAACAAAGTGCGACATCCAAAACGAATCCTCATCAATTCATTCAGTCTCTCGGGAATTTAGCTGAGGATTATCATTTAATTAAATCTGCAGCCATTAGATGATTAAAATAAGTTTTTTATTGATGTATTTATTATTATTATTATAATGAATGATATTTCCATATTTAAGTGAAGACACGCACGGTAAGTTGTGTACTGATAGTGAGAAGTGTGAGAGCCATGCAGCCTAACAAAGCAGGAAGTGGATTCTTCACAACAGGAAGTTGTTTCAGAGTCAACGTCACAGCCCGGTTACCTACTGTCCTAGCTCTATAACTAGCTACTTTAATGACCAGTGTCTATTATCAGGTTATCAGTTACCCAGTTAGCTCTATAACTAGCTACTTTAATGACCAGTGTCTATTATCAGGTTATCAGTTACCCCGTTAGCTCTGTTAGGTCAACTAGCTACTTTAATGACCAGTGTCTATTATCAGGTTATCAGTTACCCCGTTAGCTCTATAACTAGCTACTTTAATGACCAGTGTCTATTATCAGGTTATCAGTTACCCCGTTAGCTCTATAACTAGCTACTTTAATGACCAGTGTCTATTATCAGGTTATCAGTTACCCCGTTAGCTCTGTTAGGTCAACTAGCTACTTTAATGACCAGTGTTTATTATCAGGTTATCGCTACCAATTATTACTCCTACCTATTGGCATTCTAATTTGACCACCAAACGCTTCAATGTCATCTGTTAACACACCCACACACACACTAAAACACAGTGTTTCCTCTGTGTGTGTGTGTGTGTGTGTGTGTGTGTGTGAAACTGTGCCAGGTTATAATTCACAGTCTCCAGGGAGAGAGCGAGTGCAGGCAATGCTGCTCGGTCGCCCTGTTGTGAGTTAGGCATGGTGGTAGGAGGCAGTTTACAGTTACACCGGACTGCCAAAACACCTGAGTCATGTATTATAGCGGTATGGTTTATTAGTATAGTGCTGAGTCATGTATTATAGCGGGAGGCTTTATTAGTAGTAATAATATGATTTATTTTTATCGCCACAACATTAATTAGGGTTAGGTTAGGTTAGGGTTGGGTTGGGTTAGGCTAGGGTTAGGGTTGGGTTAGGTTAGGCTAAATTGGGTTAGGTTAGGGTTGGGTTAGGTTAGGCTAAGTTGTGTTAGGTTAGGTTAGGGTTAGGTTAGGGTTGGGTTAGGTTAGGCTAAGTTGGGTTAGGTTAGGGTTGGGTTGGGTTAGGTTAGGGTTGGGTTAGGTTAGGCTAAGTTGGGTTAGGTTAGGGTTGGGTTAGGGTTGGGTTAGGGTTAGGGTTGGGTTAGGGTTGGGTTAGGGTTAGGGTTGGGTTAGGTTAGGTTAGGTTAGGTTAGGTTAGGGTTGGGCCGGGTTAAGTTAGGTTAGGTTAGGTTAAGTTAGGTAGGTTAGGGTTAGACTATAGTTAGGGTTGGGTTGGGTTAGGGTTAAGTTAGGTTAGGTTAGGTTAGGGATAGACTATAGTTAGGGTTGGGTTGGGTTAGGGTTAAGTTAGGTTAGGTTAGGTTAGGGTTGGGTTGGGTTAAGTTAGGTTAGGTTAAGTTAGGTAGGTTAGGTAAGGGTTAGACTATAGTTAGGGTTGGGTTGGGTTAGGGTTAAGTTAGGTTAGGTTAGGTTAAGTTAGGTAGGTTAGGTTAGGGTTAGACTATGGTTAGGTTAGGGTTGGGTTAGGGTTAAGTTAGGTTAGGTTAGGTTAGGTTAGGTTAAGTTAGGTAGGTTAGGGTTAGACTATGGTTAGGGTTAGGGTTGGGTTGGGTTAGGTTACTGTACCATGGCGGCACCAATACACATGAATGAGATTTAGGGTTCTCTTTTCGTTTGCGTTTCGTTTAATCTGACCGGCCTTTAACTGTGTGTCTCTATTACTACACATGTCATTTATTTATGCTATTGTTGGTGTCTGTATACTGTAACTTTAAGTGGTAACATTTGTATTTAAATCCTATTTTCTCAAAGCTTCACGTACAACTTATGACAGCCTACTGTCTGTCTCACTGCCAGCTAGTGCTGGGTTCTCATGATTATTCCAGAACTGAACTTTATTAGAACGCTTGACTGTTTCCTTTCTTACCCAAATGTAAGTTGCACACCAGCGTTCAGGAGGAAAATGCTCTGTTTGATCGCTCTAAAGCGAAGCAATGGTATATTGTTTTTGTATCATGTTTTTCTCTGCTCTGTTGGTCTGGAAAATGTGTCTGTTGTATAGCGTCAGTGTTCACATGTAAGAGGGTCTGGTTAAGGGGGGTTTCTAACAGTAATATCCCTGTATAGAAAAGCTTCTGAGTTTAATGCCCTCACCCAATCAGATTACCTGGGTGCTCCTAACTGACAGGTGGGTGTGTCCATCTGTCCAGGGGACAAGCCAGAGCGGGTGTCTACTGACGCAGCACTGACCTCTGAGTGACAGACGCACATGGGTGTTTGGGGGTGGTTACATTAGAGACACATCTTGTTCTTCTATCCATGTCTTCCTACATGTGTGTTTACGTGCACAAGGATATCCTCACATGACTGTTTGAGCACCGCAGCATGGATGCGTCTCAGATGTAGACACAGGGCCCTAGTTTCCCGGTCAAGGTGCAAGCGGAGGGGCACAGCGTAATCCACACCGCCAGTCGATCTACGGCGTGGCCAATCCTTTTTGGCTCATTTCTGGAGATGTGGCGGTGGCCGTAATCGGGCCCAACGGCGGTGCAGTTGTAAAAGGGTTGGATTAAAATAAATAATTGATCAGTAGGAGTGGTGGGGGCTTCAAATACGACCAATCATATCAGCTCCTCTCATTCCCTTTAACAGCTGCTTGGCAAACTGCCAGTTTCGTAATAGACGGTGAAAGTCCAGACCGGCAGATAAGCTTCTCCTGGGAGGAAACTGTCAAAAGTTGTACACAGTTGCTAAGTGCACAAATATGACACCTCTAATAAAGCACCGTGATACATGTGCATAGATTTAGTTTTGTGATTAAAAAGGTTAAGGACAGTAGTCATTAGTTAGATTATTCATAAAATAGCATAAGATACGCGAAAGTGTATTTTGGATAGGTATGTGCGTAGTGCACCTTCTAAAGCCAGGAAACTACCACACAACGCCTGCGTCTGCGCTAAGACATCTGACCAGGTGGAGAAATATTTGGTTTTATTAGTCACCAAACTAGCACTGTGTCACCTGATTCTGACTGACACACCCTCTACTGCGCTGGGAAAGCAAACGCCTTGGGCCCAACCAAATTGTCATTACGTCTGCGTTAGCGCTACCACCGGCCTTGCTCCGTCCAGAAACTAGAGCCCCATGTGTAATAAATATAGACGTAGTGTGTGTGTGTGTGTGAGATTATTGGTCTGTGAAGAGTTGTTCTCAAGGTTCTCCATAGATTAGTACTGGCTGATTGGGTCATGTGAGAGTTTCCCTAAGCCATAATATCATCCTAATGGAGCGATACTGTTGAACTGACCCCTTATTAGAAGAAGTGAAATGAGCTGTTGACTTAAAATGTACTGACTTGGTATTCAAATAGGAAACATCACAGGTCTGTGTGTCTGTGTGTCTGTCTGTCTGTGTGTCTGTCTGTGTGTCTGTCTGTGTGTGTGTCTGTCTGTGTGTCTGTCTGTGTGTGTGTCTGTCTGTCTGTCTGTCTGTCTGTGTGTCTGTGTGTCTGTGTCTGTGTGTCTGTGTCTGTGTGTCTGTGTCTGTGTGTCTGTCTGTGTGTCTGTGTGTCTGTCTGTCTGTGTGTCTGTGTGTCTGTTTGTCTGTGTGTCTGTCTGTCTGTGTGTCTGTCTGTGTGTCTGTGTGTCTGTGTCTGTGTGTCTGTCTGTGTGTCTGTGTGTCTGTGTGTCTGTGTGTCTGTGTGTCTGTCTGTGTGTCTGTCTGTCTGTGTGTCTGTCTGTCTGTGTGTCTGTGTGTCTGTGTGTGTGTCTGTGTGTCTCTGTGTCTGTGTGTCTGTCTGTGTGTTTTTTTTTAGACAGACAGACAGATGTGTGTGTGTGTGTGTGCTAGAGCTACTAGCGAGAGTGTTGAACTGGACCGCAGCATAATAATAAAAATAATCGAGTAAGTGGCACATTGATTATTAAATCTCCGTGGAAACAAAATAATACTTCTAATTGTCACCCATTTTTCAGAAAAGATTAAAAGTAATCTTGCCATTAGCCGTATGCTGCAGCAGAATGCAATATCGTCACAATGGTCCCAAACATGGTGCTTGTTCCTGAAACATCTTTCTAAGGTGACATTGAGCGAGACGGGAGTGTTTCCTTAGTGCCTCACAGTGTACCTTAGGTCTGTAGGCCGTCAAGTAGGACAGCATGGCTCTTCTACTTGACTGTGTTTGGGGCGCTATGACTTGTGGGTAGGATCTGGATGTGGTTGCTAGGTAGCAGGACACACTGAGGGGTTTAGCAGGTGTGTCTAGAGGACCGACGTAGGACAGGTTGTGTAGCGGTGGAGAGCATGTATTGGCTCCTCAATATGCTATCGGTAATATTAGTGTTCTTATTAGAGTTCACCTGAGAGAGAGACATAGAGAGACAGAGAGAGAGGGAACGAGATGTGTGTGTGTGTGTGTGTGTGTGTGTGAGAAAGAGAGAGAGACAGTAATACCCACTGACAGAATAATCACACCCTCTCTCTCCCTCTCTCTCTCTGCAGCTGGCAGCAGTCTCTCGCTCCCCAGCCTGTGTCCCTGAGGACACACACACACACACACAGGTTCACCTGTGGCAGGTGATGGCGCCCCCTCAGAGACTCACCTGAGGGGGCGCCATCACCTGCTCCACCACCTGTCATCTGATCACGAAGCAAGCCTCTCTCTCTTTCTTTCTCTCTCTCTCTCTCGCTCTCTGTCTCTCTCTCTCTCTCTCTCTCTCTCTCTCTCTCTCTCTGTCTCTCTCTCTCTTTATATATACTGTGTATATATATATATATTTT
>JAOEHI010000014.1:1897627-1926460 GCA_025447815.1 Percopsis transmontana
GCGCCTGCGTGCGCGCGCGCGCGCGCGTGCGCGAGAGAGAGAGAGAGAGAGAGAGAGAGAGAGAGAGAGAGAGAGAGAGAGAGAGAGAGAGAGAGAGAGAGAATTGATGCTCTTGTTCTTTCCCTCCCCAGGGAAGGGCAAGTCTTTGAGCATCTGACTGTCAAGGTCATCCTTATCTGGGGAGGTGACGATATTGTGTGGATATTTAAGGAGAGGATGAGAGCGAAAGCGAGGGGGGGGGGGCATTAGCCTCTTTAGATATCATGAAACATTAATGCTGTCAGGGGGTTGGTGCTCTGAGGGCTCCTTTCATGCTGTGTGCTAATAGAGTTTCATCTCTGGGGACCTCCGCCCCTTCCCTACCTCTCACCCCAGTTGCTCCGAAGGAGGGAGAGATCACCATCGCCAGCCTTCGACTGAGGGGGAGATTAGTGTGTGTGTGTCTGTGACTCTGATGAGGGATACAGGGATGTGCCCTCTTGCTCTATACACATTTAGACGATACATTATACATATTTATACTTGTATGTATTATATTTGACTTCACTCATCCCTTTGAATTGAATTGTTCATTATCTCATTATGTTTTTTTTATGGACAGCCTGTCTTTTAGTGTATATATTTTTTTTATTTATTTTGTTTTATTGTATTATTCTATTTTATTGTACAACTCCTGTATGCTTTGGTATCCAATATTTGTTATCCAGTGTATTGAGACCTTTGATGATGATAAGGGACTTAATATAAATATACTTGCTTACCCCTTACTAACTTAGTAAAGCACAACATTGGTAAACGCATACAAGTTTTTTTTGCAGAATGTTTTGCAGAATGCAGAAAATGAATATCATCTGTAGTGTCAACAAATGGTCCTTGTTCAATTTTGCTTATTGTTTCTAGACTCAATATGAACTGAATGTAGAATTGTTATAAACAGTAACTTTACCATTGACTTGGGGGCAGGATAGTCTAGTGGTCTGTGTGTTGGACTCCCAGCCAGATGGTCCTGGGTTCAAGAGCCAGAGTTGGCCTGCCTGTAATCATCATCATCATTCTCAAGCAAGATGCCTGACCCTTATCTGCTCCATGTAATAGCAGCATGTAATCTGTGTCTGCCAAAGGACCTAATTGTAATTTACTATACTTTGCTTGCACAAATTCACAACAGCAAAGTAACACTTTACTAGTAACCTGTATATACTTGAAGCCCAAATGGTCAAGTTTAGTATTTTTTGCAGAGTATGACATCTTTGTTAAAACTACAACTACATGCAGTGATTTTAGTGTAGCTGCTCTATGACCTGCTGCTGATCATTTTGCCAGCAGAGAGCAGTATTGTCATCCCAATGCAATCATAAAATAAAAGAAAAAAAACCAAGACACTGAAAACGTTATGTGTGTGTGTGTATCTGTATGTGGTGACACAACTTCTAGGCCTACAACTTGTATATTAAGGCTATGAAGTGTTGTTAATTAATTGCAATACAGAAAATTTCCAGTAGAGGGTGGTAGAACCATATAAAATGTCAGAATAATTGAACCGTTTGTATTCACACTATTTTTGGACAATTTATTTTTGGACAATTTCCTCTCTATCGACCCCCCCGGAGTGCAGTCTTACAATGAGCTAGCTGCTAAAACTGCTCAGTGTAAGAAAATACATTTGCAAATAATTACCAATATTTTATCACTCACATTTTTTTCCAAGATTTGTTCCTCAAAGCTAAATATTTTTGTAACGTGCGTAGTCTGGGGGTGCGTGTAGGCGCGAGCCAGAGAGAGCACATTAATGTTAATACAAAACGAAAAAAAGTTACAGGTGCTACTTAAAGTCGTGCAAACACTGACTCACAGCACCGAATGCTGTGAGGAAAACTTAAATAGAAACAATAATTAAACATAACTAAATGCACCTGTGCGGAGCTAATCCCTGGCAGGTGAGCAGCCAAGAGGGGAGGCATATAGCGTGAAGGTGCGTGTGCACGCAGATCGGGACAATTTTATTCCTTTTCACAAATTAGAGTGGTCGATAGGAACATTTAGAGTTTACTAATATCCGAATTTCTTTTTGTTTTATATATATTTTTCATATTCTTTATGGCACAATGATGTAGTGCGTTTCAATGAACTGTAGTAACAACTTTGTCTCACTCCATCAGATCCAAAGGTGCAGGTTTGTGTGTTTGACTACCAGCGCAATACAAAGCAAGTGCACAATCTGTTCGATCTGAAGACGTCAGTGCTGGCCAGGCACAGCAAAGTAAGTGAAATGAGGCACGCACACGCATACAAAATCAGTATAACCCCCTGCAGTCCATCTATTTGAAAGTTTTAAAGAATATATTTTAACTCCTTAAAGTGAAATTTATTGAACATAGCACTTTTGATTCCTTACACTACTGTTTGCATAAAAGAACATAACATAGGTTACATAACCAATACACACATTTCACACATTTTAGACCAATTATGAAAAGTATTATAATTAACTGTTTACCAATACATATAATTAAATATAATGATCATTGTGCAAATCAAAGTGAGCAGCTGTTAAGTTGCATTTTCTATGAGAGGGGCGGGATCAGTGATCCCATACATGTTCTGTATAAGCCAGCATCAGCAATGTGACTTGCATACAATATTATACCCAGTAGTACTGTAAAAATATTTTTTTATATTTTAAAAAATGTGCAGTGGTCTCTTAATTTTTTCCATGGCTGTATATATACAAAGACACAGGAATCCTCTCATGTAGTTAGAAAAACAGTTCATAGACAAAATGCTGTTTAGAGCAATAGATCTTTAATAAATATTATCTGCCATACACACAGAGGCAGTGTTTTCACTTGAATGTTATTTAGTAAAACACCCTTAGAAATAAGAGATAATATAACCACACATCCTTATACTTCATTATATACGCTAGATATTCACATTTGGGTAATCCTGTGAAATATTACATAGAAATAGTGTCTATAAGGTACAGTATTTAGGTCACAATTTGAAAGGTTATATAGAAAATGCTTTAAATTCAACTTGCAAAACTTACAAAACAATATAGAGTAAGAGAACCTCTGGCAAGTTCAGATGCACTGTTTTGTAAGGTTTTGTATTACTCTTGCTAGAATAACAGTTTCAAGATGGTTTATTAGACATCATGGAATAAAACATGCAAACACATTTTGAATCATAATGTATATTTTGTTAAAATATTTTGTTTTTAGGTCTTTTGGCCAAATATATAGAAGTCTCGCCAGTCTTCAAAAGGCTGCCAGCCACAGGTCACATGACCTGGAAGAGAAAAGCAAGAAAACTTTTGGGATCCCTTGTTGGTCAGTGACACCCGCTAAAACTCGTAACTTCACGTTTGGTAATGACTAAGTAAAATCCAATGCCTATATTTATAGACATAAAAACCGACCAACAAATAAGCATCACTACATGAACAAAAAAACTTTGAAACACATTGTTTCTCTGTTAATGTTGTACAGTTATTCTCCCTCTGGCGATAGAATGGACTGGCTATCAACCTAAAGAGAAGTCCAAGGGCTGATGAGCTAATATCCTTGGAGAGACAACACCATCCGGTATACCACCTCACTTTCTAACGCCCAGAACAACTCTGGTGAGCAACTGCTCTTTCTATCTACTGCATCCGTCTTTAAAAAGTCTAAGGGTCCCATTGTTGAGTAGTTTAAAGCATCCTTGGAGGTGTAGAATATGATCACAACTTGATGAGAACTAGATAAGACCAATGGCTTAATATGCCTTGCTCTCTTGGCCTCAGCCTAATGTGAATTCTTGTGTGAAATTTCCAACTTCATCAAATCGAAATTTGCTGTCAGGAAAGGGACACATTCTTTCTGCCCCTGCAGAAAGACAGAGGATTTGTTGTTTCTAAATTGCAAGCCATAATATAGATGTTCATGCCTGACTGTATTGACATTTGAATGTCATCCCTAATAACAGAGGTAATGATAATATCATATTATGTCATTGTTTCACTACATATAGAGGGCGAATGCAAAACTAAGCCTTACAGAGGAATATGAGAAGGATAATGGCTTAACATATTTAACATTGCACCACTTAAAAATAAATAATAAAAGACTAGTTCTGAATAGGTATACGAGACCCCAGGTTGGTCTGCGTTTGCATAAGCATAGGTCCTCTTAAAGAAAGCTATTTTCTGTGTCCAGGCCACTAGAATGTGGCTGACCCCACACTTCAACCCCCACTGGGGCGAGGGCAAGTAGACGGAGTACTGGCCAGGATCAATAAAGCACTTCATACAATAACAGCCACTGATTCCAAACTGTCATTTGAAGGTTACAACTACAGTGTTATTACGTAATTTAGAGCTTGGCGTGTTTCTCATGGCCATTAAAGGGCTTTCAGACCCTTTTCTTGCACGCAGCCATTTACTCCAGTGACAAATCCATATGAACTGCTTCCAGCAGCCAGTCAGCCAGACACATAGCTATGCCAGACTGGTTTCTTATGTTTTGGCATTTTGCAGTGAGCAGTGTGGTGTCAGATGGCTACGCAGTTTGTTGAGTTTATCGCTTGGCCTTTAATTTTCTGTTATGTTCACCCTACAGCCTTGAGGCCTTATGCCAGAACAACACAGTGGAAGATAGTGGAAGATTAAATAATATAGAAGTACCACAAATTTGTATTTGCGCTTGGCCGTCTTCACGTTATTTTTCTATATATGCAGTTGTTTGTGTGGAATGCTAGACGTGGAGTGTTAAATATTAATATAAATATTATTAGCTTAGCTAAGCTAAAGGGCCCTTTGCTTAACATTGTCTGAATTCCCCAACACTATACAATGGATTCAACTGTTATACCTGGGGTCCCTCCAACAACAATATTGCTGTAGTAGCCTTCCCAATATTTGTTTACTATGCCACAATTTCATATCGTTCCAATATTGAATACCCAAAGGTAAGAAGGTAGCACGTGCACACCTTCAGCATGTGCTAAGGAAGGCCACTAGGCCAAAACATTGGCTTGTTTGTTTGACGTGGCTGACTATATTTGACAAACTGAGATTAGTCAACTTGTGTGTGCTGCCTTCTTTCTTTTGGGTATTCAAAATTAGGCTAGCATACAGTATGAAATTGCAATTGGGTCATTTAGCAGATGCTTTTATCCAAAGCAACTTACAATTATGTGGTGCTATTACATGGAGCAGGTAGGGGTGGCCTCTTGCTCAGGGATGCTTACAGGTAGGCCAACTCTGGGGCTTGAACCCACGACCTTAAGGCTGGGAGTCCAATGCCTATACCACTAGACTATCCTGCCCCTACTGCCCCCTGAAATCCTGATAGGGAGTATCCAACTCATCCAAAGAGACAGTTTTCCACTGAAAGCATCATCCAGCTGACCATCTGGGTCTATACCTAATAAAGCCTAGTGCCTCACTCGTGAGTCTGAAAATATTTCATTTAGCATTGCTCAAGCTCAATTGGATCAATATACTGGATGTTACAGCTGGCTAGTCATTGCTGGGTCAGAGCAGCCCTGAAAGTGTTGCTTGTTTTTCGTTGAAAAGTAAAAGAGAAACCAACAAACAAAACAGACGACTCACTGATATTAGGTTTGTTTATACTGAACACTCTCACGCTCACAACAAACATGCACATTATGGCTGGCTCTGAGGCGCGCATGCACACACACACACACACACACACACACACACACACACACACACACACACACACGTGTATGGGTGTCCTAACCTCTGAGTGTTAACTTCTGAGGTGTTGAAAGCACTTTATTATTTTATATTCCCCTGTGATGTCTTTGGGCAGATTGGGATTCATCACAGAAAGTGTTTGTGTGCAACTCCCATCCACTAAAGTCCTTTTACTGTGTTGTGACTGTCCTGTTAGTTCACTGATCGCTCTGCCCCTTCCACCATTTTCCACACACTATGGCCAAGAAGGGCTACTAAAACCAACTTGGCAAAGGAGTAAAATTGAAGTGGTGTGAAATTAGATGGCTCATATAACCTTCTAACAATTTATCCCAAGGATTTATAACTTGTCTGTACTATCTTTGCGACGCGGCTTTTGCGGGTTTTCACTTCGAAGTTCAAAAAGTAATGCACAATAAATACTTCTAAATACTCCTGGCTGTGTTGTGTCTTCGCTTGCCATTACACAGGTGTGGGGAGGCCCTAATAGCAACTTAACCCTGAACCTCTAGCTGGTTGTACTGACAGGCGTGTAGTGGGCATTGGACTAGGGGGGGGGGCAGCAGCATATACAGTACTGCAGAATATGTTCACTGGGGCATTATTTAAAACCTTGACAACATACAGACAGGCAGCAGTGCTGACATCATGGTCATAGACATGAGATTACCATCTGCCGTCTGGGTCCAGTTTGAGGCTCCTTTGGGCAGCAATTACATCTGTCGTCTGGTCGAGTGCCTAATTGCTACTCTAAAAAAGAAACAGAGAGGCTGGCTTCACTTTCAGTGTCACTCACAAAAATGGTAGAGAGGAGCTTAGTAAACTCCCCAGTAGCTCAAAACGGTATGAAGACATTGCTGTTTCACCTACGCCTTCATAATAAAAGTGGCAAACGATAAAGAAATATGCTTAATGGTTTATTGTCAATCATGATCCATGGCTATTACATTTAATGTTTGAAGATTTGAGGTCAGATAAATACACTAAATGTGATACATTTTCAGGTTTCATTGTGTCATCTTAACAGCCTTTGAAAAAACGAATATAACCGTATAATTCAAAAACACTATCACTTCATAGATTTTTCTTTTGGTAGGATTTCACAGTAATGAATGCCATCAGATGTCTATTTTAATTTTCCACAGGTCATCTGTAACATAATTATATGATGGGTCTTTTTAAAGAAGAGTAACGAATGTGACATCGCCTAGCACAAAGTTGAACGACTAAACAGCCTTTGTTCAACCTGTAGATGGTGCTGCTCCTAAAGTTTGATCTGTTTTTTCTTTAAGAAACCAAACTGCCGACATTTCACCTAAAAGCTATTGCACCATTAAGGTTGTCACAGAACTATTGAGAAGCAGGTATGGCATCCAAATAATAATAGAAAATTATTTTTGAATCACAATTCTGTGTGATTTGACAGAATGTAAAATGTAGGTAAGAAAAAAAAAAAAGAGAGAAATTAAGAACTCCTTATTAATTCCACTTTTCCTCTCCAGTGGATTTGCCGAAGGGTTTATAATCCAGGTCACATGTCTGTGGAGCTCCCTCTAATTTAGAATCAATCATAGCAGATTATGGACGCATGACAGCTGTTTTTAATTGGTTTTCACCCAATAATATTACTATAAAAAGTATAATAATTATAGCAGTCCCCACCAGTGTAAGCCAGCAAAGAAGCAATGGGTGGGGTGTTGAAAAATGAAGCTGGAATCAAGTGCAAGATGCTGTTGTGGCTAACACACTCTGGCCATCAAGGGCTCACAATCAGCTGTGGGAGTCTTCTGCTTAAGTGGTGGGTAGCAATGGCCGTTGGAATACAGCATTCACGTCTGCCATAATAAGATGGCGTTGCATAGATGTGTCAAAGTACATCCAGACGCCCGTTCCCATGTTGTGCCACCCCCCCATCCCTCTAGACCCTAAGGGCAACCACGATGGGGGGCACTCCAGCGTGTATTTCGGAGGGCACCATTTGCAGGAGCCATGGTCAAAGCATCAGCCAACAGCTTGACTGACTGCAGCATTTGTCTGATTTCTGGATTATTGAGTTTTTTTTGTTTCCCGTGCGACATCACATGTCATGATGCGTTGCCCACATGACTACAAGTCTGGGCCAATGAGTTGCATCTCGGCTGAACGATACAAGACGGGGATATAATATTTCAATTTCATTTTTTTTTCTAATCCTTTGTTAAACGGCAAAAGTGGTAGCCAACCTTTTTGGGACTTTGCAGAGGTAATACATTTATAAATAATTGCAAATAATGTCAAAAGTGCTCAAATATTTATTTAGAGAAGTCTCGCTGTAAATGCTTTTCCAGGGCCTTTCTGACTGGCGACTATTCCCGTCTACTTGTGGTTTCCCACCATGCTAAGTATTAACATGAGAACTCTCAAGGTAGAACGGCAGTTGTGGAATTTGGATTGAATTAAATAGGAATTGTCTTCCAGACATCATAATAGAAAGGTTGAACAAAGCAATATAACACCAATCTTCTATAATCAATATGCTATTGCTGATAAAATGTGTTCTTAGAATCGTGTCGTTGTTATTCACATAGTCAGAGAAAATGTATGTTCAATCTATAAATGTTATGGCTATACATTAAGATTTTTGTAGCAATGTGCAATTTTTTTTGTCAATGTCCCAGTTTTATGTTTGAGGAAAACAATAAAAATGTGTATGGTTAGAATAGTTCCAGATTCTGATGTGTTTGCGTCTGGTAACAGAATTCCTATGCATTTGTTTTTGTCTAATCGTGTTTAACTAACTTTTTACTTTATTACTTTACTTTATACATTATTCATTTTATTATGTTCAGAGATGAGATGGCAGTATTTTCAGACTAGATAGAATTCTGTCTTAATCTGATGTATTGTCAGATAGTGTAGACCGCTTTTTATTTTTATTTTTTATTTGATGGTGTGCTTCATGCTAAATGTGCATCCAATTACAATAATGCCTTCAAACTATTGATTCTGCCATCTGGTGTCATATCTTTAGGATGTAATGCATCAAAGAATTGGGCTTGCAAAGAATGAAACATTGAAAATATGACTACTTCTAATAGCAACATTTGTTATGATTATCACCATCACGTTAGCTGTTATTCAATAAGATAACAGCAACCGGTTTCTCAAATGCCAAGCCATATACACAATTCTTAGCCTACTTTGACATTGCTTAAACCAGTAGGTCAGACTGGAAACATCAGTTAGCCTGCCTTAATACACTGTAATGAGCTGTATGCAAGCGTAAGAGGCACAATTTGAAGCGCTGCCTATGTCTGTAATTTAGTCTGAGATCTCAAGCGAGCAGGGTGATCTGAGATGACAGGTTTACAGCCTGCTATTGGGTCCAGTGGGGGAGGGGAGGTGGAGACACTTCCTTGTAAGAACAAATGTGGGGTCCTTAGTGTCAGTTAGGATTTTAGAATAATTTCTTACTCACAGACACCTCGAATCTACTTCTTCTGCACAACTAGCATATGTTGCAAAACCCAGACAAACCGTTTTTTGCTCAAGGTTATTCAGAGTAGCTGGCTGAAATGTTTGTGAGAGACAGACAGGAAGTGCATTAATGGTGTCATGACAGTTCATTCATAATGGACCTTTAAAAAAGAATGCTGTGTTCCAAGCAATGTGACTGCTGTACTGTAGTAAAGAATTGATGTTAAAACATTTAGAATAAAGTTATGAAAGAAGAAAATGTGTTCACATTGTGAGACCCTACAGGTTTTCTTTGTTCAAGCTAATAGTGGGGCTATTATATACATACAGCATATAATTTATTCATCATTATACCATTACAGTAATTTTCACATTTGCTTGATGTACTGTAAGATGTGAATATACTGTATTCATATATCCTTGAAAATACCTTACCCATACAAAAAGCTATTTCCAAGGGTATAATTTGCTCTGAAATCATATGTGTGGTCTAAGGAAAGGAGATAAGAGCTGACCCTCTTATCTACAAAGTAAAATCCACATAGGGCATACCATTGACAGACTTACAACATTATATGTACAGTGCAGGTTGAGTTTGAGTTTTGGTGAAATAAATGTATGTTTGGTTTTTTTAAGACCTATCTGTACACACAATACACAAATGTTAACGGAGAAACTCTAAAGGTAAAAAAATAGAGGTTCAGTTCATCTGCTGTTTTATGACAAATATTTATTTATTTGCGTTTTTAGATATATTTTATAATGAGGACAAAGCAATGACAGCCTTAGGTTGTGTCTGGCTAAAAACTTATTTTGCTTTTTAAATTGAACTTCTTGCCAAGTCATAGAATGATAAACAAACCCATGACTTCTAAACAGCCTCAGAGGATGGTGAGCACAAGCAAGCAACCCCATTAATATTATGGTTGGATAGCTTGTTTGAACTATTATTGATAGTGTAGCATATACAGGTAAGCAAAATAGAGATCATCAGATAACTGAACATGTATATTACACTAAAAGTTTAAATGAACAATGTAGAACGATAGTGAATATGTTTAGTCACTAAATGTGCCAATTGAGTTGCTTTTTAAACTCTTCAAATCTATCAACAGATTGCAATGTTGTTTGCAAGCTCCGCAGTTTGTTCCGCTTTACATATCAGTATGGAAACTCTCCATTCAAAGTGGTTTGTCATAGAGGCAGTGTCAATAGGTTAGCAGGTGATTGGACCACCTTCAACCAATTAGAACAAGGTCTATGGGGGGGTGATTTTCCAAACACAGGCACTTAATTTTTGCCAACAACAAATTAACTGGCTGACAAGCAGTTTTGAATTGAGAGTTCCCAGTTTAATATGCAAAGTCAAGCAAATCAAAGAGGCGGATCTTCCAAAATCAGGGTGATTTTCCAAGCTAATATTTTTGACAGAGGCGAGAAGATTTTGTGGTTGTCTTTCCAAACCTGTATAATAGTTAAACCCGACATAACCAGGAACTGCTTCTTTAATATAGTCTGTAAAGGGGATATCATAATAAACTGTCAAAAATTCAGATTATAGTTTGACGCAATGTGATGGCCCATGGGGATGTGTTATGGGTAAATGCATCTGTTTTCTTTCAAAACTCAAACAGGAGAGACCAATATTGGAATTGTGTTTGACCATGCGTAACGCCAGATTAATCCAAAGCTACCAGGATGGAAGGAGTCATATTTCATTCAGAGGAAAGCCTGACCCACTTTCTCTATACCACAAGAGATGGGGAAGCCATTCTAAGGTTCTTTAAGTGTTTTATGGTATCTATGGTATCATGTTTTATTTCTATGACAGTGTTATAGACATGATGGCTAATCACCTATGGATGAGTACTGGCACAATAGATTGTGAAATATCTGTGTTAGTTCTGCATTACAGTACATCCCCTTATGGCTTGCAGTGCAGGCTTATTAAGTAAATTAGGTACCTATATACAGTATGTATCTATCCTGGGTGTACTATTTACTGTGCACTCCACAGAGAAATAAATATATAAGAAATTGTATTGTAATAGTTAAGATCCACTGTACTGTGGCATATTGTTATTTTTCTGGAAAAGCCACATGTACACACAATCCTGCATACCTCTTCCCAAAGCAATCCACCTTTGCTGCATTCAAAAAATTCTACAGTCAGTAATTTATGTCGGCCGATGAGATAAATAAAAGTAAGCTTTAATGCCTGACTCAAAGAAAACGATATTACCTTGGGAGACTTCGTTGCCTCTGCATTCTGCTATTCTGCTGTTCTGAATAGTAATAGAAACCAGATATTCAAAGTCAGGTGTTTAGCTGATGCCTTTTTGGTCACCATTGAATGTGGGCTCCAGTACAATCTTTGAGACAAACAAATTAAAAAGTTTCTGGCTTTGAGAATGAGAACAGTTTGTTTCTAAGAATATTATGAACAAACAGTTGCTCCAAGTAAATATAGTAATGTATAGAATGACTAATCATATTCCCAAACAGAACACATAATTGACAATATCAGAAGTGTGTCCTCTTGGGTTTAAATATTGCTGGGAAAAAAACAAAATAGAGAGTGAATTGAGAGACAGGAGCAACCATATATAGAAAAATAAACTTAAATTCTCTCTAAAACTTTACGGAACCATCAAAATTAGACCAAACATCAAGACCTTGAGGAACAAGAGTCACTTTAATCCTCCCAGATCATTAGTGTTCTCTCAGTACCGTTAGCTACATAGGGACCTCGTTGAATTGAAAATGATTGCTAGCTTCTGTGCTTTGCCATGCTCCATTAGCCCTGGATTAAATGTAGGCCTAGCCAAGGCTTCTTAACTGAGCTTTGAGGAGCCAACAGGCTTTTGCATGCATTCCATTTGTGTGGCATTTCGAAGGAAGAATTACCAATAAGGAGAAAAAAATACCAAGATAATAAAATATAGGCCTTTTTTGAAGTAAAATCGTAAATTTGTGGGTGTTGGCTGTGTGTGTGTACTGTATATTTGGCAGGTGACAGGCTGGCTGCACGATCATTCCATTCATCCTCCTCCTCCTAAGGACTTCTCATTCCACAGCCGTGCTCCCGCCTCGCCTCCCGCCAAGCCCCTCCAGCATGGAGCCCAATAAGGTCCAGTCAGAGGGAGGCCTCAACGTCACTCTCACCATCCGCCTCCTCATGCATGGGAAAGTAAGCAAGCAACGACATATCAAGTCTTGTTGTGACATAGTGACCTATTGATTGATGCATGGAACTAATAGCTAACACATCTGACCAGTGAAGCAGGTTTTGCATTGAAACTCGAAATATAACTTAAGGTAAATTCAACAACAACCGACTGGAATGACCTGGGAATACTGTACATACTACTAGCATGTAGGCATGTTTAGAAGAATGTTTAAAAAAATAATTGAACTAGCGATTGAATACAATTGTGAGTTGCCGGTCTAGCACCTGCTGCAAACGAGTGGTTTTATGGGATGATAACTCATATTGAGGGTAAGGAAGCTAGTGGCGAGGACTTAAAAAAAAAAATCTAATTCTGATGTCAATCTTAGAACTGTCCCCCCTCATATGTGTGTGCCCAATAACTGAGAAACTATTGTAAATTGAGAACATGGTAAATCCAAAAGGTAATATCATATGGGGAACAACATTGCTTTCCTTTAAGCTTTATTGATCAGAACTAACTTTCCCACTGGATTCTCTGGTTTAAGATCTGCATATTATTAAGAATTTGCCAGTGTAGTCTTTTTGAGGTTCACAGGTTCCGACGACACACTGAGCACCACTATAGTATTCACAGTGTCCAAGCTTAGTTAGTTGCTATTCTGAATAAGGGAAAAACAACAAGGTTGTACAAAGAAGCGCCCAGCCCCGCAACTCAAATGGCCTGTAGCACCCATTAGTATTGTATGTGACCCTTCCGGACATTGAGGAGAGGTCAGGGAGTGTTGGCGCTTCCAGCCAGAACCGCCCTGCTCCCGTGTCCCCACTGTGTCGGGCCTAACTCATGAAGAGGGATTGCGTGCATTTGGCCAGCTTGGCCCCTCAACACTGTGTTTAGTTGTACAACCTTGGCTTGTCTTTTGCTGCTGCACTTTGGCTGGGAAGCACAGCTACAGTCCTAACAGTGACATTATGTAGAGAGCACATATCGTAGAGGTGCAGTGAAAAATACACACAGTAAAAATACATTTGTCTTATTTCTGTTTCTCTACAGGAAGTTGGAAGTATCATAGGAAAGGTCTGTTATTTTTTGGTTATGAGCATTTTTTTTTTACTTTAAAAATGTGAATTATGATGTTTATGTATAAATATTAAGCTTATTTTTGGTTTTCTTTTACAGAAAGGGGAAACTGTCAAAAAGATGCGCGAAGAGGTGTGTTTTCGAATCATGGAACTACGTATTTTGATATAATACAATTTAATTTACATTTTAACACTTTACAAAATCCAGCAAGAATAAATTGGTGTGCATTACATCTGTTGTTGTTACTCACAACCTTGACACTGTCCTTTTTACTTTTTTTCTAGAGCGGAGCAAGAATCAACATTTCCGAGGGCAACTGTCCAGAGAGGATTGTTACCATTACTGGCCCAACGGACGCCATCTTTAAGGCTTTTGCCATGATTGCCTACAAATTTGAAGAGGTAGTGTGAGAGGACTTCTGACTAAATTAGTCTGAGTTCCCTTAGGACAACACAACTGACGGGAAAAACATACATTTTACAATAGGTCGCCTTTAAAGCTGTCAAAGAGAAGATTATGTTTTTTATTCTCTCTAGTGCAAGGGCTACTTTCTTATTAAACTCCAGATGGAAGTGACTTACAGTTAGCACTATTTGCATTGCAAATCTCTTTGTTGTGGGCCCACCACACCAAATAGAAAGACCATTTAATAAAACATTTATTAGTACGTGGTTTTATGCTTGATGCCAATTAGGATTGATGGAACTGTAATTGTAGGTTGAAATTATGTTTTTTTGTTGTTTTGTTTACTAGATTTCGCATCAGATCATTGCATGTAAATGTGTGCATGTGCACATCTTTTATTCTAGCAGACAGACGATTGGCTCAAGGTGAATTTGAATGCTCTTTTTATTATCTTTTCTCTGCTGTCCCTCATATAATCTCATCTCACTATCTAAATGATAGTTCCCTAAAGGAAACTGCCTGCATGTTTACCTTTATGAACTTGGTATGATATTTATAGCATCTATACAGTCAAGCAAAGAAGAAGGTCGAGATAAAAAAAAGTAAAATAAAAAACTAATCTGATATCCTTCATTTGTGCAACCCTTTCTCCCCTTGCTCATGATGGTCAGCCAACACCAACAAAATGGAATAGCTGTCTGCATGGGTTATTTACAGTAGGTCACGTGTCCCATAGCTTTCTGACGCAACAGGACTATTTTCTTATTTTGCAGGACATAATCAACTCCATGAGTAACAGCCCCGCCACTAGCAAGCCCCCCGTCACGTTGCGCTTGGTAGTGCCGGCCAGCCAGTGTGGCTCCCTCATAGGGAAAGGTGGTTCTAAGATAAAGGAGATGAGAGAGGTATGGTGCTATGTTCGAACACTTTACTAATGAGCAACGAGCGCAATGGGAAAATCCTCAATTATTATTAGATTATTAGAAGTGCACAAGGGTTAAAAAACATAGACAGTATTTTTATTTATTTTTTTACATTTAGGTCATTTAGCTTTTATCCAAAGCGACTTACAATTACATGGTGCTTTTACATGGAGCAGAAAGGGGATAACTCTATTTCTTGAGGATGACTGAAGCAAATCTTCTTTTAGTAATTCATGATTTATATATTTTGTATATATTTGTTTGTATTGAGTATTATATTAGCAAAATCTTAATTTCACAAGATGATTTAGGAGTTTTGTGTAAAATTGAGTTAAATTTAGCATTTGTAAAGGAAAAGATCATAACATATGATTGCATTGCAAACATCTATGTTTACAATGGGGCACGATAACTACGTCCCGTCGCCGATGCCATGCCCATCAGCGCCCCTTGTTGTATTCCAGTCTACAGGTGCCCAGGTTCAGGTGGCAGGGGACATGCTCCCCAATTCTACAGAGCGTGCAGTGACAATCTCTGGAACCCCAGAAGCCATCATCCAGTGTGTCAAACAGATCTGTGTGGTCATGCTGGAGGTAGTGTATGGGGCTGTTGGGAAATTGTTTTGAAAATAGAAATGAATAAAGTAGAATGGAAAAAAAATGTTTTGTCGGCATTCATTCCCCTTTCATTTCAAGCCAACACCAGTTTTGTACGTTTTACAGTTGTACCCAGAAAGTCATAATACTTAAGTGAAAGAAAGGGAAGTCAAAAAAACATTCCCCACTAGTTCAGAATTATATGTGGATTGTTTCTTCTTTCAGGATGTTGCATTATATATTACAATGCCTTTTTTTTTTAATTTAATAATTTACTTTTCCACTAATGTTTGCCTTGCTAAAGGTAAAAACACAGATTAGTTATTTAATGCTAACATAGAGCAGAGGTGGGATTTGATAACAAGGTTTTCTCTCTTTCTGTTTCATAATAGCCATGTGTGTCTAACATTGTCGCCCGCCTCTGCCCATCTAGTCTCCGCCGAAAGGAGCCACCATCCCCTACCGTCCAAAGCCCGCCTCAACCCCCGTCATATTTTCAGGTGGCCAGGTAAGAGCCGATGTCCTCAGCCTTTTACTTCCGCAGTGGCCCGTTAATACACCCAGCTTTTCCTTTTTGCACTAATGTCATCCATTAAAGTATGACTCAGCAACAGTGAAGATGCAAGGCTGCAACCAGAAATTCAAAAGTTGCACGGATTTTTAGTATTTAAAAAAGCAATCAGGTGTTTGTTTGTGTAGCCTTTAATCACATTTACTGTACGCTGCCTCAAATGTCAAATAGCGCAGAATGTGCATTTTAAGCTGCTTAAGCTGTAAGTAATGAGGCCATTCAAGTGAAGCTGTGCGGGTACTTAAGCCCGTGGAAGTGATACATACTTTGTTTGTTCGATTAAAACCCTGAATCAGAATTCATTTCATTTGATAAAACAAGTTATTGTGTGAAATACATTTAATGTGACTATTAAACATCATAAAAAAATTATACAAAAAGAACTGTACATATCAGAACTGGTTCTTGGAATTGTAGCATTTGGACGTGTTCATTTTACTGCTATTTAACATCATAAGAATATTATTTGAATGTTGTTTCTCTTTACATTGTACTTTTCTTTTCAGTTATCCAAAATATATCCAAACAACATGATACAGTGGCTCTATCTTGTTTCACATTCTCACTGAAGCCACTATTTATGAAAATTTGAAATTCCTATGTTTGAAGAAACTGGTACTGATAGGTCCAACCTTTTGTTGACTGTCTTAAAGAACCTAATAAAATGCCCTCTGCGATTTATTATCAACTGCATGAGCTAACTGCCTGGTGTTATTTTTCCAACAAACAAACTCAGTTGTGTATAATCAATTATGACTTGTGTCAAAGTGGGGTGGCAAATTTTGCTAATTTGATTTACCTTTTCCATCCCGGCAGGCCTACACAATTCAGGGACAATATGCCATACCACATCCAGATGTGAGTTCCCAGTCTTTTGCTAATCAAATCCTATGATACTCCTTACATCGGCACTCTACATGTGACTACCTACAGACAACCACGACACACCATTGCATTTCGATAAACAGGAAGTCGGGCATTAAATCTAAAAATTGACCTTGACTGGCGTCTTTGTGCTCGGAGAAAGGCAGCAGACGTAGCAGTCGGAAAAGAAAGCATAACATGTCTGACAACAGACATTTTATACTTTTATACGTATATTAATGGTTATAACGGTAACGTCAGACGCTTGTTAATGTAGACACCTCCTTGATTATATATATTCTCCCATAATAATTTGACTTCATCTGTCCTTGTCGTGAGAGAATCTCGAAAGCTATCTAGTGCCAGATCCGTTAATTCCAAGGTAGACGGTGATTGATGGCAGTGGTGGAAGTGGTTGACATAACAATTACTCAAGTAAAGACTTGACATCCTCTTTCAACCGTGCTCATTACCACTCCTCTTAACGGGTGAGGAACGCGCTTCCATGTGCATCTCGCCCCCCGCTGGGGGGAAATGACTGAACGACGATGAACGCGTTGTATGTGGGGAAAGTTACAAGTGCTTTGAAAGACGGATGAAGGTGGCACACTCAAGGAGTTTATATGATCTGTGGAATTGCACAAGCAGATATTTACGTAGCAAGATTAAAAAAGTTCTCATCAAAAACCCTAAAAAAAATATAAAATAAACCTCAATCGTACAACAATCTCACTCTCGCCCTTATCTTTTTCTCTTATTTTCTCTTCCACCACCATTGTCTTAGTCTCCTTCTCCTCACAGTTTGTTTTGGTTGACCTTATTTACTGCCGTGACCTACTTTGTAACAATAACCTCCTAGTTCTACTGTCCCTCCTAACCCTTCAGCAGTTGACCAAGCTCCACCAGTTGGCTATGCAGCAAACCCCCTTTACCCCCCTCGGACAGACCACCCCTGCTTTCCCTGGTACGTACCCACAAATTCCCTCTGGACACTTCCATCTCTCTTTTTCCCTTTTTCCCCCCATCTACCACCACACACCATGTTGTCACGGTGGAATATTTCCTTTCTCTTGTTTGTTTTTTATATTTTATTCAGTTGGGTGGATATTAGCATAATTGGAATCTCCGTGCTCACCCTTGCTATATTTGGTGCGTCAAAACAAGTGCCTCATCTTCTTGTGGAGAAATGGATTTTGCACATTGGAATTAAATTTTTTCTTCTTCATTGTTTTAATTCAGAGCCCATATTTTGGCACATGCCTTCTTCTGTATGCAGGTCAGATATGCATATCAGCACCAAAATGCTTGTTGGTGGTGTCGACTTTATAACTGTATTTTTAATTCGGTGCAATTCGAGACGTTGGATACATCCAAACGTTTACACATTTTAAGGCAGGTCCTATAATGCATAAAACAAGAACTAAGAACCTCTACCAGGATTGGCACACCCTAGTAGAGGCTACAATAACCAACATGTTGTTGCTATCAGTTTGCTATTTATTCTGCTTGAGACAGAATGCACATTCTTAAAGAGACAACGAAGGTCTCATGAATAATGACTGCCGTATTGGATTTCTTTTTTCACCACTGACGTCTACAAGGATTTAACACATTTTAATTTTTAACACAGGGTGGAATAAATAAGCCCCCATTTACATACATTTCAACCACCGGAAAGCCAGAACACAAAATCTCCTTTCGGTACGACATTCAGCAGCCCTTGGCCGAGGGCGACTTGTAGGGTCCTATCTTGCACCCGGCGCAAAGCTGCAATAAGCGCGACGCTTACTGTCTTTGCTAGATTGAGACCGACGCGGTTGACATTTCCCCATCCAGCGCCCACGTTGTTTAAATAGCAAATGCATTTGCGCCCATCTGAGCGCCTGTGTTGGTCTTAAAATGAGGTGTGGTCAGGTAAATTATTGGTGCATTGCTATCTTGAAACAGTTGAAAGTGATTGACACGCGATTGACAACAAAAACCTGGTCTAACGTAAATGGCGCAGTATTTCACTGTTAGTTTAAGGGCGCATTATCAACAGTTACACACACATTGACACGTAGCAGCACACAAACATGCAATAGATTAAAAATAAAAAGATTATAATGTGAAAGATTATTGTGTACATGAAAATATTTTATCCTGCTGGAATCTTGCTGTTGCCTTACTGTAGATGGTGCGCTTTCACTTCGCACACGAGCAGATACACTTGTGCCATGTGCTTTAGGCCGTGTGCTTAGATCTCTAAAATAGGGTGTATTTGAGACCAGACCAGGACTACCCAGTTAAAAACATTAAAACAATATATTTTCCAATAGACAAACAAACTCATTGTGTGGAGGTAAGGAAGGTATTCAGCCCTCTGTATTTTTTCACTGTTGAGGTAAATGTTTAAATTCAAATTGCTGTCCTTCCTTGTCATGCTGCCTCACAATCTAGGTTTGGAGGCCAGCCCACCAGCGAGCACTCAAGAACTCACCATTCCCAATGATGTGAGTAAAGTCAGAAAGATTGAATCTGTCAGGATGGAAGGGGGCAGGATAGTCAAGTGGTCTAGGCGTTGGACTCCCAGCCAGAAGGTTGTGGGTTCAAGCCCCAGAGTTGGCCTACCTGTAAGCATCCTTGAGCAAGATGCCTAACCCCTACCTACTCCATGTAATAGCACCATGTAATTGTAAATCATTTTAGATAAAAGTGTCTGCTAAATGACCTAATTGTAATCTGTCCTACATCTGCAATATTGTGGCACATGTGCAAGTTTCTTTGAAAAGTATGTATTCTTTTGTGTGTAGCTTGAGTAAAAAAGTATTTTTATTGTTATATGTATTTTGTAAATATTTTAGATAACAGCGAACTGCCTATCTAGGCCCTCATGAGTTCTTATTCTAGTGTTACAACTATTGTTGTTTAGATTTAGTAATAATACTGTACTTCATCTTCATTAACAAAAACAAACCCAGAACATAGCACAACACAGTTTATGTCTTTCTTTATTTCTTTTAATATTTAGTATTAAACTCATGGGGCCATTAAGACAGCATGAGGATTTCTTTTTTCCTCAAGAATCTTTGCTCTTTTCCCCAGCTAATAGGCTGTATCATTGGACGCCAAGGAACCAAAATAAACGAGATTCGACAGATGTCTGGGGCGCAGATCAAAATTGCTAATGCCATGGAGGGCTCGTCTGAGAGGCAGATCACTATCACAGGGACCCCCGCTAACATTAGCCTGGCCCAGTACCTCATCAATGCCAGGTAACCTTTAACAGCTGGGCCCCAGCACAACATAAAGGACTGCAATGTGTAGGATGCTTTATTATCGCAGCGTGAAAACAGACACATCCATTCACTGTGAATGGGGCTATAGAAAAACCTCAGACAGCCAATCAAACAGCACTACATAACAACTTATTTTGCAAAACAAGTGTATGCTATCATAAATGCACAGGGCTATCAGGTTACTATAAGGGTGGAGGAAAATAAAACTTTTATCACTTTAGTACATTATGAGCTGAACAATTCAAAGTTCCTTTTGTTATTGGCTTCACTCATAGGGTCACTTCAAATAACAAACAAAAAACTTTGTGCTCACTGTAGAATGATCTGCTTCTGTTTGAGGTTTGGTCAATCATGGCGTCAATGTCCAGTCTTTGGTTTATATTCAGCTGGTAGCCCCAGTATAAAATGTATAAGAATATGACAACTTTTAAAAGCATAGTGTAGTTGTGCTTTGTGACCTGTTGATGGCGCCAATATACAGCGTTATCCTATGCAGCTTTAACATAGATTTCCATTTTTAATCCAGATTGGAAAAAAGCATAATAGAGAATGGTAAAATCTAGTAAATATTAAAAAATCCTTTGCAAATGTTAGTCAATCCATTTTGCTCAAAATACTTTGCATCAAAGCCTAATAGATTCTATTTAATTTGCACCGTTTCAGAGCATCCTTATTTATGCTAGATTATGTGAAACAGCACAAAATGTTACAAGCGTTCCTGAAATCCAGACCTGATGTCTTGGAAATCCTAACTGTTTCCAATTATGCATAGGTTTATGTAATATATATTTTAATGGAGAGGAACAGACTCCAGTTGATGTTTCTGGTACTGCAAGGGTGCATAGCTAGCACCTGTGTAATGTAAGATAATAATACAAGGCTCAGAAACACCAATGTCTACCTCTACCATTTCCCTCTTTCCACCAGCACCGTAAACCTTATCAACAAGGACACAGATATTACTTTTGCAGGCGCGCATGGGAAAATTATATTGCAGAGGAGAACTCGCATATTTGTACCCTGGGCTTTTTGTCTGGTACATTTTAGTGGGGTTTCACAAAGTCTGGTGAGAAACTAATGGCTATTACTTTCCCACAATTCCAATGGCAGGTTCAGGGATGTGGCTGCCATGTGGAATGACCCCTCATCTATGACAACATCTTGAAGTCTGACCCAAAATCTGGCTCTGTTGTCAGAAGCTAACATCAAAGTTGTGGTCTCACATATACAGTAACCCCAATGTGTTCTTCCATGGAACCCTCTTAGAACCCCTTGGGATTTTTGTAGCACTTGATGACTAGCCTTTCTGCATTATCCTGAAGGAGACATATACTTTACCAACCAAATTTGGCTTATGGTTAAAATACTTGTAGTGTAGACCTGAGTGTATAGTTAGGTCTAAGTGTTTAAGGCATGCCCAATTCCTAGAATAATGTAATTATTTTTCTCTTTGCATTTGCTTGATCTTGTTGTGTCCTTGTTTCAAAGGAAAATAAAAAAGTGGGAAATCAATTCAATAAATGTACCAATGGACTGCCATCTAGCAATGCAGAGGAGTGATGTGATGCTCTGTCATTGAACACAGCAGTGTTGATCTTTAACACAAGTGTATTTGCCTACACCACTGGTGTTTGTATTTTGTGTCCACTGCATGGGTATTTCCTAGGCTCTAACTACTCTCCACAGTGAGGTGATGAAAATACAGTAAATTGTCACATCTATGTTAACTGGTGACCACAACTTGACCACACGCAAAAAATATAATTTAAAGGAGGGGTATTTTACTCTTCTTCGGCAATTTTATATGATTACCTGATGTCTAAGAAACATGTTGGTGGCATTTCTTTAACCAAAAATATTTTTGTTAATTTATTCCACCCAAAACTATACAGACATTCCTGCATATTAATGAGCCACTTACTGCTGGTTATTCCATTTGAACTGGAACTTAGTTTAATTTTTGGGAAAGGGTGGGTGTAGTAGATGTGGCTCTGTGCAAAGAAGACCGCTCATATACAGTAGGTGGGCTGATGTCAATTTTAAGTTGGCTATTTGTCCCAGTTGTAACTGGGGCAGATTCTGAATCACTAGTTTTTCTGTTGACATTATTTTCTATAGAATATCTGAAGATCCACGCCAAAACTATGCTAAATCTGTTTTGTATAATACTCCCCCTTTTAACACAAATTATTTTTTCACAATTTATTTTCTCTTATGTCTTTCCCCTCCCTTTCCCCTGCTCCCTTTCTTTTCTAAACTGTTCTAGGCTGACATCTGAGGTCACTGGAATGGGCACACTCTAATTTCTACCCATCTGCCACCACTGCATCACATGACCCTTGAGCAAAATGGCATTGCACCTATATTATTTCTTGTGTGTTTGACTGTCCAGATTTTTAAGTGACTTTTACGATTTCTGGTATCTGGTATCTGCTGTAAATGTTTGCCTGCACATTGCTATGAGTTACCATATTATGATCACCTGCCCAAAACCCCTGTTGATTTATTATTTTTTTCCCCGCAAGGACACTTTAGTTTTTTGACACTCTAGTAGATTTCATGACTTGAATCACTGAGAACTTGTTTTTCATTTCGCACTGCAGACACCTGAAAGTGGCTTGTAAATACAGGAATTGTGAAGCACTTCAAATTATATGTTATGAGTGACATGACGATATTAGTGCAGAGCGCTCCCTTCACCCGGCACAGATTAGAACATAACATAGCGTATTTATAGCAATTGTATACATTAGAAGGATTTAAAGGTTCAACCATATACATTATTCCATGCTATACACACTGTTTTCTGGTACCCTTAACACCTGTCTCCCTGTTTGAATATAACTGGTCCTGCATGGAGCTCCAGTGTACTTTCCAATACCTGTCCAACAAACATCCCCTCTAACGCAAAAACATCAGTCTTTCCCTGTTTCATTTGTTACCTGTCACATTGGTGAAATTGATGAAAAGATGAAAATAAGTGTAAATCACTGCAACTAAGAGTGAAATCTACATGCATGTTATTCATCGAACTGTGCCATTCACCTATACACTGTGAACTTAACCATGTTATAAATGCTACTTCTATATAACAGAGTGCATGTGAGTGGCATATGGTTGGTTTAAAATAACGTGTGTTTGCACTCGTGTAGGGCTGTAAATACGTCTGTTTGATTGAGATATTATGAAAGACATTAAGTTTGTACTCATCTGTGATACATTTTTGCTTCACCTTTTGAGTGAAGCCATGGTTAACTGGCAGCTTATTTCTGTTATGGCTAATGATACTTGAGCTGAGATCGCCATAGGTATTGGGATTGTTATTGATTGTCCAGTGTTCTTGCTCTTCTAACAGAAACCTGTTACAGAGATATTAAAAATAAAAGTGCCATCAGCCTCGTCAACAAACACGTTTCTTACATTAGTATATTTAACAAACCAAATGTTTGGGTCACGGGCTAGGGCATCGCATCAAGCTATTGACAAGTCTAATTCGACCTAGCTGGGTTTATGAAACCAGAAGTGACCATCTGCAGTGACTTGGACAGCTGATTTCCATTCCGTTCCCGCTAGATTATACCTGCTTCTGCTGTTAGTTTGTTTGTCCTATATAAAGTATAGAGACCTAACTATTGGCCATGACACAGAAAGTGAGTGTATTTTGATGGTATAATGCTGGTACTTGTTTGTACAACTTGAGTCTTGGGAAATGCTAGTTCTTCATTGAGGCTTTGTCTCAGGTAAATAACGGAAGTAGTGGTATTGGCATTGAATATTTATCTAAAGTTGAAGATTACAGGGTTGGGCAAGTCACTTTCAAAATGTACTGTTTGCGTTGTAGATTACCTGCTTAAAAATCAAATTGTGTTTTCACACTAGGACTGTACTCTGTAATGTAATTATTTTTGCCTTTGCCTTATTTTACTTTGGGATTGATTTTCTTCCAATTCTGTTACAAAGTATAATATTGTTAGAACTTGCATCAAAGAAAATATGAATTTCAATTCAAGAGGCAGGGCATACTATCAATGCCTAAGATTAACATCTGTATTACATAAAACATAATTACAATAGCACATTATTCATCAGTATAGTCATCAGTATTTGTACTTATGCTGGAATGTCTGTGTACAATTAACCTACCAACAATACACTTTTGGCAAAATCCAAACATGCAAACATGACATTTGGGTACTGTAGCTCTCTTTTGGTCTGTCTTTCAGCTGTACTGTAGGTTCAAGGTTCCTGCTGGCTCACCGCATGGTCAGACCAAGGAAAGTAATAGTGTATGACTGCTGGGGGAGTTTTTCTTTATGGTTGTCCTTTCAAGTGATGAAATCATCATACATATGCTCAACATCATACATCATGCTCAATGTAGAAAACTCAAAAACCTCATCTTGTTAAGCATGTCAAACCACTGCATCTGTCATTTTATTCCTACCGTTTTTATTTGTTTATTTTAATAGTTTTTTTTTGTGCTAGAGCAGCAAAAAAATTAATTGTTCCTTTTGAGCTGGTTTTGAGGATGTTTAACAAAAATAAAACTGACCATGGTTCAGTTTGATCTGTTGCTGCTAACAGGACAGTATTATAATTTACTTACATACTTATTAAATTATTGATGATGACTTTGAAATGTTTTGTAATCAGGAGAAAATAATAAAGTGATTCTATTTCTTTTGTGTCCATTGATCTGGACAATGGTATTTTTGTGATTTTTTTCTCAATAACCATGCTGATATTTGATTTGATACATATGTGTATTATAATAGTAATATTACAGTAGCAATAGTATAATTATAATTATAAATATATTATAAATATATTATACATATTTACGATCATAAATCATATGGATCACACTTTTTATGTATTTCTGCCAATAGAGGGCGTCCAGTTATCGATTAGATTAAAGGTGAGGAGTGTTCAAACTAGGGTGCTAGAATGCTTTTGCAACAAACCCAATTATGAATATAATTTGATCTTGGAACCTAGAATAGAAAGGTGATAAGTACCATTATGCTTACTCCATATGACATATATGCATATTTGGAGTCCAGCTACTGTTGTACCCACATGAAGCTCACAGCATGACATCAATTACAGCAAGCCTAAACACAACTCAATAAACATATAATATAGCTAATGGCTAATGTAGATTGCCTTGCATTGCCAGTTGCAGACATGCTTTATAGCAATCAAAAAGGTAATTGATTGTTAGGCTGAAGGCATTGTTTCCCAGATTGCAATTCTCTTCCATGATTGGCTCACATGCCCAGAGGCAGACAGTGGTTCGCCACCGAAGGCCAAATTTTCTCCCTATGTGTTTTAAAGCCCCCATCCAAATACTGTATTTGGAATATGCAGCCAAAGTTAAGCTGGTAATTACATTACACACACACACACACACACGTTTTGACAGATTAACACAGGGAATTGCAGTAAGGTAATAAATGCCCTGCTACAGTAAAGTGAAATTAGGTCACACTTAATGTACTGTTTTTTATACCACATTAAAAAGCACCAGGGTTTGTGTTAAACTGCACTTGTGTAGTATCGTAAAACATTAAAGAGAAGCTTTTTCCTCACAGAACAGCAAAAAGGAGGACATTTGCAATGGACCAATGGACTTGTTCATTGCATCTAGAGGGGTCGTTGCTGTTAATTGGACATGGCTATGTTGTGGTCTGACCCGACATTCAAATAGATTGTACTCACGGGGGGAAACGAGCCGGGGGAGGTGCCAATGTCCACAGGCAGCCTTCCAAATTAGCATCGTCCCTCTTAGGGGCGGCAAGAGGTCACCTTGCATCCAGCACCATCCATCAGTCCTCTCACTAAAATCTTTTACGCTTGAAATGCACACAATTTCAAGCATCTTTTTATTGGTTTCCCAAAGTCCCCAAATGCATTTAGCAGCACATTTTCTCTTTCTAAATGAGGAGTGGGATAATCTATTTGTTTCGCAACCGGAAACCTTGGCAGTATGCTGGAAGTTAAATATCGCAAATAATGACTTTTTTTTGTCATTTTGGTGTCTCCATTTTTGCACTCTTCAAATAACCTCAATGAGGAATGAAAACACAGGTGTTTTGATTTCTCATGGCCTTGGATAGTTCTTCTAAAATGTAATTCAACTAATTTTTGATAAATGTAATGACAACTGAATGCAATTGTATGACCTTCCTCTTTCCCTTGTGGGGCATTTCCATTGGTGCTTTTTAGTTGTGCCGAGTCAAACAGTGCCGTGCTGATTTGCGATCTCTGATTGATTATGGTGATGATTATGGGTATTTACACTGTGAGAATTTATACTGTATTGTGGCACACAATAGCTGTCCACACGGTACTGGTATGGTTTTTAACGTGCCTCGGGCGGTTTTATTATAACACAACAGGTAATCCAACCAGGCGCTGGCATAGATTACACGTTCATGCATTCCCGAGAACTTTCGTGTAGTAGTACATTGCTCTCTGTCATTCTGCTCAATCGGAGCTCTCCCCAGCTGTACTCACTTACTGTTTAAAAAGGGGGACAGGTGATTACTGACTGCCCACACCTGTCCCCCAGTCCCGTGAACCACACCTCCAAACATTCCCTACCACACACAGAGGTCTAAACCACGCCCACACTCCCACATATATCTTTAATGGCTATCAAAGATATAGACAAACTAAGCTATTTCAAACGAACGGCAAGACCATTAATGTTTTATTCCAAACATGTAAAATAATGGTATTCTCGAAATTATAGTCTGCACAAATAAACACATTAAGTTATACTGTATAACGGTAAATACGTTTTACAATGTTATACTTAGTACTTGCATCGTTTAGCTGCGGTCAATGTTGTCCTATAGATAGGACAGATAAACTACAAAGGTGACAAAACAGCAATATTTTTGGACATAAGACTCTTAAGATATGAATGTAATCTCAGTGAATTTCTCCTGAGCATTCTAACATGGCGTCCAATTTGCACTGACATTTGAAATGATGGTAGTCCTTTAAGGCATAATTTCAAACCATTTCTAATTTGAAAAAACACACGCTGCGATCAATATCCTCATCTTTCCTTAAACGCTTTTAGCGAGTGATACTATTGGCATGCTCATTACTGGGTGATGTCAATAAAATGACAGGAGGACATAGATAACAAGATCTTAGCCAATCATCACAGGGTGTGTGAGGGTTTGGAGTAGTAAGAGATTGTTTTCCTTTTCTGTGATACACAAAACATCATCTTGACAACGTGATGGGTTAGTAAGTTATTTTTTCTGAAATATTGCAAATAATTTAGGCAGTTTCTTGGCCATCTTCACAATTTCACCTGTTTTTCAGAGAAAAGGCCTGTGTTTAAAGTAGCCCCAGAGTAAACAGGAAGGAATTCTGGGTAGGATGTGAATCCATCTTTGGGTTTAAATTAGTTCATTATAGAAAGGTTGGGTTCTATGTTATGTGAGAACTGAGTGCATGGAATGCATTATACAGTTCTCCCTATGAATCATTCATACTGCTTTACAATGCTTTGTGGCAACAGATGTCTATGTCAGATTTCATTTAATGTGTGTACTGGAGGTGGGAGTGTTTTGTATGTGATGATATTAATGCTATCCAGAACAGCAGCAGTCACACCAAATGGCGATCTTCTTCTATCTCTCTCTCTATCTAAAACAACTTAAATATAAAATATCAAAATATTCTGTGTTCCACGGCCACAGTTGCGTAAGGCTTACAATTTGGCAATTAACTGAACTAATTTCCCTTTACTTTAATTTGGTGTCCCAATTTAATGCAAATTTCATAACTTTTGAACTATAATTTTTAGCTTACACCTCTCATCATCTACATTGCCCCTCTGAAGGAAATTAGCATTAGTGCTTCATTTGAGTCCTTGCCTTCAGCGTATGGTCAGATTTTCTATATTTTCACCTTTGCACTCATTCTTTATTCCCTGTTAAAAAAGTGTGCAATTGAGCACATGCTGTGCTTCATTTTGATTGGCTATACCCACTAAAATTCTACTCTAATTTCCCAATTATTGTCTTGCCACCAATGTGTCTTTCCCTGCTGGACAAATATGTGTCAGCACTGCCAGCTCCTCCTAGCAACAAACTTTCCTTTGAGAGAAATAGACTGTTATAATAATAATAATAAATTACATTTTACATGATCTCTGCAGAGTGTATTGACGAGGACAGCATGACCTAATCTGCAGTACTGTATATGCCAGACAAATTTCGATCTTAATCTTGAATATGAAATAAGATGTTTGGTGATGCATTCTAAATCATCTCTAGGTCTGCCGCCCAAAAGCTATTAGCACAATCAGTGTTACACCACTGTATGTACAGCTTGTCAGAGACTAACCCCTGGATGTAATTCCACAACTAATCAGCCAGTTACAGCCCCCATCATTACCTTCTGAAACCATTAGTGGCCTGCCTGCACCTTCCAGCCCACTACCGTAAGAGCATTGTGACGAATTGTTGAATCAAATATGCTCTGCACCCAAAAAAAAGGATGGATTTCCTTTGTCACCATGCTGATGCACTTGGGTACCCAAGCACGATACATAAGGGGCAGAAGACGCTCATCTTACACGTCATTTGTCCATCCACTTTATTTAAGGCCAGGCCACCTCGGTGGCCACCACTGGACCTATAGCCCTAAAGTCGCCACACACACACACACACACACACACACACACACACACACAAACACACACACACACACAAAAACACACACACACAAAAACACACACACACACACACACACAC
>JAOEHI010000014.1:1926560-1944838 GCA_025447815.1 Percopsis transmontana
TGTGTGTGTGTGTGTGTGTGTGTGTGTGTGTGTGTGTGTGTGTGTGTGTGTGTGTGTGTGTGTGCGTGCATGTGTTTCAGTGCAACATATCCACACATGGCCAACGGGGGGAGTGTTGGTGTGTTGATCGGCTGACGGGGGTCCAGCTCCCGGCGTCGCCCAGGGTTCGAGGGGACCCCAACTGTAACTAATTCCAGGAGGATGTCATGCCGCCGCCCACAACAGCAGCCCTCTACTAGCGCTGGGGAAAACACGGTCTCTAGCCACAGACAGCAGGTTGTGGGATGGGGGGGGGGGGGGGCATTTAGCCTTAAAAAATATTTTTCTATTCAGTCTAAACGGGAGATGTTACAATTTAAAGCAATTTGTGTGTGTGTATGATTTGCTAAGACCTTTTTAAGAAGATAATTCTGGAAAGAATTTGCAACAGAATTGTACGATTCTGGGGTTAAGCACAAATTAGGCAATTAAAAGTAAAATATACTTGGGAATGTAATTTCCCTTGAAACAAGCTTTGGTCTAAAGGTTTTGTTTAAACACCCATTCATCATATGAAAAATGAATGGATTTCAAGGCAATAAATGACTTTAACTGCTTCTGTACCAAAAAGTGTCTTACAAACTTAAACAACTGCCCAACATAAACAATATGGAAAACAACAATACAGTAGTACGATTCCTGCTGTAGAGAGGGCATTTTAATATGTGCCTTTGTGTTTGTATGTATTGTGATCTATACTGTATGGCTTGGAAACCATGCTTGCCTACATGGACACGTGTGTGTGTTTGTGTTTGTGTGTGTGTGTGCGTGCACCTTTGGGGGAATGGAAGGTCATACACACCCTGATGCATCTATATAGTGTTAATGGCTTTGTCCCCTTGCTATCCTTGGTCAGGAGCAATAGGTGCCGGGATGCCTTCTTTAATGCTATGTTAAACATGGCCCAGTGTTGTCACTGCATGTGATTGGCCTGGGCCCTATAGGGCTGTGAGGCCTCGTGTTTGTCCAGCTGCCTGCCTTATCACCGACTTTCATATTTATTCAACCTTTCCCTCAGCGACCGTGTGACTTACAGGTGCCCTGCCTAATCCCTGATATGTCAGAGATACAAAGGAATCATCTTTGAAACACTATTTTGGTATAGTCACACATTCCATCTGAGCTCTATTTTTTTCACACTTTAATGTTACTTTGTTCAGTTTATAATTCGGACTTTCATAAAGTGCGTGTCCAATTCTATTTGTTCTGGCCTGTTATGTACTGCCGTAAACTGACTTAACTTGATTATGAGCAAAAACGCCACGGTGGCTCTAGAATGATGTGTATGAGAGATTAAAGGGTTATTCCATATGATTTGTTCGTTCCTTCTGTATTTACTGAAAAGTCCTAATCCATCTGCAGTATAAATGTACATGTGTGCGCGTGTGTGTTGAGGGGGTTACTAATGAAGTGTTGACACGAGGAACTATCAGGACAGGGGGCTGACATTGACAAATGTGATACTAAGTGGGTTATGGTGCCTATAAATAAACCAACCCAAGTCTACAAATATATGCCTGTTATGCCGACAGAACACACACACAGGCACACGCGACCATGTGTGTGGCCGGCCATGGTATTGCTCAGTAATAATCTAAAAATCACTAAAAATGCCATACCAGTACTCCACGCTACAACAGAAAATAGATTCACAGTGGGTTTGTTGAAGATTTATTAAATAAATAATTCCACCTTAACAGCTACTGACAAATCCCAGACTATAAAAATGTATTATTTATTTCAAGCCAGTGCATCTCATATTATAAAACTAATTTTGTGCTCACTGAGACAGAAAACTTGTAACACCCATGCATTCCCAACCGACACTCCTTTCCAACCAAAATCATTCCAGACTTAATGTACACAACTGCTTTTAACTGTCCAAAAGTGTAACACAAGACCACATGTAACTGACTTTACTCTCATGACCATTTATAATGTGTTCCAATAGTAACTAACCAGGCAATTAATCATTGCGTGCACTAAATCAAAATTCATATAGACTTTTCTTACTTGAAAAATAAAACGTATTCAATTAAAAAACAAAACAAAGAAATTGTCTAGCAATTGAAATTAAATTCAGTTTTAATTCAATGTCCACATGCATCTTCCTATAAAGCTTAGTGGTATGCAACATTCACAAAACATAGACATGGAGTTTGAAAAGTGAAAATACTTCATATTTTGCGGTAAACAGAATGTTTTGAATTGTCCAGTTGCAAATCTCTCTTAACTACCCCTTTCCGACTTTGGTTTTAGTCAGACTAAACATCTTCTGTGTTTTGCCTCTTTTCCATTCAAGGTGAGATTATTTTTTTCACTTGGGAAGTCCCTGATTCCAGAACTGGCAATCAGACGGCAACGCAACATAGATTGTGTCCAAGTCTGAGACCTTCTCTTGTTGCACCATATTCCAAGACTATACACATTATAAGATAAAGCCTTAAAGGAAGTTACAATGTCCATCAGAGTTAGTTGCGTTAGCTAAACACACAGCTCTCAATCACATCCCCCACAGAAGAACTCTACATCTGGGATTCCAGGTCTAAGCCAATCTTTGATGAAAGGGCTTGGATGAAAACTAGCAGACACTTGTCTGTTGTCTCCAACCGCCAGCATTGGAGGATCCCACTACTAAATCATGTGATTTACTCCCAACTGCTGTGCATTCTTTCAAATCTCCTTTCATCTCTATCCCAGTGATGAAAAAGACCACCATTAGCCGTTTAAGAGATAGCATTATACTAGAACACAAGCAGTGATTTGCAAAGATCCCTATTTTGCAGTGTAAACATCTGCATGCCATTTGTAAGTTTATGCCTTTAAATGCCCCATCAGTTCTCCTTGGAATCACGTGCGACGGTATTCGCTACAGGCTAACGGCATGCAACATGAAAGAGGTGCTAAAGCTAGCGAAACCTACCCCCGAAGCTTATGATTTAAAATTTATTGATAATTAGTGACATCGCTCCATCGCACACATACTGTACAAAGCGGGACAGGTAAAGAGACATTATACAACGTTTCCGTGGGAGGTTGCGCTTCACTGTTGCTCCACATAGAACGACTCGCCTGGCTTGTTGATAGGGGTAAGGCGTGCGCATCGAGATTGTCCGCCTAAATATGTAATAAAAGGGGCATGACTGCTTTGAAGTCCTAAGTGCAGTTGTCAGTTCCTTTGAAGGTAAATAGTAATTGTTATGTTCACTACCTCACAAATCAAATCCCCTACACATGTTTCTTCCTCCTCAAAGTTGAAGTATTTTACCCCCTGCAACTACCCCTCTCCCCCCAACCCCCTGCAGACATACATTTCTCCTCCTTAAGGGGGCCTTGACCTGCTTGCTATGAGAACGTTTGGGCCCTCCATTGCTTTTTTCTTGCCCCGCGTCAATCACCCACATCTGGCGTTGTTCAGCGACCCCGGCTCCCCGGGGGTTAAGGTTTCGGTCCTGTCCTGTCACTTCCTAGAGCTCATGGAGGCGTAAGGATGGCCAGACATCCCGTTTTTTTATGACGTGACCTCACACAGCACCCCATTAAGACCCAAATGACTTCAGATATGTCTGATTCGTGTGTGCAAGTTATTAAATGTTATTTACTTGGGGTGCAGGTGCAGCCTGTTGAGCTCTCATTACGTTACTAATGTAACTCTAGAACTGCAGACTTTCTATAGAGTTGCATCAAAACACAACGCCAAGCGACAATACATCCTTTTGTTTTAAATAATGGCCACTGTCACACTACTACTGTGAAATAATATCAAATTTTATTTCCAAGGTGTAGGTCTACGTGTAATTTCGCTGAGAAATGACAAATGCAGGCTCCGCAGCTGGTAGGCCTACACACACATCTCAGCACTTTAAAAATACAGGGAGGGTACCTGGGCTTCACGTGGTTCTCACGTAGGCTATAGGTCTCTGAGCTGTGTCACCATGTCCACCAAGGAATTAAAACTGTTCAAACGGATTGTGAATGCTGTCGGGCCTGCTGTAGGGGCATAGTGCGCTGGCACGCTGCTAGGCGGTGGTCGGTTGGTTCGGTCAGTCAACCTCCGCGTCTGAACCCACACCAGACTCGTTCCATTCCAAGTTATGTAGCATTTCTCACAGTTATCACATACAGTATAGTCTCTGAGGTGTGTCAACATGTTCATGTCCCCCAAGGAATGAAAACTGCTTAAACGTCCGATTTACTTGTGAATGCTGTCGGGCCTGCTGGAAGCGCGGTGGTCGGTTGTTCGGTCACAGTCAATCTCGGCGTCTGTAGCCACACCAGACTCGTTCTATTCCAAGTTCTGTAGCAATTCCAAAAGCCTCCTTGGCGTTAGTCGTCCTGCTTCTGCTTGCCATCGTGTAAAACTTCCCAATGTCTTTAAAATTAAGCTACAAGCCAATCGGACCGTGCTCAAGCAATTACCAAGGCAATCAGTGTTTTCATGGCAATTGAAAGTCTATGCGCCCTTTTCAGTTCAAAACAACGGCTTCAACGTGTTCAACATGTTCTTTAATGTCCTTCTCTTCCAAATAGTTGGTGATTTATTAAAACCCAGATATTTTTTTCTCGTTTTTTCCACTTCAGTGGGCTGGAGTATTTAAATGTCGCGTTCATGCATCACGAACTGTTACAGTCCTGGAATTTGGAATTGGACCGTTTTATTGCCCTCTTTTGCATATGCATGGTTTGCATATGAAGTAGGAGACAACAGTGTTTGAGGAAAATACAACGTTAAATAACGTTTAATAACAAAAAAAAAATCATTTCTCTTAAACGGTTTGAGCACACATTTTTATTTTGCATGCACACAGAATCTAAATACTCATCATATGGGGTGCCAACTTCACAGAGGTTAGTTTTACGACATGAAGAAGAATGTGGTCACTTTTGTTTGTGTGTGTGTGTGTGTGTGCTTGAGAGAGAGATAGGGGCAGATGGTGAGAATGGAACTATATTATATTATCAGGTAGGACAAAGAGAGAGAGAAGAGAGAAAATTGCTTTTGCATTAATGTTATGAGTACGTTAACAGTGCCTGTGTGTCCATACAACCACACTTATTGTAGTGTGTGTGTGTGTGTGTGTGTGTGTGTGTGTGTCACTGGGGAGTCAATTCCGCCTTTAAGTGGTCATAAAGGTAAGTTTTCCATAAGATGATGAGGGCTCCTTGAGGCTATAGACCCTTCTCCCCATCATTTGAATGGTAAGCCAGTCCCACTGGAGTTTATTCTCCCTTGAAGTTCAAGCTCATGTTAAATGACTTCCTTGCTCCTGTGCAATTTTTTTGACTATAGTGTTGAAAACCAGGTGACTTGCCCTCGAGCCATGCTTTATAAAGTCACATCCTGTGCACTATGGAGATCCTGTGGGCAGCCCGGGTGTCTCTTTCTTTGCCCCCTAATGTCATCGGAATTTATCCAATGATGGCTGGGAGATCGTTTTATGCTAAATATCAGTAGGAACTCACATCGACAGCAACAACAAGGCTTCTTCAATTTTCGTTCTGGCTGAGAAGTCAAAGGACATTAAGGACTTAAGTGGGTGTGCATAGAGTTCTATTAAGCTATTTTATAATAAGAATTGGCTTTAATATCTGAATCCCAACCCCAAAAATACAACATTGCTAGAGTGCTTAAATGAATACATAACTTTATTTAAATAAATGCTTTGTCATAACAAAAAAAAAGACAAAGGTTAAAAGAGTACATAAATTACAAGTTGAATAAATATTACACAGTGATATTCACTTTAATAATTTGAGATTTTTTGTTTTTTTTGTTTTATGCAGTTCCAAATGCTGACCTTTTTTATTTATTTCCACTATCTGCCACCAATGGGTTGATTTCACAAAGCCAGTGAACACCACGTTATGATAACGAATTATACGGTCTAGTTTCTTCCAGAAAAAAAAAAGTTATGCATTCAGGAAATAAAAACCTGTAGCTACTGTACTACCATAGTATAAAACGTGATTATGAGTTTAAACCAAGTCGGAGAACAGGAATCAGAGGAATGCAGTACACCCAAACAGGTAAAAACCAAACCTTTGTTTTGACTCTCAACAAACTGCCAACCAAACACAAGCAAAAATCAAAAGTATTAAGAGTATTCATATGTTTATGTTATGTTAAAATACACTTTTCTTCTCACAAAGTGATGAGAACATCTATTTAAGGCGACCGCATACGCACCACCTAACGTTGTGATAGATAAATATTGTCCCTGTTTGAAGTATTGCGTTCCCCAGATTGCTAAGACTCCAGGTAACTGTAACTGTAATACTAACTGTATCTACTGTTATGCGATTGGTGACCCCATACTGGGGAAGTGGCTAGGCCCTGATTATAACCACTGCCCATGGTGCTGACTCTCATTTCCTGTAATTTCCCTCCATTTTTCTGCAGCCTCGCGTATGCTTTTCTCTCTGTGCAATAGGCTGTGAGAGCATCTGCCACTGCTAGTGTATATGTTAACTTTCTATCTAATTTCCCTAAAGGATGTTCTTGTATGGGAGGTCCCAGGCATGGGCCGCACTGCCCCTGTCAACAAAATAAATGAGCTCAAAGCACCTCCTTTAAATTGTAAAAACAAGATAACACAACATTTAGCTTGGTGGTGTTATCTTTTTTTCTCCCCCCTCATTAACTTCATGACACCACATCTTAGGACGTCGTTGTGTGTCAGTAACAATGTTGAATAAGTGAAATAAGTGCAAGCTGCTTTTTTGTTCGAACGTGGTGGTCGGGATTTGGTGTAGGAATTGGGGCCAGGAGCCTTGATTTTTACCTTCACAACCATAAAGCCATTATGAAAGCCCTTTCTGTCTTGTTGTGATTAAGGAAATGGCTTCTCTCCTACAAAAGGAAGCGGAAAGGCTCGCCAGCCCAAGGAGAGAGAAGCAGTCCGCCTACCCCCAACCCCCCTGTGATAATTTTGACATCCTTTGGCTTCCACTCTCTGGCAATCATATACATTGGCAGTCACATGAAAACACAGTTATCTTAGCTTATTGGTTGTTGAAGGAAGAGAAGAGAGAGGCTTAACTGGCTGCAGTTGCACAGCTGTTCCTCGCAAATCACTCTTGTCCAGAATTGCCCTGAGGGGTCAGGGAAGGATTTTAATGGATTCGCAATGCATCAGTGACACCATTTGTAGGACCTACAACATTCATCGTTCCTTTCTACGTCAGAATTAGACCTCTTTATTTCCATAAAAAGGGAACAATCTAATCGCGATAAGTTCTCCATGTCACTTTCACGTCACTATTTAAACATACAGTATGTGCATGTAGGAAGGCACTGTGACTTGACTTTTTGAAGGGTAACCACGTTATCAACTGTCACCTCTCTGTTTTGACCCAGCCCCCTCTAGAGGAAGAAAACCTGCTTACAGCTTTCCAATGCAATATCTGTATTGTTTTAAGAAGCTTTATCGAAAAGTCAATGTCATGGACAAACATGCAAGCAGAAGGACATATCTCATTCAAAAGTCCTGTTTTCATATGACTTCTGCCCACAAGGACCTACTCAAATTTACAGACTAAAAACGTTTTGCTTTTTAGCTCAAGCATCAATAAATTGCCGTCGTTTGTTTCTAGAGGCAAAACAACATTTAGTAACTATAGTTAAATGTAATGCACCACGGTTACACTGTAGTGGCAGTATTGAGGAAAAATCACTTGGAAAAGGAACATGGCTCAAAAGTGGGCAAGTCGTTACTTCACTGAAGGCAAAGAAAACAGCACAAACAATACCATACACAACTACACTTCACACAACTGAAGCAGAGAAACGACTGGTGAACACACTCAACTTAATCCATCGGAAAACGATACATAGTGTAAAAGATAGTGTTTGTGGACTGGCCAATGTCATTAACATTTACCGTCATCATAGTCTTGGGAGTTGAGCGAGTCAGGTCACTTCCACTGAAAAAAAAGGGAAGTTGGTTTAACATTTATTTCACCAGCAGTGTCGACGCTCTCCGTTGAGCTCTGTGTCGTCCTGCATGGCAGTGTCTGTTCAAATAGGCACAGTTGGCATATCAGGCTAGCTACATGTCAAAGAGCCACTTGCAAAGGTTCATCTGTGATGATCTGCTTACCCTTTTTGCTCTCTCTCTCTGTTTCCCGAGACAAACTATACATTGGCTAGTAAGAGAAGACCAGCCCCGCGCCCGTTTCAAGCTCTAGCAGTAATTTTTGTGACCAAAAAAACAAAAACAAGAAATAAAGGACATTCTTTTGTAATAGGCTCCATAGTACAAATACACAGGCTCACACATACTGTACATACATACTGTACACACACACACACACACACGTTCACACATACACATTTTTGTGAAGTTACACACATCTAAGCAGGTTCCCCTATTCATAAGTGCTCTGATAGAACTGGATATGAGTCAGCTGTTACAGCATACTCATATCCCATGCTTCTATGTTTTTCTTTTAAAAAATAAAAAAAAGACAAATTACCCGGCCAATCGTCAAAAGGTTCCAGCTATCTCCTCAAACATCGGTTCAGTGTCACGATTTTAAAGCCTACCACAGCTCTGTTTATAATCAATGTGCCTCATGTTATTTCTATACAATGAACTTTCTGTTAATTTTACGCGTTGTAATGAAACCCAAACTTCTATAAAAATATATAATTCATGTGCATATATTTTCGTATTTTCATGAATCTGTAGCGGGTAGGGGGGGGCCCAAGTTAAGGAAGCGGGCCCCCTGTAGTGGTTCCCCCACCCCTCATTTGGAGATTAATGCTCGGTCAACAACAGCCAAAGAAAAAAAATACAGGTGTTTTTTCAGCCTGTTCTCTCATTCAGATTTTTTTTTTCAACGAAAACAAAACAAATTTCTCTAAGTGACTGGAAGGCAGAGCAGACAGGTGTGGTGGGGGAGAGGAGGACGGGTGGGCCCTGGGTCAGGTGGTGGTGGGGGTGAGGGGGTTGAGGTGGAGAGGGCGGGGCTTGTCAGGGCTAGGGGAGGGGCGGTAAACAGAGTTCCTCCCACTGCCAATCACTCATTGTTGTTATTGCTGCTCTCCAGGTCTTTACACTGAATGTCCCCGCCGCTGTAGTCTGTGCCAGGGAGCTGGACGCCATACTTGTCCACACACCAGCAGATGCCTCGCTTGCGACCACGGGAGGGCTTGCACTGTGGGCCAAGAAACAGGCTGGGTGAGCTTTGATGAAAAGTGAAGGAATAGCAGTATTTTGAGGTGCAGTGGAGTAATACGTTTAAAAACATCACCCCAATCTGTCACCCCAAACACCACAATTAAAACGTTTAAATAAATTACAGTTAATGTATATTATACATTTTTACACTTGAAACTTGTCGTTGTTAACATTGCCTTCCTACTGGTAGGAATATTTATGAAAATAAATGTAAAACCCTTCTGTGATGTGTTTATGCTGTCTCCAAAATGGTGGTCGCAGACTGTCGATAATTCAAACTCACCTGCTTGCGCTTGAAGAATCCCTTTCTGTCACAGTTGGGGAGGTACAAAGACAGCGCCATCACACGAGAGGTGTCCTTCATGCTCTGAATGATCCCATCTAACTTTCTCCTGCAGGGGCCCTTTGAGGGAAAGATAACAGCATTGTAACCTCAACTCCATTGCGAGAGCGGGCGGCTGTGTAGTGTCACATCGTCATGGCATTGTATGCATTGTATTGCTATTGTAGATGGGATGTACTGTATATGCTGACAATAAAAGGCCGTTTAACAGATATATTTATTGGCCAGAGGGTGCAGAGTCACCACCATGCACGACAAAATGAGTTGCTCCTAAACATGGATTTTGTGAAGATTAGAGGCAAAACGCTACTTCTGTGTGATCTATACGATACTGTATATATATATATACTGTATATATATGCAAATTAGAAGTAAATCACACCAAAAATGACTGCGTTGTCTTAACAACATGTGTATTTGAATACTTACAAACTCGGGCTCGTGCTTGTCGATGGGTAGCGGAGAGTAATCCTGGGGGGAACCCATTACACGCTGCTTGCCCTTGTTCCTCTGCTTCTCTTTGTGCAAGGCCAGGGCTTTCTTGCTGTTCATAATGTCTTTAGGAAGGAGCAGCATTTTCGCTGGCTGTTGGTCCTCTGTGATCTCCGTGGTCATGGTGTCTTCGTTTTCCCGGGACTCTTGATCTGGACAGGAATGAAATCAAAGGGTTGATTACTGCCATATGTCCAACTCAAATAATGCACCTAGAAGTCTCTTTTATTCCAATTCATTCAAATAGTCGCTATGGACTCGGTAAGAGAACAAGGGGTATGCGACTGTAATTGCTTTAAAAACAAATCTCAGGCGATATCGTGAGGAGGAATGCTACGGTCAGTCTCGCCAGATGTGCATGTTATTTATGATGTGTCTTTTCAAGATGCAAAGCATTGGCACATAAAAACAGGCATAATGAGTGGTTTTTTTTTCTCTGGAGCAAAGTTTGAACCACCACACTCAAATGAGCAAAAAGGAAAAAGGAACAGTGTGCCTTCTTTCCTCACCACATAAAATGTAAAGCATCCTACATCTTGTTATTTTAGTGCATCAAATAAATAAATGGCCAGATGCTTTTCCCAGTTTTTTTTTTTAATCCACCAAATGTTGCTGTACCATTTGTTTACAGAGGTGGGGAGCAGGAACAAAGATCAACAGCTGATTAACTGGTACTCAGTGGTCACCGTGGTAGCAGAAAACAAATGCGTAAAGTGCGTAAAGGATTAGTATAAAGGATTTCTATCCGTGTAAAATCTGTCTAAGTGAAAACATGAGTTTAAATATCCTCTGGCTGCATTCATAAACACAGTAAAGCAGACACTGGACAGTGCGTTTGCGTGCCCTATATATCCGGGGAAAATTACATCCGATATTGCACGACTGCCAGCGTCGTGCCTGGAATATGAGCTGACATGGTAACTGGGCAGGCAAAGCTCATGGAGCGCCGAAGGTATTTGACTGCAGCAACTCATCGGACATACACAGTGTCTGTCGTTGCACATTTTTAGGGTTTCGTGCCGTTCATAGAGAAGAGATTTTATCTCCCCCAGGGGGCACTACAGTCTCAGAGATCCAACAGGATATTTTTTTGGGGGGGGTTGAGGTCCCTTATTCCGTCACCCGCCCCTTCCCCTCCGCCTCCTATCTTTGGGGGCTCAGCCCTAAGCCTGAACCCCTAGCCAGAGGTTCTTTGAGGCCACCACCCCACCCCCCGGCTTAGCTGTACCATAAGTACAGAGGTATTGTGGGGACTTTGCCAGGTCCCAATTGGCAGAAGCTGTGGTGCCAGTGGATGACCCTGGTTATATTTATCTGACAAGGAAACCCGCCGCGGTACGCAGGGCCAGACGCACTGAACCAGAGAGGAATGTTGGCTGGGAGATACTGTATATGCCAACTGCTGTTGAAAGAAGAAATCCAGCCAAGCGACTAGTATATGGACAAAGAACTGAGAGAAGGTGTTTTGAGAAATGCATTAACCGGTAGCAGACTTCGCTAACTGCTGCTTGCACATGGCCTTGTTCATGAAGAAAAGCATGGGGATGAAACAACAACGCAGGCTCCCAGGAACTGATGTTCAAAGAGCCTGACACAGCATGAGTGTCTGGTGCCTATGGGAGCAGGGTGGAGCGATTACCAGAATTGGGTCTCTGGCTTCTACGCTGCACTGTCGTCTCTTTGAAATTAATCTCACAACTCATGACTTGGCAGGCCCCCGTTTGTGTTTGGATCTGTCCTCCAGTCTACCCGCTCAGACTACGAGGCTATAAACTGCTATAAATAAATATGTCAAACAAGAATTCCTGTGTACATGATGCCTGTAACCGTAGTGGAAAAACTCTTTTTATTTTTGTTGTTCAGTTTACTCATCACAATGATAAGGACAAAGATAGTATTTTAGTTGAATAACACCCTACATTGAATAACACCCTACGTTTCATTTTAAAGCATGTTTTAAGAAGAGGCATGCATGTACAGTAACATAAACTAGAAATTGTAAGTAATCTCAATATAAAACGACGTATCCTTAAAGGTCCAAGTGGAAATGTATTTGTATGTTAACACAGTTTTATGAACAACCTTGAGTCTTGTTTTGGAACGACAGTGAAACAGCTTGTGTCATCAACAGCAAAACAACACACGGTGTGTAGACAGTGTGTAGACAGTGTGTAGACGCTGTCAAGACACCAGTGTTTGTCTCATTCTCTAAACCACTGAAATCATCTTTCCTGAAGTGGGCGCTTAAGCGTAGCCGCAGAAACTCAAATTTTCCATGCTCACAGTCCCCTATGTCCCCTTGTAAAGGAGGCTTAGAGGGTCTGTGTTTAACTACTGAAACTCAGCCAAGACGCTGGACGGGAGCCAAACGAGTCCAAGTCACGTGCAGCTCTTCCATTCGGCCGACCCCGAAATCTGCTCCACTATCTTGCTCTCTGCCTGTCTCTCTCTCTCTTTCTCTCTCTGCTCAAGCTAAGGATTTCATTAGGAGAAAAGGAGCTGCGGATGCCAAAGGAGGTGCACCTGATACTTCTCTGTTTAAAAATTAACATCTGCACACAATTATGCTTCATGAATATCCCAGGTTTCTTACAGGCAGGAGCCCGGCCATAAAAGATAAGCCGAGCCTCCTTCAAGTGTCTCTCCGTACCTCTTTATAAGTATACAGTAATAGCGTTCGATTAGCAGGGAAATGTTACCCCAACATTCAATGGCGTTTCCAACATTACATCACGTATGTTACACCTCGCCTTTCATTAAGTCAGCGTCTGCACAGCATCTGAAATTACATCTTTACAAGACCCTGGCCGATGAAGGCAAATAGATGCAGTTTAATCTCAACAGGGGGGTAGGACAGGATAATCGCGGGGATAAATTATCTGAAAAGTTTCTGTCACATAAACTCTAACACCAGTAACCTATCCTTCAAGCTTAGAGTCTTTCTCGACTGCTTAATATTTCAAAAGCGTGGCCATGGCCTGATAACCTTAGACTTTCAAGAGAAAGGGAGGTGTGAACAAGCCAGGCTGACAATGGAGTTGTGCAGAGACAGAAAAGGATACGCTACAGCGGTCCAAAACTCTGACTGCGACTCCGATTTTCTTCCAAACGGATGCACATATAACTGTTATGAGTTACGCCATTACTTTCCATTTGATACCAAAACTGTTAGCTATATAAAGCAAAGTTGCTACACAAGTAGCTGTTTTTTTAAATATAACAAAAGTAAATAAATAACCCATACAGCCGTGGGGGGGTTAAATAATTGTATTCTTGACTTAACTACATCCAATGTGTATGGTTTATCAGCCAATGTAGAGGTTCATGGCTAAGCTTCAGGCCTTAAGGGTTAAGAACCTGGCCTCAGCACTATAACATTGGGGAATCTGTAGCAAATGTTTTGTAAAGCACTTCACATTTTTGTCCGTTCTCCCAAGTGTATGTGAACTGTCTTCTGACCCTTATGTGCAGTTAGTTTGATAAAAGCCTCAGTTGGCCTTGTGTATGCTCTTAATCAGCAACTTAACTTCCAGGAAATAACATTTCCCATGGTATTGTGCACACATAATATGTTCATTGCAATCAAAATGTTTCCTGCTTTTCAGAATGAACAGTATAAATAGCATCTAGAACAATTCAAGGATTGTAAATTACAAAACACTATCCAATATCTTCTCAAGTGGGCATTAGGGGGCAAACTTGTTGAACTATTCACAGCTCGACTGAAACACAAACAAACAAACACAAACAAACAAACACAAAGAAACGCTCGATCCCGATTATAAACAGTCATGCGAAAAGTACATTATCAGAGTAATGCAGATGGTTGTTCTACTGTGTCCTCCTAATTTTGGTCTGTGGTCTCATCCCACATCTGAGTTTGGGTTTTCAACAAGCCACACGGACGGACGCAACCTCTTTTTGGGTGACCATCACCACAACACAATTGCTGGGTGTGACGATATTCTAACTCCCCAGTGGCAGAGGCAGCTATTTTGGCTTGTGCTGAGGATTCCTGAATTCACTGTCCAAAGCTATACTTTAGACAGCCTACAAAGAAACATCCCAGTGGGCAAAGACACAGTTGCAACATTAATATGGGGTTAACACTTTCCAGGGGTTTGCAGTAGCAAAACAGAAACAAAAAACATACCACGAAATCTATCTTCAGAATTGATTCACTGCTAGATGACTCTGTTGCATCATTAGCAAAAAGATTAAAAGACATAAGAAAGTATGTAACTTTCCCTTGAATATTGAGGGATACTTCTTACCCAGATGGAGAGAGAACAATTACTCAGTCTGGCCAAAAAATACAAATTGTTTTGGTAACTTGAGGTACCCATTTTCTTTCCACGCTGATGGCAGGAATCTTTCACCAAAGTTGATTTGAACGTGGCACTGATAAACCTAGGTAATTACAATCTTTTAACCTCAATCTCTTTATCATCACATGACGCAGTATGTGCATGCACAAGGGGATGGGGGAGGTGCTGTTCCCGAGGTGTGAACCAATTTTGGGGGCCATGGATTAACAGGCTGAGAACCACTGCTCTAAAAGTTGGCCCCATTGTTTCTTTTCTTGTGTGCTAAGGAATGCAGACTGTCCCCAGCTCCTCTCCATGTAAATAATAGAACACGTGTTGATTCACAGAATGCTACTTCGCTGTATTTTCCTGGAATCACATTCAAGAAAATGTTAGGCTCTTTCTTCACTTAGCCTTAGTGGGATACCTTGATAAACCGATCCTGTGTATCACCATAGCAACTGAAACGGATCCGTTACCAGCATGTAGTCTTGTCACCGAGGTTCAAGGTTAGAGAGATGGAAAGCCATAAGCAGCCTTTCCTTTCGCACAAGCCCATTGTGAAGCTGTCAAGCAGCTGGGACCATGTGTGACCTGAGCCGTGCAACAGTGGCACGTGTGCACGTGTGCACGTGCGCGCTTTCTCCACAGCCGACGGCAATTTGTCACTGTTCGTTAGGCTGTCTGTTTAGCTCTCTACTTAATATCGGGGACAAGTCTGTGTTTACGCTACTTTATGGCCATGATAAATTTCGATGGCAAACACAAGTGAACAACCACTGACCTTTTAAAGTGTTTATTCAGGATATTAACTGCATTCACACATGTCCACAAACCCCAAAAAACAATTAAAAACTCTCCAAAAGTGGTCAGCAGAGGCACCATGTTTCCTGTTGCAGCGTTAATAAGACGCCGTATAGCTTTGCTGTCCGTGTAGGATTCAGGCGCTCTGGATTTGGCAGCCCGTCCTAATCATCTTTTTGTTTCTTGGCAAAGAGCAATCTGTTCAAACATAAGGCTCTTTCAGAAGCTTGAAGGGCGAGGGGCTTGCTGCCATGAAGTCATATCTGTTGGCAAGCCCTGCTGCCTCTCATTCGCTTATAGGGGCTAACAAAGTCCGAGTGCCACAAAGCACACACAGCCTCCTGCGCCTCACGGTCCAACTAACCGGATCACAGCGGACAAGCAACAGTAAATTCATAGGCGGAGGGAAAATATTGCAAACGCATACTCGGGCGCCCTGCGTTTCCGAGAAACTCGGAAACGAGAGGGGAAGACAGCTGAGACGGGGCTAAGCTGCGGAGGCGTCTCTCTCCCATTGTTTGGCTGAAGCCGGTCAATATTTAGTAGACTACAGCTCTCAAGTGTGGAGGACACTTGACCTCCTCGTCCCCTTGTGCTCGGCCCGTGCTCGGCCCGTGCTTGGCCCGTTCTCGGCCCGTGCTCGGCTGGTACGGAAAGGCTGCTGCAACCCCACACCGCAGGAAACCAGAGGCTCACCTCACCGACTCACATCCAAGGGAGCCTGTTTGACAGACAGGGCCTTTCGGAGAGAAGACAGCGCCGCAGGCATTCTGCTGAATCACTGCGTTGCGACTGAGCGCCCATGCAATGAATGCGCTGCCAGGGGCTGTAAAAGGACGCTCTGATTACCACTGTGGGACGACAAAGAAGTCGTGCATTCGTACGAGCGCGCGCGCGCACACACACGCACACACACACACCTACACACGTACAAAGACGGAGTGACACAAATGCCTGAAGACACAAAGACACAACCATTATATAGATACACACCTACACAGCCCCTCCTTCCTGTCTACATACACACACACACACACACACACACACACACACACACACACATCTGCAGCTGAAATGGACAGCATGTGTCTTGGAATGTAATGCTCCCAGTCCATGCAACATGCATCAGTGTATTTAGTAGACCACAACCACCGCTGAACGCCATTGCAAACCAGGATCCGCTCGATATTGTTTTAGAAAGCACGTGGATTGACAGCACACTGTTCTAATGCCGTCCCGTGCGAGTAGGTGAGGTCTGCATGCTACTGTAGGAGCAAATAGCCTACTGAGTCTGTCAACAGCCACTGTATTTGACAGATATTTGTGGCTCGTCGCCAGACACCTTTGCGTGGCTGTCACCTACTTGTGTAGTTGTTGACAAGCTGCCAGACCTCCGAAGGGACAGTCGAGCTCTCTGGTGGACACAGAAAAGGTTTCATCAGTAACCTCATAAGTAAAACCATCTCTCTCTCTCTCTCTCTCTCAGAAACATAGCCAACACATAAACTCTCTATTGGTGTGCTTGTGAGAGAGAGACAGAGAGGCGCAAGAGAGAGAGAGAGAGAGAGAGATTTAATCTAGGCTGTAATTCAGTGCACAACCCTTGCAGTAAATGTATCTAATCTCATCTTGAACAAGATCCATAGCCTGGGGAATTGTATGCTAAATGACTAGCCTACTTTGCCCCACAACAAAAGCCTCGGGTGTATGTCAAATTATTGATTCGGGAGACACGCCAAACACAGTAGGAACTCTGAGTAATAGGAGAAGAAGTCACGTACTTCATGGGAAAAACACGAGCTAGACATAAAAAGCACCGGGTGTACATTACAACACACAAAGCCTAAGGTCTCACGTGAGGACAGAAAGGGCTGGAGGTCTAGACACAAAGAGGCAGTTGCGATACTATAGATCGTCTATCTCCCCAGAAGCTTTCTGTATAGGCTGTAGCCTACGCCAAGACACTTGCCACAGAAGGCGAAATCGCAAGAAGGCGTCAGATGTTGGGCTACTACAGCCAGTTTTCAATACTGCTGCTCTCATTGCGTAAAACTTGCGGGAAACGATGAGTTTTTACGTACGTATACCTATAGGTTCGGCTGAGCAGCGAAACGTTCCCTTCAGCATCATCGTTCTTTAGGACATGCAACTTTCTATGCCATAGTTTTTACGCAGAACATTCCCTTATATAGTAAATGATTAGAGGATTACTGAGCTATAGCTACCCCAACACAATAACCTACACAGCGGGATGCTGAGCCTTGACAACCGTAAGGTGCAATTCCGCCTCCAGGAAGCCCCTCACAAAAAAGAGGAAGCCCCCAGCCAGTTTAATCAAGACTGTGGATAAAAGCTTATCAGACGGAACCTCGAAGACATATACCATCTGTCTCACAGCAGACCTACCAGGGGGGCAGACCCACCAGAGATTATTCAAGCCACGCACGGTTTTACTGTAGATGAGACATAGCCTACTTGTGTTCAAATAAAAGCAGGTGTACAGTAGAATACACACTGGAAAATACTGTTTTTGTTCGAAACATGCGTCTTACCTATAGGCGGATGGGCCGGTTTGTATCCTTTCTCGTTGGTGCAAACGCCCCTGCCGTGGAGCAGGGCATGTAGGGGTTTCTCCTCGCCGCTTCTCGGCAGGCAGCGCAGCCCGTTGATGCACGTCCCCGTGTACACGCCGCACGCCTGGCCCTCCGACAGCGCGCATGTGAGACAGCAGCCGCAGCCGGGCTCCTTCACCAGCTCGCAGCCGAGCGGGACCGGGGGGCACATGGAGAGCGCCTTCTGGTCACACGGCTCGCACGGCACGTATGAGCCCAAACACCCAGACAGCCCCAAAACAAATGTCACCAGGAGGCAAAAACTCAGAAACATGTTTGTGAGTCGTCAAAAAAAAAACAAATAACAAAGAAACGGGTGTAGCCTAATATACAGCCACGGTCACTCAATCCGAATTTCAAAGCTTATAGTTCATCCAAAATTGATAGTTCTCTTATATATCAAAAAGTGCAACTCTGGGTTTCGTGCAAATATAAAAAAAACAACTGAAGGTGAATGTATAATAGGCCTATTTGTCCCGAGATTGTCTTCTGCAAGAGC
>JAOEHI010000014.1:1944938-1955256 GCA_025447815.1 Percopsis transmontana
CGTGCAAATATAAAAAAAACAACTGAAGGTGAATGTATAATAGGCCTATTTGTCCCGAGATTGTCTTCTGCAAGAGCAAGGCAATTCTTTACACAAGATCTGAACTTCTCTCTTATAAAAACGGGATTCCTGTACTTTCTACACCAGAGAAGTTCCCTGAGCAGACTGAACAAGTTGAGAGCAGCCTTGCCTTTTTAAAAACAGGCGAACCCAAACCCCTAACTATGAATACGCTCAACAGCGGGGAAGGGAGGCGCACTTGTTCCATATCTTGGCAGACGGCCAAGCCTTCTCTTCAGCAGCAGGATCGCTCTTTCACGCTAAATCCTTAAACTGATGCCAAGTGCAAGAGGCAACACTAGAAACCAACGCAACCCTCGTCAAAACATTTCAATAAAACACTCCTGAAACGCTGTAACGCACGTCCGCAGTCAATAAATTGCCGGGAGCTCGCCGCTTCTCCTCTTCATCTGAAAGCCCCGATCTCGCCACACGTTGTGAATTATAGACCTACGGACTTAAAACGTGCTTTTCGACAAAGGTTATGACACGAGGTTCCAACCAGTGCAGTCGACATGAAAGTCATCAACAACAACCGTCTTTGTGAAACACGAATTCTAATTGTTAAAAATGATGTCATAGCCTGAAAAGAAAAAAACATTTACAGACACATGGTTCTGTCTGGCAGTGAGCGGACCCGTTAACTTTACTGTAACTGCTTATTAAATACATGGAAGGGATTATAAAATGTTGCTTCACTTCAATTGTGCATTAGTCGTTATTTTGCATATTGCTTACGAAGCAGCCCAAACATGTCACACGGAGATTTTATTTTATTTTATTTAGACAGCAGTCGTAGTGGATGCCTGTGCCACGCTAAAAATAAGCCTACTTTAAAATCTGCACCTGTTGCTTCCATTGGACACCATTCGTATTACAAAGGTAGCGAGCAGGAAAATACCCTAAACAGGTCGGCGTGCGTGCGTATGTGCCTAAGAGCTAGCCCTTGCTGGATCTCTTTAGTGCGTTTATCAGAGCAAGAAGCAGAGGGAGAAAGATGGGGGGAGAGAGAGACGCAGAGAGGGGGAGAGAGAAAGAGGGAAATGGAGGGAGGGAGGGAGGGAGGGAGGCTGCTGTCAAGATCTCTGAGTGTTTAGGCAATGGTCTGACAACTTAAGTGCAACTCGACTCTATTATTTTATTTTATACGCAGAATGCCCTGGAGATTGTTTCAATGTGTGGCTGCACTGCCTGTTGACACGCACTCTCGCCAATGGTGTATGTTGTATTAATTGTTGACGCTTTTCATTTTTATTCCTCAAGCTGAATTCAACTGCAACGAAATATCAAGAATCTGTAGGGTGTTATACCACACCAACCACGTCTTGCGTTCGTTCCTAAATTTGGATTTTTTTTCATCTAAAGCCCCTTAGCGCATTTCCGACACCTTATGGAGAGGTGATTTATTCCTAGTAGTTCAACTCTTGGACAGTGGAAGGCGCTATTAGCAACGGCATAATCGTATCTCCCATTCATTTTCCTGTAGAGAAATGCCCACAATAATGGTCAAAACAGGTCAGTTAATTTTGTATAACTGCATAATCTGCCACATTGAATACTAAAATACACATACTGTACATCTGAAACAGTGCTGAATAATTGTTTCCCATGTCATCAGTTATTGTTGAATGACGCGTTTCACTTATGTCAAATGGAATTCATAAAGGCAAAACATTATCCTCCGTTTCCTTGACATAGCCACCATTTACATATGGGCCAGAATACTTGTCACGTGTTTTCTTGAGTTCAATTCAGCCATGGCTGTTAAAAAAGGGTTTATAAAGGATAGTTTATATTTATGTTTATATTTCTGAACTTATTTTCCCTCAATTCCCTCTGTTCATTATCTTGTCCTATCTTTACCGCTCATCCATATCAATCTAGAATGGACCATAGAGAATGTCTTAGAAAAAGAAAGAGATCACTTATCTGAGGAAAATATTCTTTATCTGCATCTTATTTCTTGAATCCGAAACTCCAGGAAAGGGGGCCTGCTGACCACCACTGGAAAAGTGTGTCACGAATGAATCCAGGGAACAGTAGGCTACTGCCAGACACAGAAAGTGATTTGTGATATTTGACCTCCCCATCAGAGACTTGGTTCCAGTCCCAGTGCGTTTCAGCTCCAGATTAGCAGTGAGGCTTATGAGGCCAAACTGATATCTTGATGTGAGTAACACTGGCCAAACCCACACAGCAAGGAGGTTCTGCTTTACCTGCATTTTGGAACGAAAATGCGACAGCAAAATATTGACTAATGTGGAGAATCGTGGAATTTTAGTTGCGTTTCTATCATCTCCCAGCAACAGGGGTTCTCCCAGCAACAAATTGTATAATTACAGTAGAATGCAGTGTAGATGTAGGTAAACTTTTTCCCTCCTAAAAGATTAATTGTGGGGTCGTGGGTGTGTTTTTCTTTGTGATTGCGTGTGGTAACGTGTGGTCAAGTCCAAAGTTTTAGGGTAAACAGCGCAAACACAGGCCGTGTTTCAAACACTATGCGGACATCTGTTCTTTATTTATTTCGTGTAAATACCAACACTCAAGGCCTTCGCATCGCTTACAATTAAACTAATGATTAGATTCTGTTAATCTCAGAATGCTCTACCAAACATGCACGTGTGCTGAGTGTGCATGTTAGCGTTTATTTGTATCTGCAGTGGTGTGTAGAAGAGGGCAGGTATATGCATGAGTTTATACAGTATGTATGTATGTCTGAATAAACTTTGTTTGTGTGCATGTGTACAAGCCCTTAACGATTTCCTGTTATTTTACTGAATGTTGCAGTGAATCTATAATCTGGCACTGCACTTGTAAACAGCATTTTCACGTTTTTAGAGGTTTAGATTTTCTGTGCATAAACAATGTTTTGTAGCAGCTAGGTGACTTCTGATTGGTAACGAAATGGTACTTTGTTCTGGATATCATACTATGTCTGCCTCATATAAAATAAAGTCGACTGTCGTACTTTGAAAGTGGATGTGGATATCAGTCTACATTATCAGGAAGTTTTTCTTTAAAATTAACTTGAAATTAATACATTTTCTATTAAATTAACATAACACATATTTTTGTTTGTGACCATTTTGGCATGTGCACCTTTTTTTTAAATTCATAAGGATTCAAGATTTGTCTTGATGTAAATTTCTCTTGGCGGCCCCTTACAAATACATAAGATAAAGTCACAGAACAGTACACTACATTCACAACAATGATAACCGCCTAAAGTGCATTCTTGTGTATTGCAACCCACTCCTCACCTCCCCCCTGCCCCTTCAGAAGTTTTTATATCTATTTAACTGCCTTTGTCTGTATTGAATTGGGACCCTGTAACGTCTACCTGACGGGAGCGGTTAGTGTTCTGAATGGGGGACGTGGGAGGGGTGCGAAATGATTTTCCTGGCATGTAGGCCTACCGTAACTGTCTCCTCAAAGATTGTCTGGTGAGGAGGGATGGTCATTCACAACCAACGCTTTCATGAAGTGCAAAGAAGTTATGAAGAAAGACATCCACGTAACACCTTGTGTTTTGTATCGCATTGCATCCCTTGTGTATCATTACCGGTGTTGCTATGGCGGCAACGTTAGTGGCAACAGTTCCGATTGTTGTGAATTGTGTGGGTTTTTGAAAAATATCAAATCACCAGCCTTCATGATCTCGTAGTGAGGGGGACATGATGGCTAGTTTGCGATTATCTTGCGAGATAAACTGGTCACTAATGCAGCACAGTTGGTAATGTTTTCCCACTGTAGTCTCTACAGTCGTGTCAAGAGAGAATGATAAAAGACAGAAGTGAAAGAGGATAGAAAACGAGACAGTGTGTGCGACGTGGAGAGGAAGACAGGAAGAGGGAGAAAGGGAGACAGAACATGATAAGGAAAGAAAAGAAGCAAAAGGAGAGAAAAAACAAAGTGTCTATCTGCAAAATAGAGAGAGAGGGAAGGGGGCGGGGGAGTACTGTAGGATGGTTTTGCTTTGTGGCCTGGTTCTTTGCCCAGACCATTAGCTTGAAACGGTTAGCCTTGGGTTTTGTTAAAAGGTGATGTATTTGCGGTTCCACCCCACCCAAAGCCCCCAACCCCCCACCCCAAGCAATTTCCCCTACTTTAACCTCAATGTAGAATAACCTAGGGCCACATTTTTCTTTTTTAAAAACACACCGTCCAAACATGTATTTACCGCCAACATCTTTGTCCATGTCTTCGGGCGAACTATGCTGTTGCCTAGCAACAGCAAAGGTAAACAAGCAGTTTCAAATAGTTCAAATTTTAATGCACTGCCCGTGACGCCACCCACTGGTTTCTGAAGAGTCCTTTTAAATAAAGAAGTTTGGCTTTATGAAAGCCTGCGTTGGATCTGAATTTTCCGTTAACCCTTCTCCAATTGGCTGACCTAGACATGATCTCTCACGATTAGTTGGCGAGGTCATGTGATCACTCATGATTGGTTGCAGCAGGCCCTTCTTGAAGCCTAAATATAATCTTAATGTAGCAATAAGGAATTTAAATTAACTACTGAGACCAAACATCTTATAGAAACGGACTTCCTGTATTTTAAAAGAGATTTGCTAGTCTATTCTGTTATTCTGTAAACCACTGTAATCGGTGTGTAAGTGCCTCTATGAAAATACTCTATACTGGTTACTGATGGTGCTTGCACAAACTACAGTAAGCCAAGCAATCTAGGCTTCTGTAAATTCTCAATATGATACAAAAAAAAGATCTAACGTCTACTACTTCAGTTCAGGCCATGCCAATGTGCTGCCCTCCGTGCCAGAGGCTGCAAGTACAGTACAGTGACAACCGCAAGCATAACTTTGATACAGGGTATGTCAGGTGAGTGCCAACATACCTGACATGTGATGCAAAGAGAGACAATGTGCACATACTGGCCGGCACTGGCTGGGTTGTAGGGCCCAGCACTCTGTCTGAATGCAGATGCAACACATTAACTTTGCCCGTCAATGTTTGTGTGTGTGTGTGCGTGTGTGTGTGCGTGCGTGTGTGCATACACGTGTGTTATGCTGGAACCAAAGACAATGACGATGACAGACACAGGGGGACTGACTAAGGTATTATTAGTCATTAGGATTGTTTTGAAACTTATATTATATAGGGGGGCAGGATAGTCTAGTGGTTAGTGTGGTTTGGTGGAGTCCCGTCCGAAAGGTTGTGGGTTTGATTCCCAACATCTATACCTGTAAGCCTACTCACAGTAAGTGGCTTTGAATAAAAAGTGTCTGCTAATTGACCTAATTGTAATTGTAAGGTTACACACATGGACATCTGCTAGCTGGCATTGATAGGCTTGCTATTGTTCTATGCCACTAGCCACGAAGCAGCTCAACAAGCGCATCTGTGAGTCCAGTGCCTTGTTAGATAGTGTGAGAGAAATTACATGATACACCAACATCTTGTGACATTATGGTGACCTGTCCTAATCATTTGCACAACTGCCTCCCACTGTATCAGCAATGTAACCTCCCCCCTTCATATCATGTGTGTCCGCATTATACCTGTGACCCCTCTTTGTCTTGTTTGTGACCCCTCTGTATCGAATCCCTCTCTATACCAGCAGTATACCTATCAGTAGATGTCTTTTCTTATTCAGAAACATTCGACATCGCTTGCTGTATGTGTTTCTCCTTTGCCAAGCTTTAAGAAATATCTTCAAGTAAGACAACAAGGACTCAGAGATGACTTTTTTTATCTGCAGTAACAGATAGCACTTTGGCAGAAGAGGGAGATCATTTCTCCCTCATTTGGCGTCTGTGACCAACAACCTCATTACCACAAAACATCACATGTGCGCAAGGTTGTGTCTATTCCGTACTCTATAGCCCTGTCAGAATTTCAAACTCCACATGCATATACAGTGTATTAGTAGCAATAAGTCTATTAACTTTTTACAAAAGAAAACGTTTTATCCCCTTGACCTCCTTCATTTGACATTTCTTATATGGTCTAAACAAATATGGTAAAAAAACCTGTATTGTCTATATTGTCAAGAACAATTTCCTCCTGTTTTTGTTTTTAGATTAATGGCTGCTTTGCCTTCACCGCAATGGTGAGTCTGCTACAGTGCACAGGGATATTTCTTAGCAAACCTCTGCCAACTGTAATGATGGGACATGTCTTGTGAGTGCATTGCTCAGAATGTAGCCTTTCACCGGAGGATTGGTTTGCCGTAGCTTGAATGAGAAAAGAAAAAAGAACGGTTGGCCAAGCTACAAATCACAAATTACACCCCGATTGTTGGTGTAAGGGTATTTAGCGAACTGCAGACATAAAACTTTGCCTCTGGATGTGAATTTTCCAGTTTTTTGATTAGAGAGTGGGTTTGAATTTTGATTTGGTCAAGGCTTTGGTTGTGTCTGCAATGCTACAGATCCCAAATGGGCCTGAGTGGACACAGAGGCTTTTGCAGAGTATGTAATTACATAGTAAATTATTCGGTGGGTCCATACCAAAACATAAAGGCATTCATTTTCAAAACCAGCTTACAAGGGAGCCTCTGGCAGCACGGAGCGCCACTGTTTAAAAAAAAAAGAGAGCTTCAGCGTATACTTAAAACATCCTGAAAACTTACCTGGAAGTGGTTTATTATGCTTTTGTAAACAGATCTAGGCTTAAATGTTTTCACATGGTCTCAATGAAATATTGCTAATGAAATTATCAGATGAATGCTGTACACAATACAATAATACTGTAGTGTTAAAGTACAATAGTAGGCCTACAGTATACACTGCTGTATAATGCAATAAACTTAAAATGACTAAAAGTGCAGGGGGAAAATGTTGACTCTTACTCTTCCATCCATCCGTCCATAAAAAGAAGCAAAAGTTACATCAAGCCTCCCAATACACATTATAGTAGATCATCTTCCAAAAAAACAACAACACACCAATGCCACATAAGGAAGCTCTTAAGACAGCAAAGTCAGAGAGAGATAGAGTTGCTATGTGTGTCTGAAAGCTTTGGCCATGACAATGACGCCATATATGGGGAGCCCACTAGTACACTTGGAGTAAGTTTTGATTTTATAATTCATGTTTAATAGAAACAAACGTCTAATAATTTCAGCATAAATGTTTTTTAATTACTGCATACAATTATTGTGTGTTGTTGTTTTTTCATGTGCATACAGGAGAGGCATGTAATACTGAATGTGTAAGTGCATACTTTCACAAGTCAGGCCTGGTTTATAATGGTTTCTGTTAAATTGGGATTTGGCCTCATTTCCCCCACAGCATATTATATTTTCTGTTTTTTCATTCTGTTTGCTGTGTGTTATTAAACACAGCTGGCATTTTGTCATTAACACTCGATCTATATATTTGGCTTGGGTTGTCATCTTTCCGTGCGTATGCATAACATACAGAACACTAGAAAGGTCCAAACATTCTGACAAACTAGCAGGAATCATTCCAGTATGTAATACTGGCTGTATCCGGTTCTGGTGTTGACTCTATTAAGTCAGAAAAACCTCCAGTGTGGCGGGACAAGTTGGACTCTCCTCGGTGCATCTGCTCTCCTTCAGGCCTGAACCAATGAAATAGATTTGTCACAGTTCTTGACGTTACAACACATGATTGTCATAAGTTGCCATGGAGTCTCCAAGTAGTGGTCAAAAACACCCCCCACACCCTCCCACCACCACCACCACCACACATATACACACACACACACACACACACACAAAAATGCATAACATAATGGAAGGTTTGCTGCACACAGCTAAACAACTAAAGGAATTACGATGTGTCGTCAATAAGCTATTCCAAACATTACAGCAATACTTTGTATAGGATGGAAGCCAAATGGTTGTCTCCAACCGAAGGTTATTAGGTAGGCCCAGAAAACATGCCAGATGCAACATTTTCATTTTCCTATTGATTTGTTTTTCAAACGGTGGTTATAGTGATCAATAGCTCCTACCAGCAAATAGCATTAAATTTGAAGCAATGAGAAAATAATTTTTAGAACAACCTTCAGTATTCTAATCCTTGTCTTTTCACCAAGTATTTAAATGCTTGTGTTCTAGGATTGTGCCCTGTGAGGCAGTAGGCCCATGGGCTGTATAAAAATAAAAATAAAACTTTAATAAAGCATTTTGTCTAATGAAACCATGTCTTTGAGATGTCCCACTAAGGCACTGGTTGAAATTAAGCCTCTTAGAATCCTACAATCCCAGCTGTCTATTTCAGTGCCAAGGCCCTTTGGGCTTGCTTGATTGGGTCCCCTAATTACCCAGAGGCCTTAGGGGGGCTATTTGTGTCCCAGGAGAATCTGTGTCGCCACACGTCACGTCGGAGGTGGGGCGCGGGGAGCGCAGCGGGTCAGCGGGCCTTCATCAAACACGTGGGCCTGCTTTCAGCATGTGTCTGCTGACCCATGTGTCGTATCACCTTGCACTCATTTTAAAGGTCAAGACCTGTGGGACCCTGTGCCTTTTGCATAACCTGACCTTTGACCTGGTGTGGACACTTGCTCAGCTCTGAGACGCAACAATAGGCTCCATTCAGAGCGCGGGCAACCTGTAGAACATCTGTTGCAGAGGGCTGGAGCAGGAACAGAGCATTTGGAGCGCTATTCTATCGCATATCAGCAGAGCTTGTACCTTTTAAGAAAGACATGGTCTTTAATCCCTAGAGGGTTCATAATAAAAAGACAGATGGACATCCAAGTCTTAGTTAAGCAGTAACAATCATCCAGTGACATTTATTAATACAGAGCACTTTTTAAACCAGACCCTAAAATGAAGTAATGAAACAGCAGTGTTTACATTGACACATTCCAGATGCTTCTGGCCTATAAATCATTGCTCTTGCCAACACATTTTACCAGATACTGAGGTATTTTGAAAAGATGATTTAACAAGCGTATAAGGAGTCACATACCCACATATTCAGCTTTTACCATCAACACTTGAAATATTCATATACTCTATTTAGTTCTAAATATCCTTCCTTATGGCCCAACCGCTGCTAGACGGAAAATGCACCTACAGTAGACACCAGATTATTACATCAGATTTACAAATGGGCAGTAGAACTTATCAGGCAATAGAATTTATTAGGAACCTATCGTGGATGTGGGTGGTGCAAGTGGCAACTCATTATCCGATAACCGTTGTTAATGCATAATGTTGGCCTTCTGGAAGTTCTATCTGGTCTATGCAGTTTACCATAAACTTCTATAGTTGTCATTTCATTGTATTAGGATTTCTATGTAACAGTAAAAGCTACATTGTGATCGGGTTGATTACACAATCTCTCTTGTTTTTTTGTGAGACGGAAAACCCCTATGAGCGATTCGATTCAGACCGGTAGACTTTGGTAGCTTGTCAAACTGCATGGGATTTTAGTATGGGAAGTGAGTGGGGGCGTGAAGCTGAATGGCGATTGCTGTCAGCGCACAGCGCTCGTGTTGTAATACTCAACAAAGAAAGACGAAATATCCCTTGATACTTTCAAATAAGCAGAGTAATTGGTTAGTTGGCTTTGCTATTCAGCTGTAAAACTCTGTCCTTGCTTTATTCAGTAGGGCGACGATACTTTTTTTCTATTGGCTGTGGTTTTACTACACTTGTAACCCTTTTGTTGTTTAATAAATGTGCCCTAGAGACCTGCACTCGAGATCATTGTTTGCCGCATTAGCATGCCTCTGCTTTGTGGTTTTAATACTATATATAACCCTCTCGTGACAGGACCATGGCACCTTAGGCTTTGCGATATTAGGCAAGCCACAGCAAGACGTGATTAGTCTCATCAGAAAGTGCTGACACGCTCACTTCTTTTTTCTGCCTCAGTCCATCCCATAAAATGAACAAGTGAATGGTTAAACTGTCTTCAAGTCCCCCTTTTCAACATTGTGTTTTTATTGTCCCTTGTGCAGTCATAACTTTGTGGGTTTTGTGGGACTTCTTTAAGAAGATTTCTTCTTTTTGAATAGTTGCTGTAGTGGTTGAGATTTGAGGGGAATTGGGAATTTGCCCTGATGGCAGCCAAGCCGAAATTTAACCATCAGTCTTGATGCTGAAGAATATCTGTCTATCAGAGAAACATGTGTAAAGGACATAATGTACATTAAGGTGCTTTTTCAAATGTAAATACATACTCCTGGAGCACCAAATGTCTTCCTAAAACTTTGCTACAGTTAAATTCACATGTGACAGTTCATGTCTCGTGTGTGTGTGTGTGTGTGTGTGTGTGTGTGTGTGTGTGTGTGTGTGTGTGTGTGTGTGTGTGTGTGTGTG
>JAOEHI010000014.1:1955356-1969673 GCA_025447815.1 Percopsis transmontana
CCTAGAAACGTTTGATTTTGTGAGAAAGCATGTTTTTGTGGTGCGACTGTTTGGATGATTTGATTTTCATTAAATAGTGAAATGTATTAAATTTTTTACAAGCTAAGCACCTCAACTTGATGGACGTTAAAACTGTCAAAACTGACAATATAAGAAACTATATAAAGACAGTGATTTAACACTCAATGACATAAATTACAAAACTCTCAAAAAAAATAGAACAATGCCCACTCAAGTGTCATTAATCAAAACTTGCTATTTGTTCTTTTATTACAATCATTGAGGTGAAATGGAGACATACGTACAGGAGCTTTGCATAGAGTGGCATTCTGAACACGGGAGCCCAGTCCTGTCACAAATAGATCAAACAAGGGACTGGTGCATCTGTCCTCGCTTGGACGACGAGCAAGCAGTCCGTCTGGTCAGACAGTTACTTCACAGCAGAAAAAAGCCTCAGTAGGGAAAATGCATTATTGGCCAAATGATCTCAAAGCTAATGTGAAGTGGTGATTGTTGCTCATGCTACAAAGTTGCCCTTCAAGAAGTGGTGATGTCAGTGTGCCGGAAAGAGACGTGTTTGTTAGACTGAAACTCAGTGTAGGCCTAATGGTTTACTATGCAAGCCCCAAACCTTTGGTACATTCAGTGCAAAATATATATTTATACACACACCAGGACAGATATACATGTACAATTATATACAAAGATGGAGACGAACAGGAACTCACACGTGGTGCACAAACAGACGCTCTTACCTTCGCTATATCAAAGAAGCCCTATTCATTCACTCTGTCTCCGTAAATCAGCCAACCTATTACTAAGATAGGCCGACACTCTCCGACACACAGAAACAGAACACCAACTGATGTTTTTTGAGCATGCCGCCAAAACACTGTCTTAAAAGGAAACATACAGTACTATTATCACATTGGCCATTTGCTTTCCTACAGCCATATTCACCTAGTTCCTACACTTTGTTTCGCATTGACGTAACACTCAACGTATGACAGTGACAGGTTAAGTATAAGGCCACACACCACATCGCATTCTGGTTCCGCCCGCCCCCCACTCCTCACCCCCTTCTTCAATACAGCAATATCCTCATGCAGAAAAGTACTAAGTACAATGTGTTGCATTATTTCAGCATGCAATATCGAGCTATAACACAACGCCATTAGGGAGTTTGGACTCGGCACGGCTCACAGAGGTGTCCGAGGAGATCCCGCATGCAATATGGGCTCGGGGCCGGGATGAGAAGGCTGCCTCCACAGCAGAATACCTGTGGGGCTTTCTAGCACTAATCCAGCCCCACTGGTCTAGGACTCTATACAGTAATTGTAATCTTGCATGCACCCCATAGAAAATGATTAAGTGTGTGTGTGTGTGTTTGAGAGAGAGAGAGAGAGAGAGAGAGAGAGAGAGAGAGAGAGAGAGAGTGATAAGACAGAGTGAGAGGGTGTTTCAGATCACTTAAAAGTCTGAATAGGTTCACCACATGCTTTCAAGACAAAACTACTGTCTTGCATGGACATATATGCCGAAGGGTACTTTTGTTATAATGTACAATATTCATACATCACTCAGGTTTGCTTGTTCATGACAACATCATAAGTGTTACGGTCATTCAATAAAGGGGACTGGTCCTTCCTATTCATTTAATTTATGGCATTGTGCTGCCCCCTTGTGTTCATATCTAGAACTCGTTCAGGAAATTTGACCAGTGGCCCCAAAGGGCTGCCAATCTTCTGCTTAGTTTTGGTTTTGCAACACATGGAGCAGGTCAAAAGCACAACCCAGTACTCAAATAATTTCTCCAGAGTGATTATTTCACTCTGCGGTCAGAGAACCCGCGAGGCACTAATCCTTTCCCGCCGAGCATGACTTTGCCAGGTGTCACAGGACATAAACTGCTAGTCTTCTGCTTCCACAGTTCTCATGCCTCAGTTGCTGAGTTGCCGTTTCCTCAAAAGTGTGTGAAGTAATCCTCTGGGCCGCGGTTCATACAGTACATTCTCACTCACTGATTTGATACATTCGTCACCTCCGCAGTTGGAGGCAGTTTACATCAGTGAGCTGGACCTTGTGTATGCTCTTGTGAGAGGTGCGTCTGTTTGCCGTGATAAAATGCGTGGAACGATTTAACAGATCAAAATCTGCGTCAGTAGATGGATTTGTATGCCAGTGTGGTACCAAAAGCAATCTGTTGCGTGGCCTGTGGTAAAAGGATGTCTTTAATAGCCTATACTGTAGTGCTTGTGTTTGAGTTCTGATGTTAACAGAATGAAGGTAACAGTCCTGAATAGTGCCTGCTGCCATTAAGGTAAGCAGAACAGCGTTGTCCACGAATAGGTCAGTGACGACGTGCGATTGCTTATTCTGAAACCCAAACACGTTCGTGTTTTAGGATTACTTTTATGACGTCCTTTTGTATAAGGTGTAGGTATCTGTTTATGGATCGTTTTCTGCATGTGTGGGTGTGTGTGTGCAGGCGCAACATTAGTGTTTCCTCTATGTTACCTTGAGTTTCAGTGTCAGAGTGAAACATCAGTTGGTCTGGAATCTTCCCATGCTGCTAAAACAACCAAGGGGAAACACTTGTGTGCGTCGTGTTTGTTTTATCTCAAGGTATAAATCTGTACGTACTATAGTTTGCAACACTGCAGCCCCAGTACAAATGACACAGTTTAGAGGTCCGGAGGTGGGGGGGTGCTCTTAGAGAGGAAGTTTAGGGGGGTTTGAGCTGCTGTCTTCGTGTGCAGTTTGGGCTGAAAATCCAGTATCCAAGACATGAACTGAAGATAAGGGAAGATAAAACAAGGGAGTCCATTTTTAACTTATTTCCAAAAGTGTCAGTTCATCACATCCGCCAATAATATGGAATGAAAGCGGATAGTTGAGAAAAAAAAAAGCGCTTGTGGCAACCAGGGTTACAAAAACCTCAAGTTGTCCACAAAGTTAGTTTTCTTCCCTTTGGCTTTGTCGTTCAAATCCAAATGGGGTCCATTGTTTTACATTGACATTTTGTTTCTACTCCAGACCAAAGGTGCTAGTTTCCTCCACGGCTGTCACCAGCTTCTCGTACAGCATGGAAAAGGACGGGTAAGGGGGGAGGTCCAGGCGGTTAAAACAAGTGTGAGCCCTACGGACACACACACACACGTTGGTAGAAAAAAATACCGGATTACTGGATGTAATAATATCTAAAACATTAAAAGGTAATAAATAGATAAATAGTGTTGTCAGCCATATATACTGTATCTGAAAGTCCTGAGTGACATGTGCATGGTACTGTCATTTTTATTACCGTATAAAGAACAACCAGTATCCTACCTGGGTAATGAGGTGATTTTTCCCCACTTCTCCACACAGAACCTACGCGGCCCATTACTGCCTCGTAGAGAGGCAAAGCCCTCGTAGGGAATACTGGATGTTCCTGTCACAAACTGGAGAGCAAGACACCACAAGGTTATTAACAACAGCAGTTCTCAAAAGTCCTCGGCGACCCCCACTTTGAAAACCATTGCTCTACTGTACTGTGTCATAAGTGAACAGATTCCAAAAGGTATACTCTATAACTATGAAGTATGACGGCCTTCTGAGATGTTGTCTGGTCACTCTACAGTATAAATAAGCCTTTTTTTCTTTTCTTTTTACAAAACACAAATTAACATATTTAAATTAATTGAATACGTTATCTATCTCAGACACTGTCACAAAACACACAGCAACTTAAATGTTACGGAAAAACAATATTTTGTACAATAATTTATATGAACATAAGCAATAATCTCATAGAAGAGAGCAAGAACTATAACTCATGAAGGCCATAGCATAATACCTGGTCAGCAGGACCAACCTTTTGTGTATGTGAGGAAAATTGTCCGCAGGACAAGAAGAATTTCAAAATATACACTGTCATCACTCTTTCCCTTTTTATTGCTGCATAGAATACATTCTTTATGGTAAAATTTTTAAAACATTTGATTATGGTTACTATTTAAAGATATAGTGTAGGTTAAACATTGTTCTCTGCCTCGCCATAAACAAAGCTGTGCCTAATGTATATTCTACGACTACAGTGAAAAAAATTTAAAGTCTAAAGTCAAAACAATATGACAGCTTTCAAAAAACGTGCAGTTGTTTTTGTGACCAGTCGGGGCCATCAACTTCCCACACCTATGCAGCTTTAAACTCTATCTTGGCACATGGCTGGCCACTGTACGGGTATGTAATGTAATATGTAATGATGAATAATTAAACAAACATTGCTGAAACAAACAAACAAATATTTTAAATGTATGTGAAATAAACTAGCTTTCTTTTTTTTTAAATTACATTTTATTTACAATTTCTGTAACTATGCGTTACCTAATGGGGTCAAGTGAATTATACATCATAATTACTGAAGGCAATTCAGCAAATCCAATGAGTGATAGGCTTGTTTGGGTCCGAAGCTAAAAGTTACTCCAATTAAAACGTTTACAAAAACGAGTTTACATACAAAAAAGTTTACATACAAATCTTAAATATGTTTTAAACTACTGTATGTACACTCACGTCAGAGGGACAACACGTTTCATAGGTACAGAATTATCTCCCTATACGTTATTGTAAAACTTATATGTAAACTTAGTATCTGGATAAATGTAATACATAAAATGTAGGAAGACAAATATATAGAGGAAGAGGTTGCAATGATGTGAGTCAACACAAGGTGGCAGCCTTGGCGCATGCACTCGCCCACGTGACCTACCTGCAGTAACCTCAGCCTCTGCTCATTGTTGAATCTCTCCACTGCTGCCCAGAACCAGCGAATGACTATGTGGCTGTCATGGTAACCTGAGGAGAAAGATGACAAAGCATGAGTCAGACCAATAACCACCGAAATAGGACTTCTTCCTCTTTCGGTGGTTCTTCTCTTCCTCCACTACTCTGATATCTTCACGTTTTCCACTAATACTAACCATGTATCTGCAGCAGTAGAAATCATAGCCGTCATACTGTAGTAAATTGAGCCAGGTTAGTGGCTGGCAAGTTGTTACTTCTACTTCATGTTGTTATTTTATCATTTTCTACTTTATACAAACAGGCACTGTATTTACTTGGTATTTTTCCAATGTCTTTTTAACATTTAAAAGGCCATAGACATTGCAGCTGAATCAATTTGTCAATTGAAAGAGGTTTCACGGTGATTCATGGCTGGCAGGGTTTCAGCGTATTGATCTGCCTCTAAGACTTTTAACTTGATCTTTGGCAAAAGCACTGGTCAGTGACGACTATATCCTTCTGTTCTGCACAGCACCGTTTACTGTCTGAATTAACAATTCCCCAGATTATTCATTATTCCATTGTTCAATACAGTTTTTTGAAATTTTATAATTTTATGTATTCATGTTTGTCTTTATTTTATTGAATATTTGACTGTGATGATGAATTCAATTAATTGTATGATTAGAAAATATAGGGCCCTATATTCACACCCAGCACAAAGCGGCACCAAGCGCGATGTAAGTGTCTTTGTTAGTTTCAGACCGACGCAGTTGTCATTTTCCCGTCCAGTAGATGGGGAGCGCTCATGCACTTTCATTTGTGTACGAGCAGATCCGTTTCCTCTGCAGAGAAGTGTTCTTTCTTACTACTTGGCAAATGCGCCAATATAATAGCAATCCGCCAAGGTGCAAATGCACCTGGCTTTTAAAGGGAATGGAAGATGACACTCTGATTGGTTTATTGCATGTTACGCCCAAAACACACCTATGAATAATTAAGAGACTAAGTGCGACCCTTTGGAACCTGACGCTGCGACCATTCTTTCCCACCGGTAAACTAGCAAAAGTGGATTTGGACCCGCCCTAAATGCACTTACGCCATGCGTTTTAGACCGTGCACTTAAATCGTTAAAATGGGGCCCATAATCCTAATGTTTTAATAGGAAAATAGGCATGCTTCTGCCTCATTAGATGACAACTGAATTGACAATTAAAATAACAGACTAGTAGAACTCACTTTTAATTGAAAGTATACTAGGTGTTGTGATCTAGCTATTTGGCTTACTTTAAGGAACCAGCTGCCCTATAGAGTAAAGGATGTTATCCATTTTTTTTTTAATATTTATTCTTTACACCAGTATGTTGGATGAACATGAGCGTGAAAAAAGTGGGTTGAAAAAATAATAATATAAAAGAAAACCAATCCGTATTTTGATTGGCGCTCTTCGTGCCCGAGATTCAGAATTGTGTTCAGCTGCTGTATGGCCCCTCGAGGCCTCCGTACCTCCTCTGTACTCGGTGTTGATCCGCCAGTCTGCCAGATCTATCTCTGCCGTCCCTGCGATCACCAGCTCCAGCTCCCGGGCATCGAACACCGACACCAGCCGTACATCCACCACCTGAAACACACATATAAAACACGCAGGAGTAAATTCATTATAAATATTTATATTGATACTGCACAAATCTAAGATTCTCCTCATGAATGTAGACTCATCTAAATATATTTGTGCTACTGACCCTTTTCATAGAGGCATCATAGTAGGAAAAACACAGTTGTAAAAATCTATTATAGGTCCATTTACTGTAGGTATGTGGAGGAGTGTCTGTTTTGATATTGTACATGCAATTTACTATTCCAATTCATCGTCCTTTAAGTTTCATCCCATGGAAGTGAATGCAAATGTAACCTGGTAGCACGTTTGGCCAGGGAGCTGGGCAGAGTGCCTGGCTGATGGGCGAAACAGTGTCGCACCTCATAAAAGCCTCGGACCAGGCTCTCCGTCTGCTGAGCCACGCCCCTCTCGATACGCCACTTGACCATGCGCTCAATGTATTCCTTCTTGTTCTTCTCCGACACGGGGATCCCCGCCCCACCCGGCTTGAGTTCCCTCTCCGTTATCTACCGAGACACACATTCATTTCTAGTCAGCCTTTTGAACCAACCTACGAACCCATCAATCAGTGCACCAGTTAGATAGCCAGTCAATACGTAGCACACCTGTCCAAACACCTCCTCGTTAACAGTGAAGGTGAGGTCCAACATGTCTTCTATGTCGTTGTCCTTCATCCACTGAAGACTCTGGTGGAACTCCTCGTCCAGGAACTCCAGGTCACTCAGATCACATGGTCTACAGGGGCAGAGGTCACACAGGTGTCAAAATGGTTGGCATACAATGTATAGGACGCCATATCTCAAAGACACGGCAAGATTTTATGCTACTACGATCGCATAATCCGCCATGGTGACATTGTAGTCCCAGCATAATAAATACTAAAGCTACAATCTTGAGCTTTTCAGTTTATTATCATGGTGACACCTACAATAAGTGGTAATCATTTTCCCACAAATGTCGCACGTCCAGTATATGCCAGAATATAGAATAAAAACTATCAAATGTACAAATGGAAAGATATGAATGGGCAGCAGGGTGAATCAATATTCTTTTACCTAAATAGAGATTTACATTTACAATATTTACATGGAAAAGTCAAGATTGTTGTTTTAAAGAGTTCTTTAATAAAGAATGAGGTTCCCTGAGAAAAAATAGAATAACCATATAATCTAGAAATGAATTATATTTACATGTTGCAAAATTAACAGTACACGTTCAACCTCTATGCCTAAACTGTCTTATTCTAAATACTGCAGACTGTTTGCCCAAACATTATTAGACCTTTGGCAGGGAGGATGGCTGTTTGGACAAAGCTATTAACAAAAGCTGTCCCGCCTGCTAACGAGGAGCTACGCCAACTCCTGGCTAGGGGGACCTGATTGAAACACTCAAAGTCTCAGCAAGGTCTTTTAGAGCGAGCGGGAGGGGTCTGAGTGGATACACTAATCCCCCAGCAGGCTTTCTGGCTTGGACAGCAACGTGTGTTTAGAGCACAAGTCCCGTGCCCTGTAACACCAGGAGTCGCACCCAGGGGGCAGTGCACCTCCTCCCCGTACTGACCAGTACATACTTTCAGCTCACCCCAGCTACACATTCATCATTCACTCACATTCATTCATTGCACCTGTTGTGTTGTGGGGGTGTATATGTCTGGGTTGGTTTGGGGAATGGTGTTGGTTGTTGTTTGTCGTGGTACAACGCAACGTTAGGGTGTTATAGAATAAAGGGTTGTGTAACACACACAAATGCCATGTTAATAACAAAGACATAAAAGATTAACAAATTAACAACCGTAACAATATGTTATACAGTGGGGTCCAAAAGTGGGAATCCATTACAGTACCAAGAACTGTTTCATCATATATCCAAAACGAGTCTTTACTCAGATGATAGACAGTATCTGAACATAGATATATGGTAAAGATATTTGGTTAAGATAAAAAAGAAAAGGACTAACTCCAATTCTAATGCCAGTGCTTTTGTCAATGGAGTCTTGTCATGCCTTGTCATGCAGTATCTTTAATTTAAACACTATACTGTATGTAAAAGGAAAATGGCCTCCCAGCTGAACCCTAGGTCCTGGGTTCGATCCCCAACATGCCTAGAAGTCTAACCCCTACCTGACCCTTAAAACTTGTAACAGATATCTAACCCCTACCTGCCCCTTAATACTTGTAACAGTACTCACAGCCGGTTTGGATAAAAGTGTGCTAAATGTCAATTCTTTTTATTTAGAGGGAAATGAAAGGAGTGCAAACTAAATATTTATAGATTTGTATATCATTCGTTTTTAGTGTAAGATTAAAAACAAACTTGGTAATAGACCCCACTGTACTGTATATGCAACCATACTAATAATAAAAAGACTATTTCAAAACTGACAAATTGAGAACCCCTGGTTTAGATAAACTCACATGCGGAGGAGACCCTTGTAGAAAGGTCTGGTGAAGAAGGCATCCAGCAGGTACTGATGGACTAGAGCCAAGCCCAGAATACGGCCGCTGAACCGGAACCTGCAATCAGCCAACCCCGTTAACACAGGTACAGACATCAGGTTATACAGATGCCAGTTAGTGTTTAAAAAGGAAGCATGTGATTGTGTTTGAGTTTTGGCCACAAGGGGTTAGGGTGAGTTAAGATGAGACATGAGCACTTCAAATCAGTCAAACAACGATTGGAGAGAAAACAATAATTGCAGATCTATACATTACAAATACCCTGCCCAAAACAGGAGGTTTCTAAAATACATGCGGTCGGGCCCGTATCTATCTATCATCTGCCTATTTATTTATTCCAGCATTCAATCTCTGTCAAATCCATTAGGGCTAAATTGGCAGCTGAGCCATGAATCACCAAACCAGATTTCGACCCTGCACAAGCCCAAATTAAACTTCTATTCTGGGCATAGCACAGAGCTGTCAGTGTAAGACAGGATATTGGGATGGATGGATGGTAGGATGGTAGGATGGATAGATATATAGAAAGATAGATAGACAGACAGACAGACAGACAGACAGAAAGGCAGACAGACAGGCAGACAGACAGACAGGCAGGCAGGCAGACAGGCAGACAGACAAACAGACAGGTAGACAGACAGGCAGGCAGACAGACAGACAGACAGACAGACAGGCAGGCAGGCAGACAGGCAGACAGACAAACAGACAGGTAGGCAGACAGACAGACAAACAGACAGGCAGGCAGACAGACGGACAGACAGACAGACAGGCAGGCAGACAGGCAGACAGACAGACAGGTTGTTCAATGTAATCTCACCATTCATGGTGGTTGTCAACAAAAGCAGACATTGGGCTGATCTGGACAGTGTAAGTGTCGTTGGCTGAGTACTCAAACAGACCGTAGTATGGATTAAACAACTCTCTGGACACCAGGAAGAAGAACTCTCTGGACGGTCCGCTGTAGTCCAATCTGGGGCACACACAGGAAACATAGGGCACACACTAACATAGAAAATACCGCAGAAACTAACAGTAAATATAGATCACGTGCTAACAACTTGCAGGAAATATTCTACAGTAACATCATGTACTTACATAATAGATCCAAATCATGAACAGTAAATAAATTAACATAGTAAATCTACACCATTTACTAAAAGAATGTACAACATAGTGTGATATAGTAAATATACTATATATATCTATACTATACTAGATACAGTGCTAACATCCAGTATGTCACTGTCAAAACCAACTGGTGGTACAGTACAGGGCAGTTCTATGCAACGTTTCAATTAATCAATCAACCAATTTAACTTTACTTAAACTAATATTTTAATATTCTATAATGTCTCTATGAAGGGTTTCAGTAAGTTTATGGTGGAAGGGGGGAGGGGGGGTGGCTGCCTCACCCCTCCTCGCCCACAAAGCTGACATAGAGTTTGCTTCGCTGAAGGTCTTTACGGGAATAACACATGATCTGGTTGAAAGCGTCCTCAAGGAGGTGGTCCCTACGTATGATCAGCCTGGGAAATACACACACACACACACACACACACACACACACATAAAGAATTCTCAAAGTACAGTAGCAATAATATAGTTATATAGTAAACAAACTACCGATATATAGTTTCAGAGAAAGAGGCATGTTGTTTTCATGAATACATTTTTCTGGCTCAAAGGGAAGATAAATTCAGATCAGCCAAACTTAAATTGCAAGTACTGTAGATAATTTTTCTTTCTTTCTATGAATCCTTTACTTAGAAACAGCACGCCGTCAGTGATTGTACATCCTCGCTAAAAAACAGAGGTTTGCACTGCGGAGGGCCTTGCTACAATTGACAATCAACATCTGGTCTATAAAATGAACAAAAATGTAATCAGGAACTTTCCAGAATCACAGGACACACTCATATTGTGAACAGAGCGGGGACCTCTTTAGAGAGTAGTCTTTTTTTTTAAACTTATTTTAACGAATTAATGTATTAACATACAGTATGTGCTTGTAATGTTAAAAACGACCACATTGTGTTTAAGATTTAAGATAATGGCATCTAACCAAACATTTTCCCCATGAATGCCTGTAAATACCCCCACAAGTGCAGTGTCAGGGTGAATTTGTCTACAACCACTGTCAGTGGTTAGAAACTCTCTATACCTCTGTGCTATGATAGCCACCACCGATGCAAATCTCTACTGATGCCACTTACAATTTACTACGGAATATATAGATATATTTTAATTTATTTCCTTCATTCAGTGTTTGCCTAATTTTGTCCCCTGTTTTCGCCTCTCTCCTGCGAGGTCAGGGACAGGGGAGGGATGGCTGAAGCCAGACTGAATCTGGACCCAGTGGGTCAGGAGTCAGCAGTTAGCAAACTGTATCAGCAATTCCAAGGGGTCTCATGTTTTGGTCTTGGTCATACTGCGGCTTGCTGAAAACAATTCCATTGCTAACAGTTGACCCTGCTAATATAGAGGTGATGAGTTCATGGCTGGCATGTTAGTCCACAGAACGACACCTACTTGACTTTGCCTGGTCCCTGGCCGTAGCCTTTAGTCTCAAGCTTTCTGTAAAAGTTCCTCAGCTTGGCTTCGAAGTCTCGCTTGTATGGAGCTGGCGCCCGAGCGTTAGCTCTCTGAGTACCTGGGAAGAGAGAGAGAGAGAGAGAATTTGAAACACTAATACCATCGTTCACCACACCGTCCGATGAAAAATGCCAGTGGTCTTAGAGGAGGGACACACAGCCCCCCTAGCTGGATGCTTCATCAGAGAATGTCACAAAATGAGCGACAAGAGAGGGAGGGAGCGAGAGGGAGAGAAAGAGAGAGATAGAGAGAGAGAGATGGGCACCTTTTATTACTTGACAATGAAATGCTGTAATAGGCATAGAGATACAGATACATACATACAGATACAGCCATACATACAGATACAGACACTTAGTCAGACAGATGGATGGGTCTTACCAGGCGAGCTCTGCGGCGAGGACAGACAGTATCCAGGGTGCAGTAAGGCGGGAGGCGGCACGTATGACATCACTTCCTCCTCAAACAAGCTGCGTGAAAAAAATAAATAAATCAACCTGCGTGCATATTATTAAACTTGAATTGTATACATGTCTACACTCCATTTACAGTTCTATCCCCGTTTCTACCAGAGAGAGACCGACAGTTAGTTAGCTCTCTCACTGCTTTCAGAGGATTGTAATACAGCTTTCTTCAAGACTGGCATGTCTTACATGTCAGCAACTGGAAATCACTATTAGCATTGGAGGGCTTCTGGGAAAGAAATGCTCAGCTTGCAAATGCTCACTGATTATGCTGTAATGTATGTATGTATGTATTTTACAAAACAGATGAATAACTCGTTAGTCGTGGTTTTGGATGACTTCATTTGTAATCTATAAGATTACAGACACAGTCATTTTGGCATAGCAAACACACAGACGCGCACACACACACACGTCAATACAGTCACTCACACACACACAGCTCACCTCAGCAGCATGACTAAATCGGCGTCGCTGGACAGACGGGCGAGTCCCGACACGCCCTCGCTGCGAATGAACTGTACTTTCTCCCTGATGTTCACACACACACACACACACACACACACACACACACGTCAGGGGTTAAGTGAGGAGATTCATCAGGACTAAAGGTTAAGTGCGTGTTCAAGATGACAGATGTTGATGATGATGATGCTCAGAGCAAGGTCAGAGAGAGAGAGAGAGAGAGAGAGAGAGAGAGAGAGAGAGAGAGAGGGAGTGAGAGGGAGAGAGGGAGGGAGGGAGAGAGAGAGACAGACAGTAGAGGGACACATAAGGTGTCTGGCAGCCTTTTATGTGTCAGCCTATCACAGGAAGAGGGGGATATACAGTAAACATACTGTATACCAAGATACTCTTACTGTATCTACTATATATTGTTCAATGAAAAATTAATGTTTCCTTTAACTGTATTCACTTGTATTTATGTATTTAGGATTAATATAATATATATTCAGTATTTATTTTATTACATTTTATTGTATCCACTTATGTTTTGTACTGCTTTGGCAATACACATAGTTCATGTTGCTGTCATTCCATTGAAGCACTTTTGAATTAAACTGAGACTGATTCATGACTACCACCAATATAGCAGCCACAGGGACAAGAATGACTCATACCTGATACAATTGTTTATTCTAATCAAAATGTTTGCCTATTTTGCTTTTGTATTTCACGCCAACAGAGTTGAAAGTGACAGACCTCAGCGGGTGGTTTCTGGTCAGCTCAGGTTGTCGCTCCTGCAAGATCTCAAGGATGTTTGGTTGCCGTAAAAACGCCACTATCTTGTCATTGTAGGCTGGAGAGACAAATGAGAATGGACTCCAATCAATTCCGTGTGTATATATGTGTGTGTGTGTGTGTGTGTGTGTGTGTGTGTGTGTGTGTGTGTGATTGACATACCCACTGGTACCACGTCCTGGTATTGGTTTCGACTGGACCCACTGAAGGTACTGGAGGGGCGGGGCAGGACAGGTACAGTGGTTTGACGAGAGTCATCTACCACCTGCAACACGGAGATCTAGAGATCAGTTCGAACGAAATCATCTGACGCATTAGCACTGTAAACACAGCCTCCAGCCTTGCCAAATATAGCAGTTAGCTTGCTCTACTTGTAGCATTTAGAAAACCATGTTTCACGAAGCTGGAAGAAAACGTAGTCGTGTGTTTTGGATGACAGGACTCTAGACTTGAGTTTTAAAATCAAACAATAAGAATGCAACTCACGTTACCCATGCCTGCACAATGTTAAACAAGGAACCAAATTACTAGTGAAAACATGTTTTGGGATATTTTTAATTATATTATATGCGTGGTGTCTTGACAGTGGAGATCCCTCTGGACAATTAGGTTGTTTAGCAGATGCTTTTATCCAAAGTGATTACATGCTGCTATTACATGGATACTTAAAGTGAGCCCGACTCTGGGGCTTGAACCCACAATCTTCTGGCTGAAAGTCCAACACCCAGACCACTAGACTATCCTGCCCCACTTAACCCAATTATTTTATTAGCTTTTGTTCAGAAACAAGTTGTTGTTAACTATACCTACCACAATTTAACTAAAGGTACACTTAGTAAAACTTTTACCTCAATGTAGACTGTATTTGTAACTATGGGGGTCAAGATTGTAACATGCATACTGGTAGAAACTGGCCAATTCAACTAAACTAACTTACAGTAAATAAATTGTTCAATTAACAACAAATAAACTAAGGTAGCACTTCTTGTGATTGCAGCTGTAAGTGGTTAATTTATCAATATTAACTTGGTAATATTAATATATAAATCAGTGGTTCTTAACCTGGGTTCGATCGAACTTCAGGGGTTCGGTGAGTCAGTCTTCGGCGGAGGATAAGACACACCCGACTCATATGATTCGTGATGACACGCCCCCCTTCGGTGGGTTCGGTGAATGCG
>JAOEHI010000014.1:1983637-1996679 GCA_025447815.1 Percopsis transmontana
CTTTTCCGTTCTTTTGAGGTCATTGGTGATTAATCCAAATATTTTTCCCTTATTTAATCCCCCCCCCCCCCCATTTATTTTAAGCAATACAATTACATAGAACATACTATGTTAATAAAAGCTTTTATTCTCTCCTTCAAATATGGAAGAGGAAAATGCGTCAAAATTGTGTAGATCTGATTCAAATGTTTCGAAGCAAATTTTGTTACTATTTCTACAGAAGTGAATTTCCCCTCCACTGTCAGTCTCTCGCCTACCTCCAAGTCAAGCTGGCAGATGGACTCTGGTGCATTGGTGTCGAGCTTGGAGGTCTCCAGGGTAAGCCTGGGGAAGAGCTGCTTCAGCCAGTCCCGCAGGGCTGGTGTCTGGGCCAGGAGGGTCCACTGCAGCCCCAGCCAGCTTAGGTGCTGAAGGTCTCCTCCATGGAGCAAGATGGAGCCTAAAGAGTGCACGTAAAAAAAATACAATAAAATGAAAAAAGCAACAAGGCCAGAAAAAAAAAACAATCTCCATTGTTAGGAGGGTCTGACTGTACCTTTGTTGACATACACTTTAAAAAATAGTTTACTGGCATCATACCGTTGTCACACTTAGTCAGGTGAGAGCGCTCTGGAACCTGTGCATTTATGGAGCGGATGTCATCGTTGGCAATAAAGGATACCCCGGTAGGGGCTCGAGGTCCAAACAGCAGCTCAAAAAGAGAGCCCTGCCCACTACGGTTCCCAAATGCCTCCACCACCTGCACAGGACAGCACAATAAATACTTTAGCTCAAAAAAGCCAAGTTCCACATCGGGTCAATTCACAACACAACCTAAGTTAGTTCATGGTGTTGACATCATCGTCATTCCAACTGCATATACTGACCTCTCTGATAAAGGCGTGTGCATCAGACCCGAGGTTGAGCAGCATGTGACCAGCCTGGCTCTGCCTGTCATTTGCCAACAGCTCCAGCAGGAGAGGGCTCGACTGATCTCCTTTGGTCATCTTAGGCTTTGCTCCGGGAACCTGTGGAATACACAGATTAGATGAAGGCTTTGTTTAGTGGTCCTCGGATATAGAATGTATGCCCCGGTAATACATTTAGTTAACTAGCCAAGTCAACCAAAACTAATTAGCAATATAACCAGAATTTTATATGATTTCATCAGGAACTATTTTGACCTTTTTTTTTTTTATAAATTCTATTCTAGATAGATCTCTCTTTATAGTCCCTTTAATGTTTATGTTTCCTAGCTCTAACTGCAGCTCTAAAGACATGAATGAGCCAGTGAGGGAGACTGGAGCTGTATGGCGTTTTTCTCAGACAACCGTTTGAAACGTTTTCTCAGCAGTACCTGGTAAGCCAGTAGGTAGCAGAGGGCTGCGAGGTCGGTCACGGCCCTCCAATGCTGCTCGCGCTCCTGGGCCATCTTCAGCAGCAGGGTGCCTGTGTGCAGGTAGAGGTGACCCCGCATCTCCACAAATACCTCGCATAGCTCGTCCACTTGGCTGCCTGCTGCTGCACTCACGGCCTGCATAGCCCGGTCGAAACTGCACACAAAAGGTGAATAGATACAAGTTGGATGCTTGGAAATTACACTACACATACACGCAGTATCCACTGGCTTTTAATGCCCTTACACTGAAATACACTGTAAAGTAGTATTTGGCTGGTAGGTCAGTGATTTTATACAACAAAACAAAATAATAATGTCCAGGCAAAACTCCCACACAGGCTTTTAGGAGGATTAGCTGCTACTCCGCGCAAATCGGAAGTTGCCATTACAGTGAACCCTTACAGTGAGTCAGGGTCATGTCCAAGTAGCATGAGCATTGGCGAATGCAAAAGGTTTCAAACCCTAAACAATTTGTTAGTAGCGTTCACAACAGGTCAGTCCTTCTACTAGGGCTGGACGATTCATCGTAAAGTAATCACCACCGAAATTCAGAACCTCTAACCAACGTAATTTCCCCATGTTGGTTATTTCGGCCTAGTTAATCCTGTCCCCACTGTATGGGTTCATGTAATTTCCTCTTAAAAACCGCCCCGTCCAGGCTGCAGCATGTAAGAAACAGAGGAGAATTCACCAAGTCAACTGAGCAATAGGAGCAGCTTGTACCAAAATAAAAACACAGTATCCGTCGTTTGGACACATTTTGGCTTCAGAAAGGAGGACACCAAACAAAATCAAATGTAAACGGTGTTTCAGCGACCAAAGGTACCAGCCCTACTTTCCACCATTGCATCTTTCTGAGGGCTTCCCTACCATTGGCAGGGCCAGCTTAAAGCTTTAGCTCCTGTGTTTAAGCCCCAACATGCCAGGTGTACCTGTAAGCATCTCTGATCAAGGTGCATAACCCCTACCTGACCCTAACACTTGTAATTGTACTCACTCCAAGTGGCTTTGGAAAGAAGATAAATGACGCAATTGTAAAAAAATAATAATAATAAACTGAATTACTTTCTTTGAGTTTGTAATGAATTACTGCATCTCAGTGGGTCTCCATGAAAACAGCCGTACCTTTTCAGGGCATCGAGGCTGAGCTGCACGCCACTAGTTGACAATGTGAGCCTCAGAAGGTTGCAGTTGGCCAACAGCAGCTCTCTCTGCAGGCGCCGACACATCTTCTCATTGTTGGAGATACTGGGCTGAGCAAGGCATTCCTAAAAAGGTCAGACACGGGAATGAACAGTTTTCTACAAGAATGATACATCTGCAATGTACAATTGCAACCAATAAGAGAATAAGTCCAAAAACAAAATCTCACTGGTGCCCCTATGACAAGTTTATAAAAAAAATAAAATAAAAAAAGCCTTTGAAATGTTAATAAAATAATCACTTGCCCAACATGCGTATGTCTGTGGATTAAGTGCCGTTAATAAAAAGAAGAAAGAAAAAGCAACTCAGTTATGGAGTACAAAGCTACCTGCAGGGTGTGCACCAACACAGTATACCACTCCAGGCTGTGGCGCAACTGCCCCCTCTTCTCCACAGCCAAGCAGTGCTTGACGGCCTCGTCCAGGCGGCCGTCCTGCGCGTACAGCTGCACCAGCTTCACATTGACATGGGTGTCGGTCGGCCGCGCCGCCAGTTCAGCCTGGAGGAGGTCAAAGAGTCGGTTCCAGCCCTGTTGACCCTGGCGGCTTAGCAACTGTTCCTGAGGGGAGGGGAGGGAAGACAAGATACGATGAGACAGGCAGAGATGATCACACAGATGACCAAATACACAAGTGATAGACAGGACAGGAGCGACGGTCCCAACAGCAAGAGCGACGTGCCAACTGTTGGTGCCAACACATGGACATGTAAAAAAAAAAAAAAAAAAAAAACAGGTGTTTGGGAGGTTTAATGTCAAGTTCAAGACAATATGCAGTTTGTGTTCAGGAAACAACACAGTATGACCAACACCAGTGACAGGCAGTCTTGTCAGTACTACGAGAGAGGCTAACAGATGTTATTAAGCAAACCTGGAGCCCAACAATGGAGAGTCAGTCTAACCTTAAGGTTGAAGACAGCTGGGTTTCCTGGCATCAGCTTGGCAGCTTTCTCAACCCAGAACTCTGCCCTGCTGTCACATTCCCCCTTGCTGCACAGTAACTCAGCCACCTTAAGCACCAGGTCCCTCTGGGCTGGGTTCAAGTCCACTGACCGCTGCAATTCCAAACCAGACACAGACAACATTTCCTCAGGTACTACGTCAGTGCAACTACACAGCCTCCACACAGAGGCCAACGTTATGGACTACGTACCTTGTAACATCCCACCGCCTTGTTGATTTCGCCCTCTCTTTCGTAGAGCTGGCCAAGGAATTTATGCGCTTTGGGATCCCTCTCTTGTACTTTAAGATATTCTGATACATGTCTATATGAAGTGTGAAACAGAAACATGAGTACACGCAACAGGATTAGGAACAAAGATATCAATATTATTTCCCAAGCTCACCTTTTAGCCAGTTCATACTCCTTTGCTTCAAAGTACAGCTTTGCAAATAGAAACCCTTTAATTGGCTTCTGGGGAGAGAGGGTAAAAAAAATAGACGGTTAAAGCTTATTTTCACATTATCAAAGTTACCTTGCGGGATTAATAAAATTCAAAATGGATTATGCACAATTTTAGACTATATCTCCAATGTGAAATTCAGTAAATACATGAGCGTAGAGCATAAATTACACAATAAAAATCTGCATCAGGAACATGGCGTGTGTAGTACGTGTGCAACAGGTGTGTGGACGGTCACGGGTTAACATGGAGCGTTTTCAAAATGCATACGCTCTAGGCCTACTTATAGCCCATTATACATTTGTATCCAATGTTTTAAAGCCCTTAAACAAGGTGTGCTGGAGAGATGATTTGTCAGAGTTGACCATAGCCAGCTCCGTAGACGTGTATTTTACAATATACTCAAAGCACAACCAGTGTTTGTTTTTTTTTACCCCCTGCAATGTGTAAATAAGTACCCTATAAACGGTACTTAGTAAATGAAACTGTCCATAATGGGGCGTTCCACGGCTAGAAGGTCATGTCCCGTGAGACTGTGCTACCGGCAGTAGAGTTGATCGAGTGTAATTATCGGAAAAAGTTGAGTGTATTATAACGATTCAATAATCATACGAACAAGGACAATCGTATTATGGGGTGTGATTTGAAGATGCATCTACCATCTAGCCAAGACAGTAGAACTGAATTAGGTTTAGCCGCAAAGCAGGCTAACTTACAGGGCAATCGATAGCGTATAACTTTACGCTTTGGAAAAAAAACTCCCACGTTAATCAACGATTGTTTGTACGTTTCTGAGGGGTCATTTTTCGCCTCGATGATATCTTTTGTATTTTTGCGGTATACGTGCGAGTATTTGCTGAACTTCACAATACGTTACATTTACAACACAGTCAAATCAAACAAGAAACTTGTTTATATTTGGTTTCGTGTTCCGTGCGTTTCAATTGGGAAATAAAAGTATCAAAAAGGCATCCCATAGATACCGTAGTCTGTCTTAAACAATTACTGTTACGTTGACTTTACTATCCACTGCCGCGCATTTTCCGGCGAAAATGGGAAGGACACGAGTGTCATCATGCCTTTGCCGGGTCCCTGACACTAACATAGCTAGCTAATGAGGGCTGCGTATCGGCAGAAGTGAACATATAGATTTAATGCCAATGTTAAATATCACCAAACCTATGGACTGAAATAGATACAACTAAAACATAAAGCAGTAGTCTTCAGTAGCTTGCTTCACTCATTACGGCGGCTAGCACATGCGGCTCTATACACGACGGCACAGCATGCTAGCATTAGCCGCCGACAGTACTCACCTCTTTGAGTGAAGGAGACGAACTCTGTACCGAGGAAATATAGCGATCGACTTCAGCCTTACTTCGCCGCATGGCTCCAAAAAGCAAATATACCTAAACTGTATTAACTATTGTTGCATAGAACACACAAACTCTACTAAAATATACAAAATGACATGAATTGCAGCTCGTCAGAAGCTATTTCGTGCATCTGCCATGGTGACAGTGCGCACGCAGTCTCATAACATCAAATGGCAGCAAGAATCACGTGGTACGTACCCGTCGTCCATTACCAAATGTGATTGGTTTGTGTGGAAGTTCTCGTCCAACGAAATTTGAAAGTTTAGCTTGGACGCAAATGTGACGCATTTGATGATTTTCATTTTGAAGATGGGCGGGGTGGCTCCCATAAAACATCCATGGTTGCAAGTGCAAAAAATCCTACACGATACTCAAAATCTAGTTTCCATTAGACTTATCTATATATAACAATATATCAGTGGTACGAACAGTTCAGTATTTATTCAGATATATCCACTTAATAACAAGACAATGTATTTGTGTAAAAGGTCTGCTCTTTATTAAGACAAAAACGTGCACATTGATGCGATTACATAAATAAATACTGTCGTTTCTCTAGCATTGTAACATATGTGAAGTTATATCAGATGTGTAGGCATAGCACATTCAAAATAACGGCATTGTTAATTTAATTCCATAAAACACTGGAATGTGTCATAATATTAGTCTACTATGCAAAATGATACAATAGTGCTCTAGTGAAATGGTTGAAGAATGAAAATCATTTCTTTATTCATACTCGTCTTAGGTAGGTAGGTAAGTAGGTCTGAGGCCCTAAAGAAATTAGCACGTTTTTTTAAGATCGCCTGGACAATAAACCAAAATAAAACTGAAGGAAGCCAATCATTTCTTTAGCATTACAGCCAGTCTTATTTCGCATATTTGATTAATAAAATACAGTATACATGGCAAGGCAATTCACAAACTATTTGCTGCCAATTCCTATATGCAGAAAAATAGAACAAATTTGAGTCAATGAAGCTGAGTATATATTTACTATATAATATAAAAAGCATAACAAAATACATGACGGTAGGAAATTATAAATACATTCCACCAATGCAATAATTTTCACATCATATATAATTAAAAATTATTTTAGCCATTGCCCAAAATATAAATTTAAATCATTATTCTTTTCATTTTAGAAACAGAGCCATCAGTGTGTTTGAAATCAGTAAGTACAGCTCAGACAGCCCATAAGGCAAGCATATGAAATTAACTGTATATATTGTATTTAGTAAAGGCACTGGACAGGATAACAAATGGCAGCCATCATAAACTGACTGACAGGCCAGCTGACAAATACATGTCTGTCAATAAAGTCCAAGATTACTGAGCCGATCATCACTGGTGTGTAGCCATAATTGAAAGGTTACTGCACACTTACGCTGAAACAATCAAGCCTTTTGACCATAAATCTGACCTAACAACACAAAATACATACATAGACGTACACTTCTGGTAATGGGTCTGTTTCTATATTTTCAACCAACTCCACCACAGGACCCAGTGGTTGTGATCATGGGTAGGCCTATGATACATCCATTTTGTGACTGCCTGCTTACTTCCGTGCAACAGTTTCGGACAGCTTTTTCAGTCTCTTCTTCAGCTCCAGGGGAAATTTTTCATAGCACTTCTTGCACACTGGCTTCATGTCAAACTCCACAAACTTGTTCCTGTGGAGAAAAGATCGAATCTAGTGTCAGTGTACAGTGTTGTGGCACCTGTGTCAATTAATAATAGAATTGCTGTCAATCACACAATTCCATACTAATAGAATGGTTGACTAATGAAATGTGACATAATATGTTCAATGGAGAATTTGGCCTACAACAATAGCCTACTGCTGCAATAGTAGAGTATTACGTGACTACACTCAGTGTGCATAGCTAATGTAATATCTGCAATAAGTTAAGACAACATTCTTTACCAAAGCAGATTAGAGCTGGCAGTGAATCAGCGTCTGGTACCACATGTACAACACAATGAAACTTCCACAAGTTTCTGTAGCGGAGCCAGAAGTCCGCTGGAAGTGATTAAGACTTCACCCGACACATCCACCCAGACAGATATAGAGCCTGTTAGAAGTAAAGCCTCCCCTTCCCATGTGACTGCCTGATCTGAGGAAATACCTCGCAGGCTACATTGGAATAAGACTGTGTACACACACTGTGTAGTGGAGGACCGCCAGAGAAACAGCACAAATCTCTGCTAAGTCTGGCTAAGAAATGATCCTGTACTTAATAAGCATTTCCGACAGGCATGTCAAATGGGTTCAGCAGCTGAGCTTCAAAAATATGTTGGTTATACACCCGGTTTAGCTTGTTCCATGTAGAGATTTTATACCTGCATGCCAAATTTATCTTTCTGCTGTTCAGTTTTGTTGTATTAATTAATATAAATTGGATATGGAAAATGAAGTAAACCTTAATGGAGGTCTGAATTTATAGATTATTAAGTTGTGGTGTCCACAACAATGAGAAAATGGACAGGTGAGCGTATGAAATGTAAAAGCAAAAAGCAAAAGAATGGAAAGAAGATGGAGACTAACCAAAAGAAGAGTGGAAGTGAGAAGAAAGGAGGAAGAGAGGATTACAGACACATGGGTATCAGAATTTTCTTCTTCTTCTCTTTGGAGTCACGCTCGCGCCTGGCCAGCCGGCGCTTCATGTCGTCCGGCATGCGTTCATAGCAGTGCTTACATACTGGCTTCAGATCCACCTCTACAAACTTATCCCTGACCCAGGTGGGAGCGGCAGGCGGCGGAACAGAGGGAAGGATATGGAAGCAATGGGAAATGGGAAAGAACAGCAAATGGTGGAGGAGAAGAGGAAAAGGACAGAGAGGAGGAAGACAGAGAGAAGAGTTGGAGAAGAGAAAAAGACAAACATTTGATTTGGAAAGTCAAAAACAAAAAGGAGGTAAGAGAGAAAGGAGGAGAAAGGACAAATGAAGGAAAAGAGGAGCACACAATGTGAACAAGTCAAGATAAAGCAACATAAAGAAACAGCAACACAGGGATGTGAGATAAACACAGAGGAAATAGTAAAGGGACACTCCACTGTGCCAAGAATCGAAAACAGCATTAACCAAAATGTCAGAAAGAGGTGCCATACTAAATTACACTGGTCAAAAGGGAGGGATAACTTATTACGATTATTTCCACTGCACCAAACAAGTAATCATTCTGCTGATACAGTATCAGTGTTAGTATTTTTTTCTACTCCCTTGTTTACTCAAGGTCTCGCCTTACTTGAGGGTGAGCTTGGTGTTGCAGGTAGAGCAGGCAAAACAGTTAACACACCAGGCCTTGTTCAGGGCAGACACCACTGAAACACACAAAAAAACAAAACACAACAGATAAAGCAAAGTACACGATTCCCATAATGTAACAAATGCAAAACTGTTATAACAAAACTCACTGCTTGACCATTGGCATATACAATAGACAATAACAGAAGCTATTATAGGATCATACAGATATTAATGTATGAATTAAATATTATGCATCTTACCATCGCCTTCAATGACACGATTGCAGTGATAGCAAACATCTCCAAAGAGCTGTGGGAGTGAAAGAATGACGACACCTGTTTGGTGGTGTAGTGGAGCTGTGCATTATAACCACACTTCATATAAAATACAGCATTCAGGAGCCATGCACATCATGCACAAGATATAAAATCATTGCTCTGAAGAGACGTACTGTAGTGGCTGGACCATATGCATTCTAAATTTCACCACTAGGTGGCGAAATTGGCTATTAATGGTATTTCAAATCCAAGCCAGTTCACCTGTAGTAGTCCAGACCACAATCAGTCCTTTAAGACTGACTGACACATTGGGATTCAGTTTTTACATTTAAAAAAACGAAATGCCCACTAATCCTTAGAGCAATGCAGTTTACACCAAGGTACTGCATCTGACACAGTCAGACATTAGATTAGGTTGATGTTTTACCTATTGCACCTTAAGGACTTCCATTCATCTGATCTGATCTGATCGGTATTTTTCGACAGATTCAACATTACCTGCAACAGTGGGAACCCTCGCTGGGCCAGCCGTTAATCATGTTACCTGGTTGTAGTGGGTCTCGCAGTATGCCAGGCCCTTGCGCTCGTAGTGACGGTGTCCCAGGAAGGGCTTCTCACACTTAGCACACACAAAATGCTGCAAACAAACCCAGGGCCCAGGCACAACCGGTTAGCACAGCCAGTGACAGTCTATGTCCAGATCACACAAGCCTGGTTTCTACACACTCCTGCATCAGCAAGTGCAGAAGGCCCATAGCCAGGGTCAAGTGTCACAGAGCGAATACAGTAGAGCGGAAAGATAGCAAGGCAGGGCAGGGCAGGCCGGAGCGGGACACAGGGCAGCAGTCACCGTCAGGACAAGCCTAACCCCCACCCCCCCCTCACCATGTCAAAGTGTCTCTCGCAGTACGCGTGACCCCCTCGCTCATAGAACGGGTGGCCCTGAAATGGGCGCTCGCACACAGCGCACACGTGGTGCTACGGGATGGGGGGTGAAAACCAACAATAGCCACAGGAGACACAAGTGAGAGGAGGAGAAGTTAGAGTAGGATAAAGAAGGACAGAGAGAAGAAGTGCAACAAATGGTTTGTTTGATGACATCATACAGGGAGATATAGTAGCCCCGACACAACAGCAGAGTGAAAGCTGGAAACAATAGGCTATGAGATAAACATTTGGCGTCAAATGCAGTAGATATACAGAAAACAGTAAACAGAGCTGAAAGAAGAATAGAAAAAAGTGTATCAATTGAATCAATCAATTGATCGCTGAAGTAAAGAAAACAATTACAATTAGGTCATTTAGCAGATGCTTTTATCCAAAGCGACTTACAATTACATGCTGCTATTACATGGAGCAGATAGGCGTTAGGCATCTTGCTCAAGAATGCTTACAGGTAGGCCAACTGTGGGGCTTGAACCCACGACCTTCCGGCTGGGAGTCCAACACCTAGACCACTAGACTATCGTCTAAAGCCTAAATTATAAATAAATCATAGTCTAAAGCCATAATGAATCAACCAATCAAAATCAATTATCCTAAACCGTCCAAACTACATATTATTATAGATGTAATACACCGTACCTCCACGTGCCACTGCTTGCCCATGGCGTTGACCACACGGCCCTCGATGGGTCTCCTACAGGCTCCGCAGATTGGCACGCCCATCTTGTCGTGGCAGGGCAGACAGTAGAGTTCTCCCTTCAGCTCCCTGGCGTCTGCCGTCAGCTCCTTGCTACAGAGAAGGAGACACCAGAAGGAGATACTAAGTATGAATTTTCTTCATGCTTTAACCCCATCCGATTTCAATAGTCAGTTTCTCCTAGGCTGTTGAGTGTCTAATTAGAGTTTAAAACTATCAGCTGGTTAGGCTAGCTAGCGGTAGCGTGTCGGATCTGCAACACTCCGGTTTTGGGCAGGATATTTCCACAAAGAATATACTGTACATGTATAATGTCTGAGCAGAATTTGTGTTCGGTCTCTAAATGCAATGTAATCCCTTGTTTAGGATGGACTTGTTTAGGATGGACTGCTATTGTTTCGCTGCAAATCCTAAGCATACAACTAAATAAAGTTGTAGTGTGTGTGGTTGTGGGGACTTAAAGGGACTATACAGACAGATCGGTCTTCAGCAGATAACTTGGTGTGGACACGCCCAGTGACTTACATCTCACACCTGTTTATCTGGATAACTGGGTAGTTTATGTAATTTGTGACATCACAAACTGCAACAGCATTGGACCACCTGCCTTCAGCCAGGTCCAATCTGCCAGTTATCCCAACTGTCTGGCATTGAAAGTCCCTTTGCCCACTCTGGCCATTAAACAGACACTACGCTGTGGCCACTAAAATAAATACTACACCTTAAATTATAAATAATTTAGGGAAAAGTATGAATCTGGATCTTCCAAGTTTCAATGTGGTTGTGGCCGGATGTACTGACATTTGTGTACAGTATGTATGTGGGTAGTTGCATGTAGCAGTATTCGTACCCGCAGTTATTGCAGTTGAAGTGATCCGGGTGGTAGGGGTCATTTTTGAACAACAGAGGCTGCTCCTCGATTATGGCATGGCATTTCTGACAGACGTACTTGCCCAGGCCACGTGCCTTCTCGCGGTTGTGGCATGGACGGCAAAGATGCCTGAGAGAGGCAGGGAGAGAGAGAGAGAGAGAGAGAGAGAGAGAGTCAGAATGACTAAAGACACATGAGAGACGGAACAACTCATAACACACAACACGCACAGGTAGTCACAGAGTACGAAACAGACAGTTCCATCCCAAAGATGAGTAGGCTGCATAACATACCTGCCGGCATTCTTAACAAATCCCACGTCAGCTAGCACAGCCTGGCAGATGTCGCAGCAGAAGCAGTCCGGGTGCCAGCTGTTGTTCATGGCCTTGATCACACGGCCAATAATGAACTCACCTGAAGAAGAAGAGAAGAGAAGAGACATATTTTATGAAGAGCTCATCAACTATATTAAAGCCCTGGTTGGAGAAAAAAATAAAAACAAGCTTATAGTTCCTCAGCAACAACTGAATTTTTTGGGGAATTTAGTAGTTGCAGTTCCTGTACTCACCACATTGGTGGCAGCAGGGAGCAAACAGCATCTGGAAGTCATGCTCGCAGTACTTCCTGCCTTCAAACTGCAGAAGAAATCGATTTCACAGTTAAAGCTGCTGTGAGTAAGATTTGAGAGTTGCAATGAGAGCTAGCTAAAAAAGAACCAAAGAGAGTAACATTTTTTAAATCAACAACACAAAAACCAGGCAAGATAGATTTGCCGGACCACTCAGGGAAAAGAGCTGACAGATGTCTATGGCATTTCTAACAAATTACACTAAATTTATAGCTTTAAATCTTTATGAAGAGCTGAATGCAGTACAGCCAATGCACTTCCGTAGGTCTATACTGAAGTCACATTTTCTGTAAAGTAAAAAATTCCTCAAGAACAGTTATCTTCTTAGATGCACGGGAAGATCCTTGGCTCCCTTCCCTCTTCGATCAGTGTCTGTGTGTGTGTTCTAGCTTTGTTCATGGCAAAATAATTGATATGCCTGTGCCTTTGATATATACCCACTGAGAGGTTCCCAAGGGTCTGCTGGAGACGTGTCTGGCCCTGTGGATGCGTCAGTAGCTGTTGATCAGCAATATCTTCCTGGAAATCCACCTCTAATAGTCTGATAAATCAATTACATGGCAGCAGTCACCTCTCCTGTTTTAAAGGGTCTAAATTTGTGCTAAATGTCTCTAAATTCTAAACGTGAAACATCTATAAAAGCAATTAAATCCATCAGTTTTGTTAAGACCTCAACTTCATAGTCTTCTTACCTCAATATAAGATCACATATTGATTGTTTGGCACAAAACAATCCCTCATTCGCGTACGCCTTTTTGATGCTGTTGGATTTAATCTCATGTCCTTCCCAGAGTTAACACTGACCATGTTTACACGCACACACCAACAGTACTTCACTATTGTTTGAAGTATTCCAAGTGTCAATTCTCTGAATAATAGTGTAATGTGTGTGCATGTAAACACAGTTTATAGAATAACAGTGGAATATGAGCCTATGAATGTGTACGTAAACTTCCAGTCACGTGACAGTTTAGCCTATCTATCTATCTATCTATCTATCTATCTAT
>JAOEHI010000014.1:2000387-2026638 GCA_025447815.1 Percopsis transmontana
TATGATTTGTGGTCGACAGGGCCTCACACAATACATGCTGTATGTGCAAACCCTCACACACACACACACACACACACTTGCAGACGTGCATGTCTTCATCTTGACCCTCTGGATACTGTCTGTCTAACTTCAAACACTCATCTTTTGTCATCTACGGTATCCCTCTATCCTCTCTCCCTGTGTCTAGTTCCTGTCTTTTTTTCCCTCTTCTTCGCCCTGGCTTCGATTTACATAGTCTTCATCCTTCAAGTCTTTCCATTCCTCCGTATCTTTCCTGTTTTATGAATAACGGGAAAGACAGACAGGTGCTCTGTCTCTCTCTCTCTCTCCTTCTCTCCCCCACTTTTCCATCAAGCTTCCGTCTTTACTTTTCTTCACCTGGGATCTCTTGTCTTTCTTCTTGTGTTCCACATCTCCCTCTTTTCTACCCTATCTCTTTGCATTACATTTCCAATCTACCTGTGTTTTTCATCTCAGGGATGAAAAAGACTTGAGGGGGAGAGGGGGGGGGGAAGAGAGAGAGAGTTGAGGACTAAAGTTCTGCCAAAAGATTAATCAAGAGGACATCAAATGAAATCTGGGGGGGGGGGAAGAGGAGGGAGGGGGAGGGTTTGAAGAGGGCGGATTGGAGCATTTTGCTCTGTTGGTTTGTTTAAAGGTGGCAATTTATCACTCCACCTGACACCCCTCTTTCCATCGGCAGAGGAAAAACCACCCACTCTCAGTCAGCCAGAGAGAGAGAGAGAGAGATAAAAGGAGAGAAGGGGGGAAATTGTGAAGAGAGGTGTTGCCAATCCCTCAAAGGCCGCTACGGGCAGAGGTGAGGGACAAACTACATCTCCCTTCACTTCAAAACAAACTGAAAGGCCGCTGGGAGAGCAGCCTGGGAGAGCAGCACACATTGGCCTCTCAGCTCCTCTCTCAAGGGTAAATTCTGTAAAATGGATAAACATAGCCAATAAAGGAAGGCGTTTACATGAAGGAATGCCTTTGCCATACTTAAAAGAGTTGCCATTTGAAGGGCTGCATGCTCCCTTACAAGCTGTGTTTCCCCGGTCTGGTTGCCTGGAAGTGGAAAACTGGAATGTTAAGTGAAACACAGTGGAGAAACAGATGACTGCCTAAATACAGATTGATGTACGAAAATGAATAATCAATGAGCCAGACCAACAGAGCGAAAGAGAGCATAACCTTACCATGTCCGTTCTGATAGTTAGTCCTCCTCTTCTCCTCTGAGCTCATCTTGGCCTTGAAGTACCACTGACACCTGAGAGACAGAGCCGCTGAATGAGTTTCACCGGAGCGGGATTCAGAGCTTTATCTTAGTAAACATCTAACAATCGAATCAATACCAGCCCAGAAGCACAGGTGTGAATCCAGCTCGGCTAACGTTACTGTGCTTGACTTTAAGGCTTTAAAAAGGCACGGAAAGCCTTAATTTGTCTGGGAATACTAGTGGTTTGACCTAATTTATCGACAACTGTCCAGTCATGTTTTAATAGGCAACTGGAAATTAAGGGTTTCAATATGCTGTTAATGGTTAACAACACGTCATGTCCATTTGCCATCTGTTCTTCATAACTCTCACAGGTTTATACCAAATGTGTGAGTGGAATTAAGTTATGTTTTTGTGTTTGCTCACACCTTTAGAAAAGAAAAGGCAGCGAGAAAGGTTATGTTACAAAGCACAAACTGAGCGCACGCACACTCCGGGAGTGTCCACACCATCGGTGTTATTTATAGTCCTCTCTCAGCACACTCGCACAGTAGTCTATAGCTGAAGTAACCCCTCACCACACAAAACCAGTACGATGCAGAATTAGTTAAATTAAACTGTTCATTAAACACTTTTGAGAAACACTATTGAGAATATTATGAAACTGGATATTATCACAATGATTTTCTCTCAAGCCAAATGAGACTGTGATGCAGTTGGCACGTGCACACAGAGGACAGATTATTGTCATAAACAAATAAAAGAAACAACATCTCAGAATTTGTTACCTATCGATACGTGTATTTACGTTGTATATCAGTTGCGGATCAACTTTCATTCACAACCTCACAACGTACCCCCCTGGGGTAAGTGTACCCCCTGGTTGGAAAATAGTCCTGTTACACAAGACCCTTCAGTCTGAAAGAATAACAGCACCTGTTGTTCACCCACCAACAACTACACTCCCACAGGCTTCCAAGGCAATTAAAACCCTGCCTCTAGTTTAATAAGGAGATACGGTGAGGTGAGTATACAAGGAACACACACAGACGACAGAGAAATGGAAGGAGAAGAGACAGAGAGATGATGGCAGAAGGAGATAGAGTGAGGGAAGGCAGATAGACAGAGGATGGCTAATTAGTCTATTACCAGAGATACAGGCAGACGGTACTGTATGTGTCAGCCAGGAGTGGCCATGCCTTGAAAGCAGGCTGGCCCGGCTGGCTGGGATGGAGAGGAGGAAGACATGCAGAGATAAAGGTGTGATTTAGTGAGTCATGGGCGAAATTGGGGCCTTGTTAAGTATGGAATCAAAGACTCAAAACAGACGGATGGGAGAATTGTTTTGGGCCTACTTCGCTGATATGAGTCATGTATGGAAACACGTTTATGTTTGCAGATACAATCACTCATATTATTCTGTGTGTGTGTGTGTGTATGTATAGCCTGAGTGGCAGTTTATCATCTGGTGCTCAGAGGCGGATGGACAGTCAACAGCTGATCGAGAATGGCTTTTAAAAATATAGAAAACTGAACAGGATCCCCCCTACAGACTGTCAAGGTACCCTCCTCAATTACGTTATAGCACAACAAGGGTTGTCTAGTCTTCAGAGAGAACTGGAGGTGAGATTTTACTTTTAATGTCTGTCAACAGTAGTATGCTAGCTAACGTTAGCCTCAAGAACTGGAGTGTTAATTAGCGTTGCTTGGCAACACCGTCATTGTATACATACTTGTATTGTTTGTGTTTTTAGTACTTGATGTCTTGTCTTTCTTGTATTTGGAGGGTGTTTGACATGCACCAACAACACCAAGACAAATTCCTTGTATGCCTAGAAAACGTTCATGGCAATAAAGCTTTTTCTGATTCTGAGACACTCTGGGACTACGTTAGCTTGTCTAACTCATTGGCTATTGTGGTCCTGTTTGGAGAGTACTGAAGCAATTATCCCGAATATGTTTGACATGTTTGATATTATCTGGGCGGCCCCGATGAGTCTGTGAGCAGAGGTAGGTAGGTAACTGGATCTGTAAAACCCTTACATTACCAAATAATCTTGGCCGAACATCAGTACCAACCACGGTCCCAGACCAGATTTCGCCTCCGATTTTCAGGAGGGGTTAATTGGGGATAAATCGGCCCAAAACTCCTGTAATGTGAGCCCAGCTTTAAGATTCTAGTATAAGAATTGTCCTTATTTGAGCCATATAGTCCTTTGAGATTATTACATTGATTTAACAAGATTTTCTCTCTAGCAGCCTGCAATAAAAGTCAACTGATGGTATACTGACTCACTGCTGATACCGAAGGACCCACATAGGGCCTTAAAAACAGAGACAATCAAAATGAGAGCCAACATTCCCATAATTGCCACTCTCAATTTTCAAAGTTTGTCTTGGTGTCACTTGGGCAGAGGCATAAAAATAACCAATAGATTTCACTTATACACAGTGACACAGATGATGCTAGGGCAACCGGACTTCAAACACACTGTATGAGGCAAGTATGATCTATATGGACAAATGTTTATACTCATCACAATCCTTACATCCTATGAAAATTCAGTTTGACGGTAAAATTGTAGAGGGGGGATTTTGTGCACAATGGGCTATAAAACATAATGTAATAAAGAGGTACAGTAGGCCTACATGAAATGGATAATCACAAGTTGTGAGAACAGTTTGCAAAAGGATCACAGTTAAAAGCAGGAACCATATAGTCACACTCTTGTCCTTTTGTGTTGAAATGAATGTGAGTCAACAAGGACACCATTCATTTGTTTAATATTTCAGAGCAGAAATACAATGATAGTGGCTAAAAAAATTGCAGCTAAACAGGTTTTCTGTGAAGGTATTTAGATGGCTCAGGAATATAAAATAAACTTTTTTTAATGCACTTTTTTAAAATCTAAATATCCGCACAGATGTAGGACCACTCTATTGTCACGCGGAGCCGTGATTCAGACCTACTCATTGGGTTTAGCCTGATTAAATGATCAATGTAATCCATTAGCACTTTTCCCACAGGTTTCATAGAATTCAAATTAAACAAGCAAAAAATCTCCATGCGGTTTAGAAATTCATCAACTTCTACCTGTTGTGTCAATTCATCAACTATCATGTTTAATACAGTTACAGTTACAGCAGATGCTTTTATCCAAAGCAACTTACAATTACATTGTTCTATTACATGGAGTGGGTAGGGGTTAGGCATCTTGCTCAAGGATGCTTACAGGTAGGCTGACTCTGGGGCTTGAACCCACGGCCTTATGGCTGGGAGTCCAACACCTAGACCACTAGACTATCCTGCCCCACAATTAATAGCTCCTAGCAAAGCTTTGCGCTTCTGTGTTCGCTAAGGAAACTGATAGATACAGATGCTATAGATAGAATGTGATTGAATGAAAAAAAGAGAAAATGAAAAAAGCACAGTGAGAAAGGTTTTCTTGAATGTTTGATGAATGGTTTCTAGTTGTAAAATGAAAAAAAGCCTAATTAAAGGATATAATTTAACCTGTCCTAATGAGTGTGACCCAGAAATCATAATGAGGGTTCTCATTAGACTGAAGCGAAAGCAATCAGCAAACAGTTAGCACAGGTCAAATATAGTGAATGTCGTATAAAGACATCAAGTGGGCAATGTGTTAAAGCGGTTGGGTTTGTGTGCACGTGAACATTCAATTGTGCGTGTTGTGTGTTGGCTTGCCTGTGAGTTTCCTCTCTTTGAAAGCCTAACATAATCCAGGTTGCCACATTAGAGCAGTTGTCAAAGGGTCTCTGAAGGGCAGGTTGCCAGGTTGGACTCCTGCTAAGTGAGCTTTTCTTGGGGCCTGGACACTGATAGACAGAACAGATAGCTTACCCCGGTAACCTTGGCAGAAGGCAGGAAATAAGGAGAGGAGAGGGGATTTGGAGAGCCACCGTTGACCTTGACTGATGGGGTCAGTCTGTTCATTAAAGAAAATGGTGGCATGTGCTTTTATCAGCCTTTTCCAGCCCTGTCCCATGATACTATTAATCCGCCTACCCCTTGGGTCACGCTGGCTTTCATGTTGAAAAACAGGAACCACACACAAACACCATGTGTGGCCTCCAGAGTATTGTTACATGTTCTCTCAAGTAGGTTGTGTAGCACACTAATCTTCAAGGACACACATACACTTTGCCCTTAGCTGTAATCAAAGTGTTAATACCATTCAAACCACTCCTTTTAGATTATGCTTTCAAAATGTAAAAGGACACAAACTCGTTTGTGGAGAGCTGTGTAACACATCCAGGCTTTGCTCTTAGAAACGCTCAGAAGTCTCTGGGAAATGTCAGCGATATAGTATTAAACATGCGATATAAAGCCAGGGAGCGTTTAGGCTAAACGTGCCTTAAAAGAACACTCACAGATAGGTCCTCCTCTATCACCTCTTATGATTGTTCCGGTTCCTTCTTTGTCAGTGTCCCATGACCCAAGGCCTTAGATCCAGACTCTCTTACACTCTCCTCTCTCTCTTTCTCTCGGGCAGCTCAAGTACTTTTGTAGTTTTTTTTTTTTTTAAACCTGAAAGAGAGTGAAACGCACCTCCCACACGGGAGCAGAGGGTCACATACTGTATATGCAGCAGATGATAGCGCCGTCGAAAAGCACTCCGCTGTGCTGGGTTTTTAGATAGCTTAAAGGTTAAAAACGGGTTCAGCTGCGTGGAGAGCATTAAAAGAACCCTACATGTCCACTTTAGCGAGTACCCCCATTTGTACATTTTTTGTTTTTTTTTCATAACAAAAGATTTGCAGTGTCCCTCCCACACGCTAAAAGATCACATTGCTATAAATAAGACAATGATTGCATAAGAACCAGGCTCCCCTTTAGTTTAGCGTCGCTGTTTTGGTGTACACTGTAATTTTTTTCTCTACTAACAGCGGAGCGAGAACCCCCCCCCCATAGTGTCGGTAGCTGTCCCGACGTTTTGAAGGGGGGGAGAACACATTGCGGGCCCTAGCCGTGGTGCTGAACAACTCCATTGAAAGTACCGCTTGCAAATCACTCAGGGATGAAATTCCAGCACATTATTCAGTGCAAGACACCTCCCAAAGCCATATTATTGCCTCTGTGTCACTGATTCCTGTGTCACGAACACAAGCACGCAAGATAGGATTCATTTGGGACTTTCTATGTGACTGCACACACAGATCTAATTGTCCAAAAAAAATAAAAATAAACAGTCAGTCAGTCGGAAGTGTGAGTGAATTCTTGTCTATAGCCTCACATTAACAAGCTGGTCACGCATGTGTGTGTGTGTGCTATTGTTTCTGTAAATTGTGTGCATTCATAGAGCTCCCTCACAACAGGGCCAACACTAAATTGCCCATTTAAATTGCTTATGACTGCATATACATATGTGCCAGCATGGGTGTTTGTATGTGTGCGTGCAGGCAAGTGTTCTCTAAATTCGGCGAGACAAACAGCAGTGAACGTAATATAAACTAATTATGAGAGATAGTGTACTCCCACACACATTAAACCCATGGATCTCTGCATGTAGCCTTTGTGTAATCTTGTCCGATATGAACGTTAACACAGTCATGGGGCAGTCACGTCCACAGAAAAGGGAGCGCACATTTGCTTCACTCCTTTACTTTTGACGGGGATAAAATATATGGTGTGGTTAAGGGTGGGATGATTGCATGCAGTTAGCAATAGACTGCTAATTAGCTAGTAGTGTCGGGTAACTTTAAAACGTCAATCAAGTGTACATACAGAAATGTTATAATCACGTCCTCCACAGATAACTGAGTGACATGCAGTGTCTTGCGTTTGTGCGGTTTCTGGAGCTCGATTCGTTCATTCATTTCACAGAGGTTAAAGAGAAAGAAGGCAAAGAAAAAAATGTCTTCTTCACAACAGGAAATGTCTTTTTTTCTTCGCTCTTCGCTGTGTGAAGTGAAGATGAGCGAACCTTCGCACACTTTTATGTACTGTATATACTGTATACCCCCCCCCCGCTAAAACATGTGAGCCTATAAGAGCTATAGGGAGAGGGGCAAAGAGGAATGCAAGACACTCGGCCCCTCAAGTGTGGGAGGGGCATGCGTTGTCCAGTGTTAAACCAAAACTTTAAAGAGTACACCAAGCAATCAGAATTGAGATGAGTGCAGCTGACAAACGTGATAAGGCCGAACACGGCGAAAACACGTCCACTTACCGTCCTGTAATGAGGAAGAAGAGGGTGAGGATGATGAGGAGGGTGAAGCCACCCACGGCTGCCGTGACGATGACCAACACCTGGCCCTGGTCGGACGCCACATCCGATGCTGCAGACCGTTGGGGCATGAGAGAGAGTGTGTGTGTGTGTGTGTGTGGAGTGATGGTCATGGTTGAGGAGAGGGGCAGTGAGGAGAGATGGAGGGGTAAAAAAAAGAAAGGGAGGATAGGAAGAACAAGAGGAACACAAAGGTCATTTTAATATCCTAATGTTGGATTTTAAAACTTCCAGCGCACCACAGACTGTTTATCATAGACTCGCTCTCCGCATACATGTCTGATAAAGTCCTACAGCAACATCAGCCCTTTAGTATGGCGATGATTCATATGCTTGATGTCGCATAATTAATATTATTCATTCACGAAATTGTGATTTAGTCCGTGATCATTTGGCTAAATTGGCCCCATTTGATATTCATGATTTTCCCCTTTTCTCTGTCTCTGCGTGGGCTTAACGAATCCCAGATAATTGAAAGATGATTACTATCACCAAACTTATTCCGATAATATTTCACACTTAATGAATATGAATTGGAGATCAGGATGCGTGTGAGCCGGGGCTTTTGTGGGTTTACAGTCTGTGTGTGTGTGTGTGTGTGTGTGTGCGTGTGCGTGTCAGGGAGCGCTCCCAAGCGTATGCGTTTATGTGTGTACGTTAAGCTGGACAGAGGTAATTACAGAGAGAGAGAGAGAGAGAGAGAGAGAGGGAGAGAGAGAGAGAGAGAGAGAGAGAGAGAGAGAGAGAGAGAGAGAGAGAGAGAGATGGAAGATATGACAAAGACAGCCAAAATAGTCATGGTGGCCAAATCATAGCTTCACACCCTTTTCACGCCGCTAACCAGCCATGTGGGTCTGACTGACACTGCTGTAATGAGAAATATGCGCACACGTGTCTAAGTATGTAGGCATGTGAGAAATCACAGCACACCTGCCAGCCACCCAAGAGAGATAGAGAATATCAGGGGATGGAGGAATGGAATCAAATGAATATAGAGGGAAAGACGGCAACACAAGAGCGAGCCAATGGGGTTTAGAAAGACTGGGAGAGTCATAGCGAGAAAGGGCAATAAACCCGAAAGGGAGAGGGTGGCAGGAAATGCCGGTGAGGCCGAGAGAAAGTAAGGGAAAGAGAGAAGACGACGCGGCGAGGGAAATAAAGAGTTAGCGAGGGGGACAGACATGAGGGCCAGTGTGTGAGGGACCAGCAGGTGACCGCTACACTGACTGACAGGGAAGGAGAGACGCAGAGACGCTGGCAGAGACACGGACCGAGAGAGAGAGAGAGAGAGAGAGAGAGAGAGAGAGAGAGAAAGAGAGAGAGAGAGAGAGAGAGAGAGAGAGAGAGAGGTTGACCAAATGGGGTCTGCCTGCGCGCAGATAAAAGCCCCGGCAGTACAAAGGCTTGGCGGGCCTGCGACTGATCCGGCTGATAAAGCAAAAGCTCTGCAGCTTTGGAAAAGGAGAGGTCCGCGACGAGGCCAAATCAACCCCTTCAACAATACCACCAAACCGACATAAAAGCACAGCTGGACCTTTGTGTTTCGCGGCTAGAAGGGGGGGGGAGCATTAAAGCTACTCCACAAAAAACACGTCCATACAAAACACACCTGACAGCAGGGGCTGCATTGTCAGGCTGAAATATCGACTGTATCTATTGATTCAACCACCAGTGGAAGCAGAGTTGCTTGGCATTTAAGGGGTTCGGGATCAGTGATCGCAACCTATATGGGGGTATGCATACGGGGCACACCTGTGACAACAGACGAACGCACGCAAATGCTTTACGGCAGTTTGTGTGCCATTGCGGTTGGAGTTCCCGTGTCCCTGGTGCACTGCTGAACTTGCCGCGTTCTGAAAACCCTAATATATAATTGGCGCTGTCCTTGCCGTCATCTTGTGGATCATTATTTGCGGTTGTGCCCTTTAAGCGCAAAGCCCCAGGCAGTGCTGCGGGCTAGATGAACTGTAGCTCACCCCGAAACCGCTCCTTCACGGCTACAGTAGCAGTATCTCCTATCTGGAGCTGTGTTATTAGAGTAATCCCCCCTGTCGATGGTGGGGGGGGGTGGGTACTCACAGTCTCCCGTGGTTTCGTATTCGTATTTGGGCGAGTAGGCGCTGTGTCCGGCGGGCGAGCGGGTGCGCAGGCTGAAGACGTACCACGTGGCTGGCTTCAGACCTGTGATGATCACGCTGGGGACCTTGGTACGGGTCGACGAGTAGCTCAGCTGTTCGTGCTCCTGTGTGTGTGTGTGTGTGTGTGTGTCGTTCAGTGAGAGATCAGGGCCGAGAGAGGGAGTGGGACATTAGAACAATCATGAAGGTGAGCCATTATGAATAGGTTTATTATTAATAGGGTAGCACGATGCCATCTGAACCCTGAAGACGGTTGGTGGGGTAAATAAACAACTGGTAGTGATGTTGTCCAACTAAATCCTAAACGTAATTACCAGACTACCAAATGATTACTAGAATATACATATCTGTATCTGAGGGCTAAATTACACAGTTTAAACAATTCAAGACCTAAAGGCTAAGGCTTCTATAGGGTGTGTGACATTTAGCTGTGACTGAGACATTGAATACACAGGTACCTTCATCAGTCTCTATTAATTAATTATAATTATTATAATTATAATTATTATAGATATTTTACTTATAGATAATAATTAATCAAAGACTAAATTTACTTCACTATATAAAATATCTGTATTTGAAATCTTAGGTATGACTTTCTGAAAAGGTCTTTAACATCATTTGTGCTTGTACCTTCTCATAATATTTGATCTCATAGTCCATGATGGGAAACGCTGCCTGTTCTGGCTCCTGCCAGGAGAGGGCGATACTGTTGGGAGAGGCCCAGTCCTTCTTCAGAGCCCCCACCAGAGTAGGACCTAGATGGGAAACGATACACCTCTCAGTGAAGTCTATGCACTTTAATAATAAACAATCATGTAATTATTTTAGAATGGAACATCTCCCAATGAAAGGTGAAAATAATAATCAACAGCAATTGTTCTATATTTCCACTTTAGTACACACAGTGGAAAGGCAAACAGTTATCAGTGACTATTGGCTGATTGGCTATGTATGTTCTACTCTCTTGTGCTTCTGTTGAGCTGTAAATATGTAGTTTATGGTAATCCATCCATAAGCAATAGTTTCTTATATTGCAATTCCTAGTTCTAATGGAAATAAATGGGCTCCCCCTAATTGAAAAGCAACCTAATTCAATAGCATTTAAATGTAATCCACGGTGGACACAATATAATTCCAATGCACTCTATCCACATAAATTAAAGCTGTTACTTCATAAATCAAAAGACAAACAATCATTAAATACTTCAATAGGATCCATTTTAGAAGCCTTAAACAATGTAAATCATCTGGAAAAAAAACGTGAGGGTACACATGAACAGCAAACATTATACACATCAGCCAATTATATTATTTACTGGTACAAAGGAATAGCCAGCAATAGTTTTAATGCTTGGCTTCTTCTTCATAATGGGCAACGTAATAGCCTTTTAAACACAAGCAGGCTTTTCAAAATGTTAGTGAAAATGGGACAACGTAATCCCATGCACGACTGCAAATGGCTGATGTTATTAGCTTAATCAGCTACAGTAGCTCAAAGGGCAGTGTATATACTGTACGTATGGACGTGCGTGTGCGCACATGGACGCCTGAATGGGTGTGTGGATGCGTGCGAGCACATTTTTTTTCCATCTCCCGAAGAAAAAGTTTGAAGCAGCTGGAGCGCAAATTCATCCCTCACGATACCAGCAGTGCAATTACCCTAACACTGCTGACATCCTATTAGGCATTATTATTACGCATTACATCGCATATGACCGTTAACTTGGCCTGCGTTCGTTCGCATGCCTCACTTCACTGTGCTCTGTGGAAGAGATGATTCATGTTGAGGGGGGGCTGTTATCTGATAAACATAATCTAACTATATATAATGAGCCAATCTGTTGGCGATGCCTGCTCGCTGGGTTCCCTGGGATACGCGTACCAGCTGAGTTTCAGCAACGGCGTACTTATGGGGTACGGAGTCGTGATGTTGAGCCATCAAACCCAGTTAGATCCAAGCGCCTGGCTGTCTCCTGATGGCGCATCGCCCCCATGGCCTTCTAAGTGGAGTTTATCTTTGTCTCAACGAATACAAAATAGGGAAAAAAACGTGCAAATGACTGAAACTGTGCGAACCCAAGGGAAGGCATTGCGGGAACCAGCCATGCGAGAGACCTGTGGACTTAAATGGAGGTGGGAACGAAACATTTGTTTGAGAAGTTTGACCACAATCTGGCAGGAAGTAGTTCTACAATGCAACTTCAAAACACAGCTCAGAAAATAAATAAACAGTACAACTTTTCCTCTTATAACACATAAGCAGGAACAAATAAAAAGCTAAATGGTATAGCAAAAGAATCAGTCAGAGAGACAAAGCAAAACATTTCCTTACAGAAAATGGTCCTAATTGAGGAACTTTAAATAATAAATACAACATGGTGTGTGGTATCTGATCTTCTTTCAAAATTCCCTTGCAAATGCAAATATGTTGTTAATAGTGGTGTTGGGGATATTTTGGCTGCAATACAGATGAATAATTAGGGGGAACATGCTTTTAGATCGCACACCCAGTGGTATGCAAGTTATTTTAGCTGTATAGAACATCGCCCATAGCGCCTCCATTTCTTTGTCCCAGACTACAGGAGCATCGGAAAGCCATTAGAGGCACCAGTCAATTACGAGCGGCCAATGGATGGATTTTCCAGTCAAGCGTGGTTAGGCTCTACGTAAACTAATGGGGAGTCTTTAAATGAGCTTGACCCGCATATGATTTTAATTAGCTTTCCTGCCCTAAAGGCTTCCATTAACTGTTTTAAAAAAAAATCAATATGGCCAGTATTGATGCTGAGCGGGGGCCTAAACGATGTCCTAACACTCCGCTGATTCACCGTTGATGGAGAGATGGAGGGAGGGAGGGAGAGAGAGAGAGAGAGAAAAAAGGGATCTGCTTTTCTTACAGCTATATTGTTTTATTGTTTTATTTGTCTTCAGAGGGGAAAAGTTGTAAATGATGTCTCAAACTCATGTGTAAATGCATACAGTAAACTCCTAAACACACACACACACACACACACACACACATTATTCAGTTCAACTGCACTCCATTACGTTCAATGCAAGCCTCTATCAATTATGTGCTTGAAAATACCCAGAGAAACTAGGGGATTGAATAAATGAACCGAATTCATCTCCAATGCTACCACTGGGACCCAAAGTAATCATTTAAACAAATGTCATTTGAAGAGCCTTTGATGTTTGTATGCGCTCATCGGTGTGCACGTCCACACAGTCTGTATTTACTGACCACGGCTCCTTAAAGCATAGGGACCTGGCAACGCCTCTTGGAGAAGGACCATTAACCTTCATTACCCTTCAAGGTCAGTCCCACTGCTATGTGGGTCATCCGCTTTCCACTGTGGGCTAGAGGTATAAACACAGACACTATGGGGAGACGGCAGGGGGTCAAATACCTGCTGAACCTTCATCTTTCAACCCTTATTATAAAGACCATGCGAATCCAAAAGGGACACCGAATTGGATGTGATTGGCTAAACTTAATAAAGCTAGGTTAATGTGATGTATCATTATTCAATAAGCCAGGCTCGACCTCTACAACACAGAGAATACCCCGCCATGTAGCGTGCGTGCGGGGGCATGGAGCACGGGAAAGTGAGCCATATCCTATCCACATCACCTAGTTTCACAACCCCCTCTCGTCATTCCCACGCAAAGTGCAGCAATTTGCTGCCCCCATTGACTACGGCAATCTCTCTTCTCTACGGGGAGACGCGGCCCCCTCGTTACTCTGAGGCGCATTGTCGCGCTTCGCCGTCGGAGAGAGAGAGAAAGAAAGACAGAGAGAGAGAGAGAGGGAGAGAGAGAGAGAGGGAGGGGGGAAATGAACGCGACCCCTGTGACACTAAATAGCTGTCAACTGCATCTAAACTGGGACGGGTTCTCGTTCGCTCTCTCTCTCCCTCTCCCCCTCTCTCTCCCCCGGGTGCACCTGCAACCCCCCTCCCCACCCGCTGCGATGGCTGTCTTTAGTGTGACAGTGGGACGGGTGGGGGGAGCTGCTCACACTCCTTAGCCCTGGCCAGATGGTGGCTCCACCAGCCGCAAGCTCCCATCTATCATGTTGTGTATCTGCTGAGCACAGGGAGTTAACAGGTAATTAAAACCATCAGTCACGCAACAAAAGGAGGATGGCCGGACAGAGAGAGGGAGGGGGGACAGAGGATGTGGTTTTCATCACTACTTTTACATCAAAAAGTGTCAAGGTGCGACATGAGAAGGAGGAGGAGGAGAGAGAATTTTTTTTAGTGTCTGTCTGAGCGTCAGGTTAGTACTCACTAAATGTGACAATAACACATAATATATATATAATATTATTAACAAAATACTTTTTCAATTTTTGTTGTATTTTCATTCCATTTCATATTGAGTATTATTATTGAATAATCCCCAAACTTTTCTTGTCTATTCTTGTTACATTTAGTCCGCACTAACCTAAAGCTCTGACAGAAATAAACTTTTATCGCACTTTCTTGAAAGAATGAAAGACAGCAAGGAAGCAAGCAAGCAAGCAAGGAAGCAAGCAAGCACGCTGTGTACAAGGTATAGGAGGCATTGCTAGCCAGCCTGTCTGCCATGTTGTGGTCCTGTCTTTAATTGGGTCCTAGCTTACCGCTGATCCCTCTTGTTCCCACTTAATGGGGACGTAGAGAGGCAACGACGTGTGGGAAAGGCCAGTGAAAGCGGCCCTATACTGGCCAACCACAATCAATACTCATTTGGCCTCCGCCTCCCTTCCCCACAAGCATTTAATGAGAAGAGTGCAAGTATATAGCTGTTGACAGTTGATTTCCCTGCCTGTCCTGCTTATCCCCTTACACCCAGTCCAGCACCCAGCCTCATAGTTAAGAGCTTCATTAGGGTTGCCTCTGGACACACAGGGGCGCACGCATGCATGCACATGCATACACACACACACACTCACAGAGCACTGGGACAAAATCTCCACGTTGGGTGATTTACTTCCCCCCCCCCGCAAATCTACCTTAATTTGTATTTGGAATCCCCCTTGTGGTTGAAACCATGACATAATGATTTGAAACTCTGAGAACGCATGCCCCTACCACAGTGCAGAGTGGCGGGTGCTCCTCTCTACTCCTCCCCCTAGGCTCACATCTTTCTCTACCCTTCCCCCAATAGGCCCCCTAACATGCACAGTAGTGTTCCAAACCCTATGTGGGGCAGACATTTGGGGTTCCCTGGGTGCTTTAGCACAATCGAGGAACGCACATTTTTTAACTGTGTAAAACCTTTTAATATACCCTCAATTGTTATAAGAAAATACGGTTGATATAACATCATAAGAAGTTAGGACTTTGTATTAGGAATAAGATGTATATTGATACAGAAATATAGTATGGAATATTCAGTTATAACGCATATAATATTCCTTGATGGAAAGAGAGCTAGAAAGAGTGACAGAAGAAGTGCGGTCCTACGGTGTAATTGTGTGCATAATGAGTAATGAGTAAAGCCACTTTGATTCTGCGTGACAAGGGACATAACATCAAGTCACCGGGAGCTTTTTGGCTGTATGTGGAGAGAACGAAGAAAAAAAAAAAAGCACGTTGACAGGAAAACACATTTTCACAGCACTGGCGGAGACCTCACTCAAGAACTCTCTCTCTCTCTTTATTTCCTATCTCAAGGGCTCCACGCTGCTCGTCGGTCCCTCCCTGCCGAATTTCTCTCCGCTCTTTAATCTCCTCCTTTTATCCTCTCCTCCTATCTTCTCGTCTATCATCTCCTTCCCTCTCTCCTCCTCTGTCCTCCCCTCTCCCCCAATTCTCCGCCTCCCTCCCCTTGTCTTCTCTCCTTCTTGACGGACCAAGTGTGCAAAGAGACGAGTGGGACGGCACTGCAGTGGAGATACAGTATAAATAGCACGGGGGGGGCGGGCCGCCCCCCCCCCCCCCCCACATATAAGACATCTTTTATATAATAACTGGGAAGAAGGCTGCCACTCCTGGGAGAGTTGAATAAGACCTTCTGTGTTGTTTTCCTACTTCAAGTCTTTCTTTCTGCTTGGAAAGCCTAGGCATATTAGAGAGGAGCAAGTCTGACACACACATATACGCACACGCATACAGATATAGGCGTAAGCACACACACACACGTGCACACACACACACACACACACACACAAACACACACACACACATGGCAGCCAACACACAGTAAATATGTGTTGGTAATGCTCTTATCAACAGTTGCAGATTATCCAGTTTAACCCTGCACTAAACTGACTGGGGCTGCCTCTGTGTGTGGGTGTGTGTATGCATGTCTGTGAGCTAGAGCTGCGGTGTGTGTGTGTGTGTGGGGGGGGGATTGATGTAATAATCAATTAATCACACCCAAAAAAAGAAAATAATACTAATAGTTTTAGTACCATAGATATCCTATACATGTGCCATTTATACACAAATAATAATAAAAGCGGGATTTGAGTAAATATTGATGACTGACTGGCTTATACCTTGGGTTGAGGGAGGCACCGTGCCTGTTAACCCACATTTTATTTTTATTAGAAAGTCTAAGGGCTCTAAAATTTAATTTCCCAAATGTCCCACTTTGTCTAATCATGGTTTCTAAAGAAAATAGCCTACCAGTTATTCTTGTCTGAGCTCACCCAAAAAAATTTAAAAATAAAAACTGTACAGGCCCAAAGGCTTTATCAATCTTAAGTGTAAATTGGAAACCCTACCGTATGTGTTAAAATGGCTACAGCAGAGATTCTCACCTCATTGTGTACTTCTGTGTACATGTCGACTACAGCCTCTCCCAGAACGTGACGGATCTCAGGGAGCTCAGCGGCAGGAACATGATCCACAATAAGGTTCCAGAGTGATTGGTAGGGGCATTCCCAATCCGCATCCATCTGAAGACTGCATAGAAACTGTAGTAGTAGCAGAAGTAGAGATAGTAACAACAAGCAAGGCTAGCTTCAGGCACTGGCTCTCTGCATTGGTTGTGGTTGGCCCTGTGTTCATATACATTTGCCAGTTAGAACAGGCATTGCTGTTACGGTGAAACAAATATACAATTGAAAATATATAAATACAGTGGCTTGTTGTATACCTACATGTTACGTGTATTGAACATGCATCGTATACCGCTTACCGCTCTACTTCCTGGTGTAAACAAACGGTTGCCAGGCGTAAGCATCGCGAGACACGTCTGAACTCTGTGTGATACCATACACCCAAAAGAAAGAAAAAGGGGAAAATCTAACCTAACTTTTATGTCAAATAAATATCATATGTGGCTGTAGTTATCTATTAGCCTAGACTTTAGAATATCATATCCTATTCCTATTTACACTGAGTGAAAAGGGGGGTACTGACATGCAGAGAAAGGAGAGAAGGCGTGTTAAAGTTTCTTTTCATGACTGAAGGAGTGGGCGCAGCCACAGAGAAGTACTGTAGAGGATTTGCCCTCTATTACCATGTAACAATCTTGGATGCTAGTTGTTATATACAATACAACTCTACTCTATTGAACTTTAACTTGTTCAAATTTTGGACAAACACAGTAATCTTTTCAAATCATGTTTAAGCATTTAAATCAGCGCCTTTTAGCCACGGTAGTTCTCGTACTTCAGCTCTGCACCCGGATCGCCGTTGCATTCTCGGTAGCCGGGCACCAAGAAAGCACCTGTGAAGCTAACGGTAGTGTTTACTACTTGGGAGAATGGTACTTTTTGGACTCTGATCACTGTACACAGTGTGAATGTACGACAGAGGGCTCAGCATGTGCCAGGACCGAGTGCACCTCTCTCCCTGCTGCATGCATTCATGTCAGCCACTACCCCACGGACTGCTGCCCGAGATGTGAAAAGATCGGGTGTGAGTACCGAGGAGAGGTATACAATCTGGGCCAAAGTTTTCAGGTAGGCTAAGCCATTGAGACCTTTGTGATGTTCAATTTGATTAAACAACAACAACAATTATTAAATTACCAATGACTGTTGACTGAAAGACTACAGGGAAACTTAATAAAAAAGAAAGACTAGAGTGAATAAGAAAATGTAGTGGAGAGAACTGCTAACTCAAGGATAATAACAGTAAAAAGTTGAATCAATTCGTTTTTACCAAGAAGGAAACCTGGGCCTTTGTATAAAACAACTTTAACACAGACTGCTGTTTATCATTTTCAAAAGCTAGTTCATAACAACGCGTGATTTACGAGTGAATATGCAGCAAAAGTGACTTCCATTAACTTAGGTGTGACATTTTTGCTACTGTAATAAAACGTATTTTCACACCTTGGTCGGTAACTTGAGTATGCTGCTTGAAAGAACTGGTAAACGGCGCCGTCTGTTGGCCGCAGCTAGGAAGAAGCATAATAAACTCCCATCATGCCCAGTGTGTCACATAATGCTGCAATAAATTATCGATAATTATGTGCCTGTTTGTCCCTGTGGTCTCCAGCCATCTGAATGTGAGCAGTGCACTTGTGACAGTGATGGCATCGCCCGCTGTCTGGTTGCAGATTGTGCCCCTCCACCATGTGTCAACCCGGTCTACCAGCCTGGAAAATGCTGTCCTGAATGCAAAGATGGTAATTCCACGTTGACCTTGTCATAGAACCTGTTGTTGGTATATCCACATGTGTCTCAAATACCTCAAGATGCTGTCTCACAGTAGTACTGCTACTAACTAGTAAGTAGCTAACTGCTGCACTAACAGTCATACTTCAATTTTGAAATACAACCAAGGGGTTTCAAGGCTGAAACATGGCACTTTTAAGATTGAGGGAATGTGGTGATGTTGTGTGGATGATTTGTATCTAATGCTCAGACAATAAAGAAGTTATTCACAGTTTGTGGATTTGATTACATTTACTTGCATACACTTATTCAACAATTATTTAAATTGTATAAATAATTATTTAGAATTTAGTCATATTGATGTATTCTTCTTATGAAACAGTCCAGTATCTCTGTGATTACTGTCTGTGCAGGTGCAGCCATGTTTACCCACCTTCCTTGTCTCTGCCAGGTCCCAACTGTTATGTGGACGCGTCTCGTAACAAGGTGATTCCAGCAGGTGAACCCGCCTGGGTCGATTCCTGCACTAAGTGTCGTTGCCACGACGGCCAGGACGCAGGCTACTGGGAGGGTAACCGCCTGGCTACCTGTTCCCGCATCAAGAACTGTACCCCTGAACAACCCTCCATCCAGCAGGACTGATTCACTTATTCCTCAAAAAACATGTGTAAAAAATGGCCCAATTCATACAGTAAATTTAAGCTCTACTACAGCAGAGCCAAAAAGGCTCCACACACACACAAAAGAGGATTTCATTAAAATGTAATTTTTAATGTTTTTCCCATTCTTCTGAACGCCATGAAAAAAACAACACAGATGTAGATGTAGAACTGAGGCAATAAACCATCCCAGCCTTGAGATCAGACAGATTGTATTCCTAGACTAATGGTCCAAGTGCACACAACGCTAACAACAACCCAGATAAAAGTAGCTCTAAAATACATTAAGACAAATTAATTTAGCCATTTGTAGATGGGCATTTATTCTCCTTTATTTTACAGCAGTGCATTATTTTCAAAGCTCTGCATAATTAGACTTTTCCTACAAATTATGGTGGATTTTATTGGACTTTTGTATCTTAGAAAAAATAAAAATAAGACTATTTTTGAATAATAATGATCTTGTAACTGTTATGGATTGATTTCAATGACAATTAGTTGCACAAACTGGGATATGTTTAGGCTAGGACACTGCTTGAAATGGCAAAAAGTGATGATTTTTACAGGGTTGGAGTTATGTACTGTATGGCTGTGGCAGAATGACTGTAGAGTAGTTGTAGACAAGGACATGTCTGTAAATCAGATTTGATGTTTATGTTACTGGCGCAAGGATAACAAGCCCCTCATTGTCTGTATTACTGTGCAGTTTGTCATAAAAACATTCATCTTGCCTGCATTTACAATGTAGTCAATGCATATAGCAGACATACTGTACATTATCTTCTCACATTTGTGTCCCAGTTTAAAGTAGATGTGGTGGTCTTGAATGCACCTGCATGCCCTTGTTTTAATTCAGCCATAAGGGAAGTTTATTAAAAACCAAAAGAAAAGAATTTGTGTTTATTGTATTATATGTGTGCAGTGTTTTCCATGCTGGCATGAGTTGACTACACAGAATTTTCTATAAGAAGCCATTCAAATCGATAAGCTGAAAAAATAGTTTGAAAAGAGAATTGATACACCTTTTATCATTTCTCTTTTCAAACTATTAGGATTTTTTTTTCTGTTTATCATAAACGACATTAAACTGAATATACGAGACATTAAACTGAATATATTAAAGTTTTACAAAAACTAACGCAAAGTAAAGGGAACTGAATATCTTCTAGTTGTGCCTTCAATATACTGTCGTACACCTGCATTAAAACCCTTGTCCAGTAACTGTATCTTTTTTTACATTTTACATTTTCAGCATTTAGCAGACGCTTTTATCCAAAGCGACTTGCAATTAATACATTTGTCTTCTGTATGTCCATGCATGCACAGTATTTTATCTTCAGCTCTCTTGTCTGCGATACGTTACTGTTTTATTACTGTTGAAGGTCTTTGCTGACTTAGGGATTTTGAAAAAGTAAACAATCATAACAGCTATGAGTGTGTGTGAGAGAGAGAGCGAGAGAAAGAGGGTGGGAGAAAAAGGGGTTAAGAGTCAGAAAGAATTACTGCACTGCTCATTTTGTTTCATAAGATATTATTTCAGGAAAGATAGATGAGAGAAAAAGGATGACACAAAAAGCTGAACTCTGAGAACAATACTTCGGGACGCCACTACAATTATAAAATGTGTTTGGGGGTAGTTATGGCAACAGAAGTCAACAAAAATCAAGAAAGATATATATTATTATCATTGACACAGTCCCCAGGTAAGAACTGATTTCCGGGAAAAGTGTCTTTTATGAGAAATTGAGTATTTGTGAGGGGAGGGTTTATAATATGTTGTAATGTGAACACAAACAAACAGATTAACAAGCAAAATCATCATTACATAATGACTCTGTAACCCTTAGATTTATTGATTGTATACAAAAAGTAGTTTGATATGACATAATGCATTCTATATAAGATATAACATTTCAACATTCAATGTACAAAAAAACCTAGCTAGAGATACAGTAAATCTTTAAAAACGCCCACAGGTCCAGTCTGCCCATCTGTAGCAAAGCAGCAAGATGTATTTCAAAAGGGTTTCAAATATTTTGTTTTCCCGAAGTGCAGTTGTCTTCAAACGGCTTCAAAAGTCAAAGTATCGATGAAGGAAAAAACAAGCGCTCCTCCTGGTATTCCCCCCCCCTAAATATTTGAAACATATTTAAAGTACAATTTTACCAAAGTTTGTTTATACACACTACTGTCAATATCTCTGTCTTCAGCCTTCCTATTTCTTGCCCTGCAAGGTGTCAGAGGAGCTTTGAATAATATCAAACATATCTATAATTTATTAGCGAGCACGTGGTAAAGTGGGCAGAAGTTTAGTTTCGTTTTAGTTTGGGAAAGAACGTCAAGCGAAAGAAGAACTGATGAGAGATGTAATAGGACAAAAGGGCAGAAAAAAACATTACAGAGAACAGTAAGATCTCCAGTCCAGAGAGCGTATCTATCAGAGCTCTTCATAGTCTCCCTGCCGAGGACATTAAAATACTCACACCAGGACAGTAATGCACTCCCAAATGAAAAGGCAATAGCGTGTATGTGAGTATGTGAGCGTGTGTGTCTGTGTAAGAGAGAGAGAGAGAGAGAGAGAGAGAGAGAGAGAGAAAGAGAGAGAGAGAGAGAGAGATGTTGGTCTCCGAACAGACACAAAATGTGCAATGTGTTTTGAGAGAGCCGACAGACAAAGCAAGATGGAGCAGCAGTGGCACGGATTCAGAGACAAAAGGAGAGACCATGTCAATATCAGCTGAAAGAATCAACATTCTTTTAGGTTGTATTGGCTGCCTCACAGAGAATACCAGTGTGGCATTGACACATGGCAACTGGATTGGCAGAATAAGAAAGAGATAGCAGTGAAAGAAGAGCTAAAAAAAAGGGAGGAGTGTGTTAGTGTGTGTGTGTGTGTTGAAAATGCACAACCATCTTTTAACAAGCTCCTGGCTAAAACAGCGGCAAGCTGAACAGATGGGCGCATTCAGCTTCCCCCAAGGCAAGTACATTTTAAACCAAATATAAGCTACAAAAAAAGGCTTCCCTATGCAAATATATAGAAATTAGACTGCTTCACACAAATCCTAAATGTCCCAGCACTTTCTGCCACAAAGAAAGAAATGTAGATATCTTAAAATGCCCAAGACGGCCATTTGCTCCCTCAAGCCAGGTCTTGGAGGAGGGATAGGCCAGTAGTACTCTAGGCTGTTTTTTAGGACACGACTTGCCATGTTGCCTATCCTGCTATATGCTACGTTTACATCCTCACGGCATCCACATGGTATTCAAACATGATCCGAAACAGAGAATAATTGTTGAAATACACATTTTAAAGAGTCAAGTGACTCCAGATAACATTCTGGAGTGAACCTGTAACAATTCATTTGGTTTCCATTGTGCGGCATGACTTTTTGTATGTGTGCTTCTGCTTTTAAAAATAAAATGTATGTATAAAATGTCTACCTAAAAAAAAAGGTACACACTGTATGTATCTAATGTATGACACACGCTGTATACAGTATATACTCTACCTGTATATACCTGTATATGTTTGATTCACTAAGCACATCGCTTTACAAATCTGACATTTGACAAATTAAATTCTAGCAGAGACTTGACAGATGATGATAATAAACGTTATAATTTCCCCCTACCGGATATGATAGCTTTTTTGGGGGGTAAAAGACGGTAAGGAAAGGATGACAGCAGAGCAGGATGGCATGTAATGGTAGTAAATGTGAGATTTTAATAAACGTTGGAGTTTTGGTTTTATTAAGTTCCAGGTTACATTGTTGCCTAAATAATGACCTCCAAAATGTTTCTAACAAATTCCTCCATGTTTCCTTTCCCCTGCTTAGGGGGAATTTTTCAATGAATATTTTGCCTTTATAGCCAATGAACTCAACTAAACTGTCAGGAAAGGCTTCCATTTTCAAACCCATCATGTGTCTATTCTTTCTTCCTTTGGAAATAATAATATATTTTCTACAAAAAACATACCTAATAGGGGATTTTTGAGAATCAAAATATACCCTTTGGTACACTGTCTAAGCTTAGGCTTGAATTCATTGTTGAGTAAAACGGGACAGTTTTCTTCTGTTCCTTTGTACACTTTCAACTGCCTTCCCTGGTTACAGTAGTTCCTCCTCTCATTCTGCACAGGAGAAGAGAAATCCTTTCATGTTTTCAATATATTCGCTCTTGCAGTAAAACTATCAACTTTGATCTTTTTCAATGTGTTTTTCAATGAGTTGGACTCATTGAAATTTTAGACTACATATATAAAAAAGAGAGAGACAGAAAAGAAAGTTCCCGGCTGTTGTCGGATATTATTGAATTTGTGGCTTTGCTGTGTCCCTATACCACACTTATTCCCTTGTGGTGGGTGGATGCAGGCACAACACACATTAACTGACTGTCTGTGTGACTAAACTGCACGTCTTCCAAACTCAAATGTTGATATGTGCACCAACCAATATATCAAGATGTGAATTGTCTGATGCCTTTGATATGTTAACAGTCCCATAGGGCTCCACTGACCACAGCTGCAAATTCCTTTGTTTATCTTACAATTTGTCTCAAATGGAAATCCATTCTCTATAGACTACAATCCAAAATGGACGCCATTGCAAAGTTTGTCAGCCTGAATAAAGACCCCAGTGCTCTATTCCATTTTCCTGTGTGCTATGTCAGGAATAGTAGCCTGCTGGTTCAGTCAATGTTTCACCGAAATCTTTATCTGTGTCTCTCTAACAGCCTGTTAAAAAGTCCACTCAACATTGGTTAAGCTACAGTATGAAGCCTTGGTAAATGTACAGTGTTTCAGGGAATGACATTGGCTACTGTCTTTAGATTCCGAGAAATGTTACTGAAGTATTCCAAAGACCATTATTCCATAGAACTGAACTCACAAGTTTGAAACAACTCGTTTGAGTTTGATTTCCGAGGACATCCACTGGTCTGGACTTGAATGTACAGTACAAGGTTTCCAGCTTGCCATTTGCTGTTTGAAAAAGACATTATCGGAAAAAGCCTTGAACTGAACTTTCAATCATCAAATTGAGAGAGAGAGAGAGAGAGAGAAAGAGAGAAAGAGACAATATAATGTGCTTGTGATCTCCACTCCTCTTCCTCTTCCTCTTCCCCCATTCCTCCTTTCTAGATGTCTAGGAAAGGCAGAAGTTTTACTTCTTCCAACTCGCCACACGATAACCCCCCTATCCTTTGAAGGGCCTGGGTGGGGGCTTGCCGATCTCCACCGAGATGTTGGTGTAAAGTGGGAACCTCTTGAACTGGATGAGTCGGTAGGTCAGGGAGCTGATCCCATCCCTCTTCATCGTGTTCTTGGTGTTTTGGATCTTATTGAACCTGGTGAGAAGCAGAGAGGAATAGGGATGAAGCCCTTGCATTTTTTCATGGACTATTACTGTCAAAGTCCAATTCACATTGATTTCAATGCTATACGCCCAGTGACCAACAGATGGGGCTATGACTTTGTACAGTAACTCGGAAGATGGATATGCTTTCAAATCCTCTAGCCATTGTTGTTGTTGCATGATCGGGTTAACGTTAGGATTTTACCCAATTTCAGGATGCTACCTCTGGTCAGTCTATCTTGCACTGATATATTCCATCATAAACAAAATGAGAACATAATAATGCCACATACACCTCAGTGGTGTTAAAAGGCTCTCTCTTTGGGCAAAGAGAGAGAGAGATGTAGTTGGACGCTTGCAAATAATCTTTTCAGAAGACAGCAGTTGCTCACACCAACAAATAGATGTCGTTTTTACGATATGCTTGGATGTACAATTCGAATCGATGCTGTAGTCCAACACAGACCAATGAACATCCCGTCAGATCTGACGAGAGATAATCTCATGGTTATCTTTCACTGTCTCTGTCTCTTTCTCCTCTCCTCGCAAATCAAATCCAAGAGGTATTTATTGCCATGAATATAGGAAGGTCAAATGTTGTCAAGTGTCTTTGCATTGAACCATATCACACAATACGATACAACATTTAGTAGTATGCTCTCTGCCTCCCTCAAATAAAGGTTCACAAGTGTAGCCTTGAAGGAAAAAAATTTGTTCATTAGTTTATTCCATCTGCAAACTGGGGAGATTAAAACTGATATGTTCGCGCTGTGCCTAATCACTCAGTGATGTACCCAGGGACACGGACATACACACACACACACGCACAAATATTATCCTTTATTATTTATGTAGGCCTATTAGATGTTAGAGAGAGAAGGGGATAGAGAGTTGAATTGAGTGCGACATTATCCCGACAAGTACATCTAATAAAGCAGACACCAGCTACGTGGAAAAAAGGGCTACTGTAGCCAACACACTCATTAGCTGTGTTTTCACTACGGGTCAAAACCTGAATCACCAGGCCTCTGGTAAATTGCTTCTCTCTAGGCTGAGTAAGCTTCAGAAAAATAGCTAAATTGAAGTTAAATATCAGGTTAATAATATCTGACTTTTTTTTAATCAGTCTAACACACATACGCACATGTATCACGTATCTTTCGTCCCGAGATCATAACTTATGAATGAAATATTGATGCGTCTGGGCTACTTAGTATTTACTATGCATGAGAAGCCATTTGCTAGACAGGAAGAGAGAGAGAGAGAGAGAGAGAGAGTGAGAGAGAGAGAGAGAGAGAGAGAGAGAGAGAGAGAGAGAGAGAGAGTCTGTGTGTGTGTGTGTGTGTGTGTGTGTGTGTGTGTGTGTGTGTGTGTTAACTGATACTATGGTATGGTGATGAATGTGACTCCTATGCTCTTGTAGCCTGGTATCTCATTGCTATGCCAAAGCAGCATCTCAAAAGGGTTGAATGGACCTCTGTGTGTGTGTGTGTGTGTGTGTGTGTGTGTGTCTGGGTGCATTTGAGATAACAAACATTCATCAAATAGATACAGACACTTCTTTCCTTTTAAAACGCTGGACATGAGGTTACTATGACCTGATCCTTAAAGGTTCAATTAATAATCCAAACCGAAATAATAATATATTTTGTCAAGCTTAGCTTTGAAATAGGACTGGAGGAACTGTGCATATTTTTGACTGATAAAGAGATGGCTGATTGATATTGAATTAATTATAAACATTTTTGAAAATCATACTGATTGACTAATGCTCCTTTTATATGTTATCTTCTGCATCTCAATTTTACTTTTTTATTATTTTTTTTTTAATAAAGTCATTTTAATGAGGGTCCAGCAGGGCTGTAAAGAGGAAGTTTGCCTGGACTAATAGTCTTCTATTTCCTGTGCCTTGCTGTAAAAAAAGAAAAATGCATTGGCCCCAAATAAATAGTCCCTGTTGATGTTGCCCTTTTTTGAATAAATTGGGACCAGATAGAGAGAGAGAGAGAGAGAGAGAGAGAGAGAGAGAGAGAGAGAGAGAGAGAGAGAGAGAGAGAGAGAGAGAGA
>JAOEHI010000014.1:2026738-2046286 GCA_025447815.1 Percopsis transmontana
AGAGAGACATAGAGAGAGAGAGAGAGAGAGAGAGAGAGAGAGAGAGAGAGAGAGAGAGAGAGAGAGAGAGAGAGAGACTTAGAGTGAATGAGACGCATATGGTGAAAGAGTGAAAGACTCCTGCCCTGTGAGAAACCCATTTCTGCCTGATGTCACCGAGCACATCGATTTAACAAGGTAACACAAGCTGTGCTGTTTGAAGGGCTTCACCTTGAAGCTCGTGAGTGTCTTTGTGTCTCACCATAGCACCTCGTGATAAATAGAGCTGCGGGCACAACCGGAAGGGGAGCCTGAATCCATTGACTTGCTCTGATCAAATGGAGACAATTAGGAGGAGGGGCAGGAGGTCACAGCACACCCGCTGCTGTGTCGCACACACGCCAACACCGAGAGGCTATCTGTATTTGTATGAGTGACACCCCCTTTGGCAGACCAAGGCTGCCTCCGCCATTAACCCATGGTACACGTGTGTCCTTGAATCAAAAACCGTCACTCACACCTCTCCCCTGCCCCCCAACCATAACCTAATGATGCCTGTTCTCGACCTTCGCCAAACCAAGGGGACATTCGTTTTCTAACCTCAGAGCATCCCGGCAATCTGTCTGACCGGGAGCTGGTCCAAGGTCTCATGCATTACGCTGTGATGGACACACACACACACACAAATACAAATCTGACATTTTTGAGACAAACGTGAATCCAACCAGACAATCTATCAGATGTTATCAAAGATTTTCACTCGAAAATGTGGTTTTCAATTCACAATCTCCAATAAAAGATAGTATTATTTAATGATCTGATTTATTTAAACAAATAATCTGTATAAACTCTACTGCACCAAACAGCAGACCAAATATAGGAATCCTTTTCTACCTATTCTTTAAATACAGTTTTAGATCAACAGGGAAGAGCGAGCAATAGCTTGCATGTCAGGCTGGCAATGATCAAGGGCCTTGGCTAGTGAATATGAGTACCGTAGCAAACACAACACATATGTGTGTGTGTGCGCATGTGTGTGTACAGGCATGCCTTCCTGCATGCATTTGCATATGTCATTATGTAAGGAGACATTCACACAACTGTGAAGGACTCTTTGAAGGAACATTATACTGACTCATGGGCCTTTGGGGTACCGATCTAATTCTAGGCCCTCAGCCCAAGGTTAATGAGATCTGGAAGTCATCCAGAAAATCTCCTAGCCTACCCCGAGTCCAAAGCCCCAAGCCCTGGGCTGGGCCCTGAGACCCAGAGGCAGCAGATTGGCTGGCGAGGCCTGGATGAGAGAAGGCTCTGAGATACTCACTGGACCTAAATCACACCAAGGCAATTGGCATGTAGATACTGTATGGGGAGCCCACTTGTATGTCTTGCCTCCCTCTTTGTCTCTTACCGGTCTTCCGCTCTGTCTGAATGAGAGCCTCACTACTTCCCAATGTCCATCTGTCTGACTGTCAGTCTTTCTGAATGAGAGCCTGGCATCTGTGATTTGTTTCTTCAGTTGTAGGATGGGAGATCCTGCAATGCAATGCTATTTTAATTCTAGCAGCCTGCCTATGTCTCACCGCCGCCTACACCTAATGCTTTCCTGCAAAATTATGAAAACGTATGTAATAACATAATGATTTCTTTGTTCAGAGAATTACAATATATATCCAAGTGACCTTTGCTAATATTCGACTGTTTTACACAATTGACAGTTCAATGAATTGTGATCATTATTCTAAGTGTGATTATCTCACCACGTTGACAAAGCCATTTTTATCTTTACTGCGTATACTAGAGGGCTTGTGTGTGGTTTTGTCATGTCTTCTGAGCTGAAAAGCAGATGACAGCGGAGTCTTCTCCCGGTGGTCAGCGAAGAGCAACAATTCCAAGAGGAGCACAATTCTGCAGCATTTACTTGCAGAACCATAATTCAACAAATGTTGCAGAATAGTTCAGCTCTTGAAATCAAAAGCAGAAGTGGTGTGGAGATGCAAGGAGATGGGAAATCACTAGCGGAGATGGCAGCGTTAATGGCAAGCTACAATGTATACTGCGTATGGAAAAGATGTATCCTTTGTCCTGCCTTTAATAATCTTAGAATTATTTAAAAAAAAATCAATATATGAAATACAAGTAAACAAATAAAAAAATTAATTTAAAAAATGCTCAGTTTTACTTCAAACCCGTTCGTTCAACAATAATATATTAGAAAGAAGTGCATTTCTATCTTGTTCCATTTTTAACGATACATTTGCAGTGTTATCATATTTAGGCTGGTATTGCCTGGTTATCTTATCGGTAATGACAGTTACTTATCAATAATGATGACACAGGTCCACAATATAACAAGATATACAGTATAGCTAATGCAATGCTCAGAATTACAAGTCTGTACAGTCCATACTCATATCCAAACCTTTGAGATAACAAATTATCAAAACCTTCTTCATCTTAATTTTAAAATTAGTCGCAGTGGTTCTTGGACATCCAGGGACCCCCTTGACTGTCACTCATTTAATGACTTTGAAGTCCTCAAAATGAAGAGCCCCCCCCCACACACACACTTACTTTTTTCCCTCCTCAATCTGTATTTCCATCAGCCCCCCTTGCGCTGTTCATTAGCTCATAGGAATGAGAGTTAACACTGATTAGCGGGCCTCTCCAACGCATCTTCACTCAAGTGTTGGGCATGGTGTTGCAAGCCTAATGAACCCTGGGAGAGGTGTGAGAACACTGACTTGAACTTTCTTCCAGTTTTGTTTCACTCTGTCTAGTTGACCTCACTTTCTCTCTCTCTGATGACACTTATATCCCTGGCCAGCTCTTTTACAGTTAATGTATCACCTTATTGAACCTCCCATTCATAAACAAATACATTTTTACACTACTCTTTGAGGAGAACGGTGGAACTTTGTGGAGAATGAAAACAGTAGAGAGGGAGACAGACAGAGAGAAAAAGGGAGGAAGAGAGAGATAGAGAGAGAGAATGAATGAACAGCCGGCTTTCCCACCACAGGCAGAGGGCAGCCATCAGTTATATATCAGGGATCTTATCAGCGCCAAAGAACTGGCAACCGGCCTGTTTTATGGACCTTTTCAGAGGTCCGCCTTACTGCTCCCTTTATGAGTGTGTAGAAACAGTCTTTGCTCAAATGAACTAACAGAGTAGTAAACCTCTCAAAAGACATCCATTACAGCCCTCCCTCAGAGCGAGGGAGCGAGACATAGAGGTTAAAACAGAGAGAGAGAGAGTGAGAGGAGAGAGTACAGAGTTCTCACTAAATCGTCCCTGGAGACAAAACACTGCTCCATGGGGTCCGGTGATGGTGAGTTAGGCAGCGTCTTGCCGGTCGAGACAATGCCCTGGCTGGCTGGCTTTCAGACGACTCGGACCTAGATTATCTTATCTAATGCATCGCAGCAGACACGCAGTCAATCCGTGATAGTGCTTATCGCTGGCTAGCTGACGCTCGGCTTGTCAGCATTAGGTGCCAGTCGGATGCCGGCCTTTGCTTTATAACCCTTTTTCAAAGCTTTTTTCCCCTAGTGCCAGTGCTCATGTATCTTAGTGATGGGGTTAGTGGTTTGATTAATATTGTTTTTTCGCGAGTGAAGCCATTTATAATCAATGTGAAAATAGTACTGTTTTGTTTTTTTTGTTTTCCCTTTGCTGGTGACTTAAGCTGAGGTGACAGAAGACTTTATTCTTCCATGTTTTATGCCCAGTGCAGTTTCTTGGATCTCTTGAAAAGACTCACCAGTCTTGGCCCACAGACCTTTCTACAAATGTTTTTGTAACCCCGTTCCACGCTCAAATAGGCAACAATAACTAAAAAAAAAAATGTAATAATTTATTTACTCCAAGATTTTCTTCTGTCTCTGTAATCTCTGTACTGGCATTGACAATAGATAGAATTAAGGGTCCAAGTTAATCATATTTACATTGAACCGGGCTCGCCAAAATTAGCCTTGGTTTTTAATGAAGTACAGTATGTATCTTGCTCCCCTGCCTGTATAACAGCTTGCATCTCAATGATAGCATACTCATCCAATTGAAATGGATTAGATTTTTAATTAGAAATTTAAGCGTGAACTCTATTTACCTCCTAGGAGTAGAAACAGTTTCTATGTGTTTTCTGGACTCCTAATTAATTCATAACAAGATGTTATGAACATTACAGTAACTTAACCCCCAACTATCCCTGCCTCCCCCCTTCTGCATGATGGATACTTATTGTGTCTGTAACGCACTGTTAAATTAGCAACCAGTTGTCTTTAACCGGGATCACATTAGCATGAAGGCCTTCTTGTGGGGAAAATAAAAAAAAAAAAAAAGTGCAATGTCTTTTTAAAAACACCACAAACAAAAGAGCGAGATAATCGACCACGACATCGACAACAACATAATGGAGCTGGATTTGAACTAAAATGCATCGGACATTTTTAATTGATTTGGTGATGCTCTCACACCTTATTTGCTCTTTTACCTCCCTCTTAGATAGACAAGTGCATCTCATGGACACTGATTTCACATTATTTATTAGGCCCACGTGTTAAAAATTATTTTACCATACTGTAGCATACAGTGTAACACATTTCCCAATATACCTTGATTACACCATACATACCATGATCCTAATATTAGGTACCCACTGGGAAAAAATGAAATACGTTTGCATCTTATAAACTCAATTCTCAATGAGTGCCTGTTTACAGGCAGGGGAAATTCAGATTAGTAATTTTGTTATTCACTTGTCCGATTAAAAAAGTTACTTGACATTTTAGTAGTAGTGTATCATGCCTGTAGGCTTTTGTCCCCTTGACCAAAGATGAGCTGTAATAGAGGAATACTAGTAATTTTCTTACAATCACAATATGAAAATGAGATTAGAGCTACACTAAACAGGTTATAACACATTGTATTTCTCAGAGAATTTGGTAGCAATAAATATATGTTCTGTACTACGTGTAATCTAAAGTGAGATTTGTTTATACATTTCCAAAGCTTTTATTTTCAAGTCGATAGGTCCGTATACAGCGAAAAAACTGTTGAATCAGAGCAGACAGGTAAATGACAGTTAAAATGAACACGGCAATTGTTTTATCATTTAAATGAGCTAATATTTCAGTCTATTTATATTTCAGATGATCTATCTGCGCCTGTCCCTGTTTTCCCTATCACTTCCAACTGTACCCATTCTGCTCAAATTGTGTAGTTGTACGCTGTAACACTGTGTATGTTTTTCAACTCCAGAAATAGCTGTCACAATTTCAATATAATTGATGACGTTACTTACAGTAAACTTCTTATCTCAATCGTTAGCCACTTATTTTTGATGTTGAGAACATAGTCTAGCCTAGTCTATCAAAGCGCTAATCTACACAACTGAAATTAAGTTCAGTTCTTCTCTTTTGAGGTCGTCTTTTTGGCATCTCGTTTTGCAGGTGCTTGGCCGGGCTGTGGAGGCTTGAGAAAGATATCTAACTAAAAATGTTGCCAAAACTATGCGACTTGCTGCCATACCTATGCGACTTGATGCCTTTGCCTGGTAATGTCGCCCCCCAGTGCGTACTATGAATTCAGTCACCCCAATAGTCTCTCGTTTGCTGGCAGAAACAACAAAATAGAGGTGTGCTCTATAAAACCCCTTTGAGAGAATCTGGCCAACTGGTTTCAAAGGGTTTCAAAAGGTTGTTAATGCACTAGCAGGTCAATTTATCAGTCAAAACTCATTACTTCCCCTCGCATTCCCCACTTCATGCCTCTGCTGTTTCAGTCCAAAAAAAAAGAGAGCGACACACAGAGGAGAAGTAGATGTTGGCGGCAAAGAAGTGTAAAGTAACGTTTCCGGGAAGCAGCTGTACACACAGTTTGGTGTGAAGAGAGAAAATGATTCTGTCACATAGGGACTCACAAGGTTTGATAAGAGGAGGCAGCACTCTAGCTGCCACACAGAAGGGGCTCCTCGTTGCCGAACCACCTTGGTTAGGTGAGAAAATGTGAGAGGATGAGTAACAGTAACACACCGCCCTGCCTGATTACCACAGCCAATCTGCAGTAGAAATTTACCGCTATTTTCTTGCACAATGGCATCATTGGCAGCCTAGCTAGTACTGCTATTACTATTACAAAAAAAACTTGGGTTGCCAAGTCAATGCAATTTTCACTCAAGCAGAATGTGTTTGTTTACTTCGTATACTTCTATAGCTGTTGTTTAGTCCATGTACTGTAAGACAACCTCAAACCTAGTCATATGGGGCCAGATGCACATACTGTACAGTCGTAAAAAGGTCTGAAGACAATGTTTATACAGTTTGAAGCGGTAACCTGAGATTGACATTTCTAATCCAAACCAAAAGTTCTAAAAGTGCATCTACTGGGGGAAGTTGAGGGTGGGCATTAGCCTAGATAGTGCAGGTTTCATCAGAAAAGGCAATGATGGCAGGGACGTCAGCAGCCGATTTCAGCCCTCCTTCCAATTGTCATCACAAGTGGCGTAGTCACGGAAGGACTGCCTAAATCCCTTAATAAACCTGATGATTTTGGATCATTGAATTATAGCACCAGTACCAAATTGCGGTCTAACTAATAAATAGCTACTGTACACTTATGATTCTTAAAATTGACTTTTGAAGTAGGAATAGTGAGTAAATATAAAAGTAAATATAAAAGTGAACTACCAGGCACTAATAGTTATACTGAGTGTTGATGTATATAATTTTTTTCTCAGAACAGTGGTAAATGGTCAGAGGTTATGAGGTTATGTAAGGTTATGATATGTCTCGGCAGGTGCCTTAAAACCTTCCAACCTGCACTTTTTCTACCTCCTAAATTACTTCTTAAGGTATTTCAACAAAAACCTAAATTGGATTGGAAATCAAGAAGAAGAAACCCCATTGCTAGAACTCCCTCACTGGGTGACTAGTTTGTGGTTGGAGGCAACTTGGTAAACAAAGGACAGAGCTCTAACTGAATCATCATAAATAAAGGGAAGAATCCACCACTAATTAGGGGCAGAACGAGCAAATTTGGAGCGTGAGCAATTCTTGTTAATGCTTTAGAAACACTGAACACTGAGAAGAATCATCAGCAAAACAGAAACAAATCCAAACATAATTCAAAAGACTGGCAAAGCTTGTTTTGTTTCATCTAAGTTCAGAAATCAAGTTTGGTTTCAACAAATAAGAACACATCAGAAAAGTGGGATTCTCTGCTGTAAACACCACGGCAGTGTGCCAGTCAAAGGACCAACAGATGAACTGAAGGATATATGAAGATCCAAAGGAGATAGAGATTTAAAAAGCAAAAATACATACAGACTATGTATATTTCAGGCAACAAAGTTGCCTGAAAGTTGAAGTTGGATAGTTGGATCCTAGTTAATGGCTTTTGCCAATATTTATCAAAAATATCCCAGCTTCCCATTTATGTGCCCCCACACACGTCTCTCTACAGGGCCCGAATAAGGGCTTTGTTCCCGTTTCCATCTGCCAGCCTCCCAACTACAGTGAACAGGGATACAGGTAAAGTAAGTGAGCGCTCTTGCTTGCCAATTCTATAAATGTGCTGGAGCAGGAACATACGCGGGGCTTGGCTCTATTTGTTCATGCACAGTCTACAATGCTCTACCAGCCGGCCAAAGCCAACATATTCATCTGCTGGGGTCACTGGCTTAAAGGTTCCCTCCTGCCCTTGTGGTAGAAATACGTGTGTTACAAAAAAAGGTTACTTAAGCTTTCAACTCAAGAGAACACATGCCGCTGCTCTCTACTCCTCCCCCTTACAAAGGCCTGCACCCTTCTCTACCTTTTCCCATACAGTCATACACCCTTCTGTAAACAGTTGTGTTTCAAAATATACTGTATATCTATAACACAATCATGGAGTGATTGCAATATTCCACCATCTAAAAGTATTTCACTAAAGACCCACAGTTTAATTGTCATACATTCTATTAGACTGTTTTCTCTGGGAATGTTGATGGAGAGAACAGAGGAAATATAAATGTGGCAGCTGTCGTGCCCATGCTCTTTTTAGTAGCGGCTATGTCTAACTGTATGTGGACACGTACAGGTCTATTTGTGGCTCTTGGGCGCTGTTAGCACGAGTGTTAATAGTCCACGACACATTGCATGCACTTTTGTGTGTCTTGGGAGAAGTTTCAAAACATGCAGGCCAAATTCACGACTTCTCTGCAAGGTCACAGATCTGTTCCATTCCTGTGATTGACAGCTCAAAGTGCCGCACGGTGTGAGGTCTATGCGCATGCCATATTTTCTATATTTGCCTAACAAGCAGTCATGCAGTGCGAGGCATGAAATCACAAATCACGTGTCGAGAAAGACAGGACGTTTGTCTTTAGTACCTGACTGTGCATCTGACACTATCCATCTCAAGTGTATCCTATGTCTTAGGTTCCAGACAAACTTTAATGCTTTTCCTTGTTTGTAGAGGATGGATATTGTGAACCTAAGATATTACAACTATTAGTAGAAGTCGGCTAAAGTAATGTCACACAGCCAGAACTGTGTGCCATCCATCCCTCCACCCATGATAGACCCCTGGTATTGCACAGGGGTTGTGCCGACTGTCCTCCAAAAATGTGGCCATCAGTGCTTTGAGTGTGTGACAGCTAATAATGGACGAGGGAGGCAGAAGTGACAGGCTCTCTCTGTCATCTAAACTCACTGTGGCAGGCCTTGCCAAGCCAATGCCTTTATTACAGACACTTTATTCTGCTGCCTTGCATGGCATGGCTCAGAACCGCATGGGAGCGACAAAATACCTGAAAACACTCAAATGTGCTCATTACCATACACATACTGTACACACTGCGAAAGTATTGTAACACATCATTTAACCTATAATGAAAGTTATAAAACGGTTAGCTCAAATCAAGCGATCTGATTGGCTCATAGTAGTGGTATAATGAGCGTGTACAACGGCTATGACGTCGAATTACTTTGCACAGATCCGTATTACTTTGCGACAAAATACTGTTAGAAAGTAACGTTAGCAAGCTGGAAACTCCAAACGTAATGGAAATGGAAACTCCAAATGGAAACTTCGACCTCACTGTTGAAGATGTTTGGTACGTAAAATAACTGTTGGGCATATGTTTTTTAGGTTATCGCTCGATTAGGACATCATCTACATATGCATTAGGTGTGTTACAGGTTCACTCGAGAGCCAATGGGCGTCAATCACCTGGCAACAATGTTGCCAAGAATATGCAAGCAAGCAGGAACACGGCAGACATACACAAGACAGCCAGGTGGGACTATTTTTGTACTCATAAGAATCTCTATTTATAAAATAGAAAAATCAAATTGTAGTGTGTCTATTACATTCTTTTTGCCATGCTGTTATACTTTGCCATACCTAATCATATTTTTCTGTGAACAAAGTTAACAAATCTGCTAATTGGGTTAGTTTACAAACTGGCAAACTATTCAGGCTGACCCTGTCTTTATCAGGTGAGCTGAAATGGAGAAACGTGATTTATCTCTTTATGTATGCACAATGATCTTTACAGACACATGTAAACACTGTGTACATGCATCCCTACATATATAGACACAAATAACCCTTTTAATTTTTATACACACAGAAAGGGTGTCTACCTCAAATTAAATGATATTTCGACCCTTGTGAAGGGACGAGAGATACTTGTTAAACACGGTTAGACCTTACAGTACATTAGACACTGGGCTCACATTGTCACGTTACTCATTCATGACTTACATAAAAGCAAATTGCCCCTATTATCTGTCCCGCTAATAACTTATCTGCGGGCTACTGCTCACATGACCCCGTATGTTGGCTGTTCCACATTTCTCTATGTATTGCTCTTTCTGCTGTTTTGTCTTTCCTCAACTCCCCCCCCCCCCCACACACACACACACCACACCACACACACAAACACACACCTGAAAATGCATTCAAATTCAAGCATGAACACTGACACACACCCACACACCAACGGGCAGGGAGTATATTCCTTTCAGAGCCCTCTCTGATCTATGAAGTGTAATGGTGTTTAATAAGTCCGACATTACGGTGAGATAATCCTACTCTCTCATGCACCGACACACAGCCAATTCCATTTCAACCGCCTCAGCTATTTTCGGGGTGCGCTGAAAGCTCATTTTCAGCTGGGCCGCAAAAAAAAAAAAGAAAAATAAGAGCCTAAAATATCAATTACCACTTATGGGACAAGAGGAAAAAAGCTGATGGATGCTACATTTCACAAAGCCTTTGCTATTATATTCATTTTGCTTTAATATGTTGTTTTTATAGAGAGCAATAAATGTGCATTGGGAAGAGAAATTAATTCTGATTGGCCTAATAGGAGTGCTAGGAGTAGGAATTTCGAGCCACCAGATGACAATCCGCTAATGCATTTTTATTCCCGGGCTCATGTGTGCTTCTGTTTGTGTGTGCGCCTCTGTTTGCATGCATGTGTGTGCGCACGTGCATATCTATGTCTGTTTGCCTGCCTGAAGAGAGAAATGATCAACATATTATCTCTACTCCCCGTTTATATTTTCATGTAAATCCACAGAGGCGGGCGGGGATAGAATTGGATATTTACAAATTTGTCATAATCTTAGTGTATTACTTGCAATATTCTCCAGATCTCGCAGAGGCTATAGGACAGCATCGGCTCGAAGAGAGCTCGGGATTTGCTACAAATCAAAGCACTGTCCCCAGCTGGCATAATTAGTTTAGTGTTATTGTATTCCCACAGAATAGAGGGTATAAAATGTGTTATTGCTTCTTAACTTAACACAGTGGGTAAACTAATGTGCTCACCATGATCAATAAATCATATCTGAACACATCAGCTCCCCGCAAACTGGAAAATGAAGCACGGGGTCTGCTCGGATTGCAGAGAAAATCAGTGTGTGTGTGTGTTAGGGCTGCACGAATAATCGTATTCAAATCGCGAACTCGATTCATACCTCTATGTGATCTCATTATTAAATGACAACGTTTTTGCAGCATTTTCATTAGGGACATCAGCTGCATCAAAACAAGCGCTCCTACATTCTCCCTCAACAAATGACAAGGCAGCGTTACACCACGTGATGCAGAGCAGAAACCTGCATTCACACTGCCAGCTAAAAAGCGACATTGTGAATGCCTGTATCCATTTCAACGAGAGCCGGGCAACAATGGGCGACAGTGAGGAAAGCGGCTAGTAAAACAGAGCATTCCAATTAGTTATTTGTTTTAGAACTGTAATAAATTAAATAAGGAATAAAAAAAGCAAACTGTAAAGTCCTGTTTTGTTAAATGCAGAGCAAGAACTGTACATATATTTGGTTAAATAATCTATGGGCCAAACAGGGTCATGGTCAAAAAAACAATTCATAATATATAGAATAGTTTTAGAACTTGTGCGGTGTTCAAGCAATGTTCATATTCGTTTAAGGGGCACTTGTTTTCTAATAGCCATCAATGGGGAAAAAGGCTTTCTGCCCCTAGACGTATGGCTGTGTTCAAAACGGGGTAAAATGCTGACTCAGGAGGTGTCTAACAGGACAGCGAGGCACCAAGTGCCGTTCGAAACCGATCGAACTCTCATTTCCTGTCAAACTGCCCCCGTGACGGTCGGTTTTGAAGGTAGCATCGATGCTCCCTTGATGCTGCCCATTACCCATAACTCTGTGCGGCAGCAACGGAAATATATCAACAAAGACGGTGTGCTGACGTCACACGTTACTATCGCTATCCTAATAGGTCGTTCGAAACCAACGTTATTAGAAGATAACTTCACTCAAAACTATGCCTTCTGAGATACCTGTCTGATACGACAGCGAGGCAACAAGGCAACTGCCTACCGTTTCTAACGGACCAGTAGTACCGGCGTTGGCCACCATACGCGGAGCAAGAATCAAGCCTCTTGTTCGATCATGGGGGCTTGGTGCCTGTTCATGAAGGATGAAGGCAGGTTTCTGAGGTTGTGTTAATCTCTTGTGAGGTTTATTGGATGCATGAACGCAAAACCAAGCGAATCACAATTTGAATGATACGTTAATTAACACCATTCATTGACTGGCAATAGAAAAAATATCTCCATATACATAATGTAAGAGTAAAATAATTTTTGCAATCATATTATCTCCACAGCATTTACTCAAGTGGTTGAGTTGTATAGTGGAGTGATTTGCTGAGATTATGTACCTTGGTTTTAATAACTTTACTTAAATGATTATTACCTATGTTGAAAGCGTAGTAAATCCAGTTAGTAAGAACTTGGCAATATAGCATTGCAAATATAACTACACATTTATTGATCTACAATATACGTAGTTTGTTTAGCGCATGTACAGTAGCAAGACACACAAGTACACAAAGTGCCCCTTTTATATCAGGCACCATCATATTTTTTGTTGCGTTTCCTTCTGTATCAGTTAAATAAGTGCAATAAGCATTTATATTGAAAATAAATCTCAATTCTAAGTAAATTGCTATTGCTCATTTTACCAGAATCGTGCAGCCCTTGTGTGTGTTTCTGTGCGCATGCACGTACAAGTGTGTTTGGAGAGAGTGTGTGTGTGTGTGTGTGTGTGTGTGTGTGTATGTGTATGTGAGAGGGCAATATTTACATACTTTACATAGACCTGACATATACATTTTTGCAACACTTAAAACTGTAACACTGCATTTTGTGTACTCACTGTATTGTGTACTAAATCGGCCAAAATATGCTCACGACAGTCGTTATTCGACAGCCGTTCTCTGTGCTTGTCCCCACTCTGTGTATGCCTACACTGTGGGCAGCTCAGGCAATAGCTGCGGTTTTTGAAAGGCACCCCCCCCTCCCGCAGCCCGCTAATCACATTGACCGTCGGCTCCCAAATTAAAGCTGTCACTGCCACAGCTGGACACTGGCGCTCCGTGCAATTTGGCTCCCGACAGTTAAATGGGTCCACGGCGAGAGGCCTGCCTATCATAGTTTGCCATACGGGACCTGCTCGATGGCAGAGGGGGGTGCCATGGGGGGCACGTTTACATGATATACTTTATAGAAAAGATGGACATAGTGTTTGTGATGACACCTGTTGGTGGAGGATGGTATGAGCCTAGGAGTTTGGCTTTAGGAGTGCCTCCATTAGGTTCATTTTAAAGCTGGATTTGTTGCAGTTGGCTTTTTGCAATTTAGTAAATCCTTCTTTAACCCTTAATGGAACCCATGTAGCCATAACTTAGTATGGGGAAAAATGTATGCATTTTTATTTTATTTTTTTAAAGAATCGATTTTTGAGCTGGAAATCGATGTAGTATATCGCGAAAATACATTTCGCGATATATTGCTGTATCGATTTTTTAGCACAGCCCTAATCTACTCCATGTAATAGCACCTTGTAATTGTAAGACGCTTTGGATAAAAGCGTCGGCTAAATGACCTAATTGTAATTGTTCTCTCTCATTGATTTGAAGCTAAGTTCCTGGTGGCCATTAACAGTACTGCACGTTAGGCACACCTCATTGTCTTTGTGTTGGCTGCAACTTGTTTAAGTGCATCTCGGTTAGCGGTCGAAACATGGCGGCGTTACACAGTTTCACATGGGGAGGAAAAAGCAGGTAGAGGAAAGGAGCGATAAAAATAAAAGATGGCGATCTGGAGCATCTGGGGTGAGGGAGGCGCCGGCAAAGAGAGACGAGGGGTGAAGGAGACAAAAGAGGCTGAACGACCAGTTTCACAAAGTGGCCTAAAGTGCTACGATAAAGCCTGGGTTTATTGCTATAACGTGTTAAGAGTCACACACACGCCGCAAGGTACTGCTTGCCATATTAGACTCCACTCAGACCTTAACTTACAGGTGGTGATGAAGGCAGTTGTCACAGGTGTGACACACATGGCCGTTTTCACTGCTAGAGGTCACATGTGGTGATAAATAGGCTGCTCATTATGTGATAATCGGTGCATGTTCACCATAACAAAAAAATAAAGCGCAGTTGCCCTCACGCAAGTAGGTTGGCCATTTCATGCCTCCTTGGTAGTGTACGTATAATTTATGGCCTTAAGAGTGAAAACAGGTCCCTGTAAATGCACACAACATGGGTGTGGGCAGGTGTGGAGACAAGTCAGTAATTCTTTAATTCAGGTAATATGCATCTATATGTGACACACGAAAATGTCCTGCCCAAAACAGGAGGCTTACATAATACTTGTGAAATGGCCAAATGGTTCGAGATTCTACACACTATGCTTTTAAAAAGGGGAAATAGCAGTGAGAAGCTGAAGGCGTAGAATCACACTTAGTCATGCCTCCAAATTCCAAAACAGCCTGGATTTCACACCAATATCAGTATATGTGGGTTGAACAGCAGCGTATCAATTCATTAAAATGTTTAGTTTTTCAAAGATGTAGCATATACTTCACTGACCTACACAACAACACTGAGACATTGGAGGTGCAATTTATCTTCCTGATATCCCAACAACTTGTCACACAGGATTTGTCACACAGTTTTAATGTAGCATATCCCGAATTCCTTCATAAAACAAAAATATCCCTGCAGTGTATATATTTTCGCCATCAGTATCCCTTTGAGGAAATTGGCAAGAAAGAGCTGTTGCAAGAAAATGTGTGAAATAAAACACAATTATTTCACCTTATTAGTAGAACGTTCCGCTTGCTTAAAAAGGACTGAATATGATCACTTGTACATGTACATTTTCTGCTGCATAATGTTTCTAATTGAGCGACTCTAGCAGGTTCATTAAACCATAAAGTCTCCAGCCTCGAAATTACCTGCGTCTCAATACTGAATACAAAGAATTAATAAATGAAGGTGCTCAGATAATCGACCAAAAAACGTCCTCCTTAAAACACAGTGCCGTTAACAGGGTAGCTCCACCTCTAAACAAAATGCAAATGGAAGACAGTGTGGCCCATGGCCCAAAGCGATTTAATTAACTTCATACCTGTGTATTTCCCCAGCAATTAAACCCCAGTTGAGTCCTCCAGCAGTTCAAACATATTAGAAAAACACTGCATGTCAGAGGATGATACCTTGGCACATTAGCTTATCCACAGGCAACATGAAAGCTTTAAAATGGAGGAATATGGGAGACAATTTGGTCTCTATGAAAACTTTTCATAGAAACCATATTGTCTCCCATATTCCTCCAATAAAGTGATTTGAAAGTGAGTGTGTGTGTGCTCGCACGTATTTTGGGTGTGAGATCAACTCCACAATTCTTTGTAATCTGAACAACAGAATGTACACAAAGCTCTGGAAGGGACTCAAAACACACACACACACACACACACACACACACTTGAACCAATATGAGTACTAAATACTGTTCACAAACACACAAACAATTTCCATGGTGTGTGACAAAAAAAAAAACCACACACCCACACACGTACTCCCCTGCCATCACACACACACACACACACACACACACACACACACACACACACACACACATACACACACACCGTGCTACCTGGCAACAGCAGGAGAGTGTAAAATGAAAACTCCCAGGCTATCTGCTTCCCACCCCTGTCTTGGCTCCTTCTCTCACTAAAACACTCCTTAATGACAGAGCAGGGGGATAAGATTTTAATTAGCCAACAGTGTTGGCTTCATTAAATCTCTCGGCCGGTCTCTCCAGCTCCTGTGGGGCAGTGTCCTGTTCCTCCTCAGATCACAGTGTGCCGGTGGCGCGATTCCCAAACCTCTCTCGCTGCTGTCGGTGGAACGATGCGATGACAGCGACATTAAGCTTCTTCTTAGCTGTCGCTAATGGCCTTAGTGCGGAAAATACAGATGTTTAGTTTTCATCTGCTCCCACAAGGATTGTTAAGTATTCTCAGCGCGGCTGAACTCACTGTAAGTCCATAGCATGGATGGGCAGTATGACAAAGTATACCTTGCGATGATATAAATTTGCCCACCATTAGAGATTTTGCTGTACCATTTATACCGTGGGGCACTGAATCAGTGGCCAGAACTGTTATATGATAACGGACGCATGCGCATTTAATAGTTACAATATATTAATTCACTGGATTAGGAGAAAACATTTTGTAGACTATATCTACCATTTTTCAATTGAATTGCCATAGTCTATAACTAGAAGCACACTTAAAGACCCTTAATCTACGTGAGGCTATACTACTACTATCCTTCATGATATCGGCCTATCCATCGTGGTGTAAAGTTATAAACTAAACTTTTTTTTTACACTTATTTCTAAGAGACTATTAAATGCAATTTCCTCCACATGCTCATGTCAATTGGAGGTTAATTCTGTTGACGTCCAGGTTTTGCATTTCGACTTGAAATCACCCAACAGAAACCGCTGAGAAAGTGCTCTGTGAGAGTGACTTGTCAACAAGGTGCGCGCCTTGAAAAACAGAAAGCCTTTTAGTTACAAGACCAACCGATAACGAACAGAAGCGTGAACGCTCACGTGCAAAGCGGAAGCAGCAGTGCTCCGCAGCACGGATTCAAAGAAAAGTGGTACCGGGTGGCCTTTCTCCAAAATTACCTCACACTTGGTCTAATGATCTCCGATTGAAGCGCAGGTGTAATGAGAAGTATCTCGCGCACACCTCAAGCTGTTGGGACGTCCAATTAGCATGCAAGCTAAACTTTGATAAGCGCCAAAATGAGAGGAAGGATGCAATTTGTTCTCCCTGGAACTGACCGTATAAATGCACACCAACACTTCCATGTGCTTATCACCGCATGTAATCGCTCCCACGGGCATTTCCTTTATGTGCTCTCTTACATCAATAAATCACACACCTACACACACACACGCACACAACTGCTCAATCCTTCAAATATATGTGTGACCAACACACACCCACACGTGTTTTATCCCCCCCCCCACCACCACACACACACCTGGGCACATCCAACCCTCTACGCCCTCCATCAAGCTCAGTTCCATTCCTCGACCGCCCATCACGGCGCAGATCGCCTCATCCCTCGCTCACCGCCCCCAGGAGACGAGTGGTAAGGAGTGAAATGAGAAATTCTCGTTGCCATCTAATTGTGCGGCCAAACGGATCCTGTAATAGATTCCTTCTCACTGACACCGCTATCAGACAGACAAATCAAAAACACGCATGTATGTGGGGAGGATCGGGGGGGGGGGGGCAGGGCTTTGAGCGGCCAGACATCTACGTGATTGCTTAGGAGATTGACTTTTCCTTGCCGCTCCAGGAGATGAAGAATGAGTAAATGGGTGGAAAGTTGCGTAACAATACAACCATGTGAAACATACATGTACACATAACATTCTCCAAAGGTATCCTGACCGCCGGAAACTGGCATGGAGTGCAGTACTACATTAGGCATGCAAATGGAGCAGAGCTCGACATTTCCCCTCGAAACACAATTTTGGGGGGTGCAACTGTGCAGAAACCCTGTGCAGAAATTAATTTTAAATAAATGATATAAACCCCTATAAATAAACAATATCCATGATTCCTATGCGCACACAGTTGCAACAAGTTGCAACAAGAATACTGAGGTTCTCCTACAGGCAAAAACCAGAAGCCAGAAACTTCAGATGCATTTATGCTGTCCTTGATTTCTACAAATACCTTACTAATGACATGACTTGGCAAACCATATCTCACTATTATCATCTCTTCTAGTATACCAAAGGGGAAAAGATAGTCTCTGTGTCCTTTATCTGGTTTCAGCCTTTTTTTTCTGACAATTTCTGCCGTCTTCGCAACAATGACACTGATTTTCTTACATTTTTACCAGCGTGCTAAATGTGAGCTCCACAGTAATAGAAAATCAGCAAGGACAGTAGTGGAAGGATAAAGAGTGAAAAAAGATAACAGAAGGAAGGAAGGACAGAAGGAAGGAATGAAGAAAGGGAAAACAAGGGACAGCTACTAAATGTCCAGAACTGTTAAGCGTGCAGGCCTGAGTGCAGTGTCTGCAGTGAGACAGGAGCAGATGGAAGCCGGTAGGATGCTTATTGGAGGCCGAGGCTGCTTTGAAATGCTAATGCCAGGCTCCCAGGCTCCCAGGGTGCCGATGGAGAAACAGGCTGACCGCTAGTTAGCACAGACAGTCCTCTACACAGAGAGGACCCCAGAGCCAGAAAGATGGAACGCTAGCGCATGCTAAGATGCCCACTTCTAGGGCCGTAGCGCCTATGAGGCGAAGCAGAACAGCCACAAAGATGATATTCAGCTTCAGCGGTAGGGGGGAATCACAACCGGCTCATGAACCCGTGTCCTCCTCAGCAAAAATGTCAGCCTGGTCATGAATATGTCCTCTTATCATCAGAGTTAGCTGGTGTAGCCTGTTGGCAAGTTATACAAAGCTTTGAAGCTATATAAAACTGATTAATGAATTAGTAAAACCCAAAATAGCTTTTATGCAATTATAAAAACAAACCATGTGATAATGAACCTTTTTTTAGACAAAGAATCATATTCCAGCAACATCAGTACATTCTATCAGAGACTAAATAAACTGCAACGTTTAAATCCCAGAGATGTGGTACCAATGCTGCTTGACAAATAACACACACATTTGCACGCACATTTGCACGGAGGCACTCCCGCAAGTGAACCCACACACATACATTAACACGCTCCCACATGTGCCGCTTATGCCGAGACAGGCACACAGGTACAAAACAATTTGTCAGGTAGAGCTGGATCTCGGCCCGAAGCCCCGGAGTCAAGCTGAGAACGACAGAGACAGAAGCACAATGTCCTCCTCTTAAATCCTCCCCTCACCTCTGCTGTCACCAGGGGAGAATTACAGCGAGGGCGAGTGTGAATATTGGAATGTCACGGCCATCGTTGGGAGGACCTTTACTGTGTGTGTGCAGAATGAATATTATCTGTCAGTAGTGAGTGTTTTGTCAGTGGGATGTCGGAAGAGAGCTCGTCACTTTATTACTTAGAGTTCAAACACTAAGGGCATTTTCACTCCTGCACTTTTTAGTCCAGTTAATTCGGACTCTGGTCAGTGTTCACCCTTGGTGCGATTCGTTTCGGCAGGTTATTGGGATTATTGAACACAATAATCGCACTCGGGCATGGACCAAAACAACCATACTGACAACCATGTGTGTGTGTAGAATGAACATGGTTCAGTCAGGATAACTCATAACTATAACTATTTAATATATATATATATACACATATACATATACACACACAGTATTTACACAAATATTGTATATATATATATATTGTTTAGCAAGGAATGGATCTGATTTACAGTATGTGCTCTTATCTACTTATCTTTCTAATACAGCAGCCCTACGGTACATAACATCAGATCTAAGCAGAGTGAATTATGGGTAAGCAGCAACAAGCATACACACCCCAACAAAAGATCAGCTGTTAGTAGTAGCATTCACATTATTCCTGTAAAGGGTGTAAAGGTTTTGAAACCTGCAGTTTAAACCCAACCTCTGATGAAGATGTGATCTCATTTTAGGGCAAATTTATGCAGAAATGTCAAAACTTGTAACAACGGTGCGTAGTGAGCGAGAGTAAGCGCGAGCCCGAGGAACACAGACAGGCGGAATTGCCGATGAAAAC
>JAOEHI010000014.1:2046386-2060455 GCA_025447815.1 Percopsis transmontana
GTTCCCCAGGTGCGGAGCTGATGAGAGACACACTTTCGCACATACACACGCACACACACACACACGGCTGCAACATGGAAACGAACCAGAATGCCACTTAATGCCCTCTTGGCCCTTAACATGTCCTGCTAAGATTGTGATATGTTCTACATTACATTTATATGTGAAGTTAAAAATATACACACATATTTTAGCTGCTAAAAAACTATTTTATCACCTGAAATAATAATATTATATATTATTAATATTACCATTCTACTGCCCTGATTGTAAAAATAAATTAATTCATGAAAGACAATTTGCATATTTGACCTATAAAAAAAAAGAAAGAGAGAAGACAAGGACAGAACTGCAATGTTTATGCTTGTAATTTGCAATTTGATTAGAATCACAAAAGTAGCCCTGATTGCATTGCAACATTATAATATTTATTCGACAGCAACAGATGCCAAAATACAGTTTCAATAAATGAACAAAAGCTTAAAGTTTCCTATATTGCGAGGCGAGCAAACGCTGCATTAGCAATGTATTGTGCGCTTTTGTCAATAGCAACAACAGTGAGCTGGGGAAAGCAATTAGTTCAGCCATTAGGTAGGGAGAAGTCATTCTGTGTCGCCTATTTGTTCTGTCTCATTGTTGCTGTGCTGATTTGCTGCTAATTGTATGTTTCGCAAAGTCTGTCTCACCTTGTTTGTGCACATAGATGTTTGGGTCGTAATGTCTGTGGGTAGGTACATGCATGTGTGCAAGTGTACGGAAGGGGGGCTGCAGGTATAGATAAACACAAGCATGGCCCACACACAGAGGTGGTTGTCATTTTGTGAGTCAACTCATGCTGGGACCTACATGAGCGCATCCTCTTTCTCTCTCTCTCTAAATCAACAATGCTGCTTGACTCTTCTGCCAATCATTTAGAGCACTGGACCAGAGACAGGCGTTGAAAACAACCTTCACCACCCTTGTCGAGGACCCGACGTACACACTGTCTATAGAGTTAATCCACTAACTCGTCAACACTGCAGCTCTCACCAGATGTTTGCTGCCAACACATCCTTCCGTTCCAGGTAATAGGCCTACTTGTTTAGCGATATTTAAGCTAAATTGAATCCACGTAAAATCAAACCAGCAAAGCATAGTTTATTTCTGTATAAAATGTGGGCTTCTGAAGCCCTTTGACAGTGCGATTAAGGGCTATGAAAATAAACGACTTGATTTCAAACAGATGGTATTTGTGATTTGCATAATATACTTAAAGTAACCAATAAATAGGGGTTAGCAATGAATATATAATTAGCCTTTAAAATGACAAAAAAACAGTCCTTTCATATACAGATTTTCGCAATGGTACAATATGAAAGGAACACTGTCTACTTTGATTGCCTTTCTGTCATCCACCAAACTACGATGTCTGCTTAGTTATGCTCCAGGGCTCTCAAAGAAAATCCCTATTAACGTTACGCGGCGTAAAAATGGCCAAACAAACACACAATGCAATATTGTTAACTTCCATTAACGCAACCTGTGTTTGCGTTGGCACATAAGACAATTCTGAGCAGCCATGACTGATCTCGCCTATTAGAGGCCCCTAATGATCATTTCACGCTCATAATACCATAACTGTCTGTGGTGACACTTTTATCATCCGCTGGCTCGTTTTTCATCCCTCACTTTTGCTCTTTCACTATATGTATTCACACACACACACACACACACACACACACACACACACACAAGCCCTCCAAGATGACCGTTTAAGAAAACAAGCAATGCTTAATATCCCATTAGAGAGCGGAGGATATTGCTGTAATTACCGTAGCTTTAAAAATGATACGCGAGTCAATTCGATTGAGTACTTCTGTGATATCAGGAGTCACAGTACATCACAGGAATGTTAAAGATAACTGCAGACACAAACATAGCGAAAGATGGATACAATTATGTGAGATACATCCACAACACACAGGCTAAATATGGAATATAGGATGCTGAAAATCTATTTTGTGGGGGGAGACGCCAAACCAGACAGCAGGTATTATCAATGATCTAACAGATGACAACATTATACAGTCTTTGCTATTTATATAAAGACTTCATATAAAATAATTCATCCAATACCCCTCAAAGAGAGAGAGAGAGAGAAAGAGAGAGAGAGAGAGAGAGAGGAAAGGAGGCAAGGCGGCAAGGCCTCCGCTCTCTGCGGCGCGCGTGCCTTTCGTGACTATCACAGGATTCGGAGCTGACTCTAATTCAACAGGACTGTCATAGCTCATGAAAAAATCATGTCGTATAATCAAATCGGAGTAAAAACCCCCGCGCCGGGCCTCACGGGAGTCTCCCCCACCCCCCCGCGCCCTGAATATTTCATGTAATGGAGGCCCACGCCCCCCCCCTCGCCACCGTGGAAACACTCAACAGTTCAGGATTGCGTGCAAATATTGACTGTAGTGTGCAGGGCCGAGGGCCAAGAGAGGCGGGCCTCGCCACTGAGCCTGAGTGAGTTTTATAAATAATGGTAATCACATGTGACACTGCTCACAGCAGGGGTGGTGGGTGGGGGCCACTCTGAGACACTGAGTGCAGGGCCGGAGTTAAAAACTCCAGCTCGGAGCTCGGAGAGGGAGCGAGGCAGAGAGAGAGAGAGAGGGGTGGGGTGGGGGGGGGGGGGGGGGGGGCCCCCGCGCCATACTCATGAGCAAGTTGGGAGGAACTAGCATCTGATTATGACTACATTAGTTCTCACGTGGAGACCCCTTGCAGACCCTTTTATCCATCTGGCTCAGAATTTGAACCAGCAACTTTCCAGCTACTTGTCCACTCCACTGGATGCATTACGCCTTCTTACCTCACAATCATCATCAGAAAAGAAAACTATATTTATCGTCTTATTCTGAAAGTGGATTAAGACATAAGTAAACAGTGTAGACTACATTTGCACACAGCAGTCGGAGCAAGAACTAGAATCAGCAGCACGGAATAAATGATTTCAAATCCACAAACAGACGACGACCTTGCACATGACAAGGGCCATATTAAGTTCGCCTCTAACAACAAGTGTCCTAATAATAGCCCCAACCTAAATGTGACTGTACCAGAGACAGACAAACATATATCCCAGGCAGAAAAAATATGTAAAAGCTGCAGCTTGGCAAAAAAAAAACCAACCCACTTCACCTAATGAGGGAGCAAATTTAGATAAGCAGAATTGACAGATCCAGACACATTGCACATACAGACACGTTAATTTGTGTATGTGGAGTGTTCATTGATGAGCAGTGGGTCAGGCAGTCCTAATTAGAGCTTAGTGGAAGATGAAAGGACACAGTATGGACTGCGGAAGAAGAAAGGAAGAGAGAGGGATGGATAGAACGTGCTGACACAAGGAGGCTTTTATTTTTTGATTCTTAATTATTTTAGAGGCGTTTTTTTCCTAGTTCACGTAATCTCCTCCCCACCTGGCAAAAAACAAATACATGTTTAGTCTTATTTAATCATTTAAGATATATTTTAGTATTTGAAAGGAGACTAAGGGTAACACAGTCACTCTACAAATAATAATAAAAAAAACATTTGTAAACAGTTGGTCTTTCCAGTAACAGGAGGCAAGGTTCAAACAGACAAACCAAATGAGGCCTTGGCGAGTTTTTCCGCCAGCTCTCAGGTCAGTTTTGTTTAGAGCACAGTTTCGGTAACCCAGTCAGAACCCGGTGCTCAGCGTGTCCGTCTCCGTGGGGACCTTGCGCGGGCTGGGTAAGCTCTTCAGGTACTCCATGTGCCTGCGGGCCTCGGCCTGGTTCTGCCTCACGTAGTAGACCACGTAGACGATCACCATGAAGAACCACACGAACATGGTGACCAGCATGGCTACGTCCGTGGTCTTCCTCTGCAGGCTGCAAAAGTTCACCCCCGAGTCCAGCAGCTTGACCAGGGGCTGCCCGCCGTGCTCCCCATGCGGGCTAGGGTCCTCCCAGCGGCTCCCCTCCCCCACCCCGCGCGCCGAGCTCTCGCACACGATGCCGTTGACCGTCTCGGGCTCCAGGTTGAGCGTCTCCATCAGCTCCTGCAGGGCGCAGTCGCAGTGCCAGGGGTTGTGGTACAGGCGGGTCTTGGCGCGCGTGCTGCCGAACTCCTCCCGGTTGGCCTGGCTCAGCAGGTTGTGGGAGAGGTCCAGCAGGCGCAGCTCGGGCCCCAGGTGCCGCAGCGCGCCCGTGGAGAGCGAGTCGATGCGGTTGTGAGACAGGTGCAGGTCCCGCAGGTGGACCAGCTCACTGAAGGCCTTCTCCGGGAGGGTGCGGATGTAGTTGCGCTCCAGGTGGAGGGAGACCGTCTCCGGCGGGATGTCCCGGGGGATCTCGCGCAGGCCAGCGTCCGCGCACAGCACCGTGGCCGTGTCCCAGAAGCATTGGCAGCTGTCCGGGCACTGGGGGCGCACCGGGCCCCACAGAGCCCACCACAACAGCAAGCTAAGCAGCCACGAGGGACGGCCCGCCCCACTACCGCCCCTTCCTCCTCCTCCTCCGCCCGCACCGGCACATCTCTCCTCACAGCGGCCGGTACACATGACCTCACCATAGCCCCCTGACTCCCGCCAGGCCCCCCGGTCACGCACGCCGCCTCTCTCTCTGGGAGAACCTGATGGATTGGCAAAACAGGGTAAGCGTCTGGAGAATCACACCCTCCCCCTCTCTCTCTCCCTCGCTCTCTACCTCTCTCTGTCCCTCTCTGTCTCTCTCTCCCTCTCTCTCTCCGTCTCTCTCTCCCTCTCCCTCTCTGTCCCTCTCTCTCTCTCCCTCCCTTTCTCTCTCTCCCTCTCTCTCTCCCTCCCTTTCTCTCTCTCCCTCTCTCTCCCTCTCCCTCTCTGTCCGTCTTTCCCTCTCTCTCTCATCCACACATCAAACACAATCAAGATGAAGGCTGACAGGCGAGATTATGGTTTTTTTAGAGTGAAAAAGGGTCAGTAGGTAAAAGGGGTGGGAAATGAAATGAGATTAAGCCTGTTCATCTGATAAACTAGATGCTGCGACTCCAGACAGCCAAGAACCTATTTAGGCTGACACAGAACCACAATAGATTCTGAGACTAAGCAAACGCACCCAAAACATCATGTGACAGCCTACACAGTGTTCAATAAAGAAATGAAAAATGAATGTTGTTAATGCATTCATAATTGAACCGGGAGCGTGCTGTATAGTGTAAAGTCTGCAATGAAAAGAACAATGAAAGCGGACAGGCGGGACTCTCATGCGATGTGAGGCGCGGGGTTTATCAGTGTGAACACTATGGACGCCTTCTATAATGTTGAAACCTTAATAAATCACAGCCCAAGCAGAGCAGAGCATATAGGGCTTTAAATGCCATCATCATCATTTCTGCATTGACATGTCAATAAATTAACGTGATGCACAGGATCTGGCATCCTCTCGACTCCACCTGTATGGCCATTTTATTGCAGCGTGTATTTACAACTGGAAAAGTGCAACATTAGCCCCACCAATTCACTTTCATTTCATTATCTCCCCAGTTGTTTTTTTGCCAGGATGTAATAGTCCTTAATCATATTCCGAGAGAGGAGGGCAAATGGGGAGTGTACAGTGTATTGTATTGTGGAATAAGATTGACATAGTTCCATCGATAGCCCATAGTGCCCACTACACTATTACAGACTGCAACATCAATCCTGCCTTTGTGCCTCAGTGTCAATAAGCAACACAGCCCTGGCTTTAGACAGGGGTTTAGCATCTGCTCTCTGTTCTCCAGTCGCGGCCAAAAAAAGCAATCTGGCTATAAAGTCGGGGCGGTAGCCAACAGCCACCGGAGAATACAACATACGACACGGGCTCTGTGTTGAATCAGGATGCTTGAGTGCTGCCCTAATGAATGCCCCAGTCACATGAACCCTGTATTTGATCTCTCTATCTATCTGTCTATCTATCTGTCTGTCTGTTGTTTAGTTTTGCTGGACCCCTGGAGCAACATAATGTTCTATCCTCAGAAGTAAATTGTGGTCTTCTCCGTTAATGTCATGGTTAAATGATCCTTCCCTTAAATGTCAAGCACTAGCTGCAGTCTTCCCATCTTTAATACAATTAAATCAGTCATCAATCTCTATTCTCCTGCGTCCCTTACATATAGCATTAAGACTATAAGTGGGGTTTTACTTCCGATACAGTAGATGTGGCTCCATGACTGACAAAACCCACCCTCGTGATTTCTCCCGTCAGTCTGATACAAAAAAGAATGCCCATCGAAAGGCTCTGAAGCCCCTGCTGCCCGCCTCTCGACGAGGTCACCATTAGATTAATATTCATTATTAATATCTTGAGAGCAATTCAGGCAAGAAAAAAATGAATGCAATTAATGATCTAAAAAATGTATGAGCTGCAACATTTTGGGCCATATAGTGATAATAAGAAAGATAATGTGTTGGGAGAGTGTTAACACTATATCCCATGGGTGGCTGTTGTGGTCGACTGGATGGCTGTAAAGCTGCAAATATGGTAGAACAAAACATACATTACACGCAGTATGAACATAACTGCATACTTGTTAAAGCTATTAAGTGAATATTAAAAATATTGACATTATACCAATGTTTTCTGTGAGTTTTGATTCGTCATGGCGTACGAGTTGGTTTGGACGAGTATGTAAACGACATAAGCTACATGAACATGATAGCAGGAATAAACATATTGTTTAAAAGACGGGAAACTTGAAATCAATTGAATTAATATTTGTTATTTTATAGCTACCACCGACTCAACTTTAAACATTCTGTAACATGGCGTATTTAACACGTATGAATAGAATAACGATAATTCCAAACCGATAATCGAAGTTATCCCGATATAGTAGCCTACACGTGTGAACTTGCGTTACATGGCCAAACATTGGCCAACATGGATACGTATAACTGTCTAATAACGTTACTAAACATTAGTTTGCCTACCTGTAAGGACTCAGAAGTTGGACTCCAGTGGACGCGGATCTTATTCAGAACCCCTTCTCCGTTTTCAGTTATTGATTGGTCCTTTCGGGATATTAAACATAGGGCCTATATTCGTATATAATTAATACCAAGTGTAGACTACGTGGAAAACATCTGTGCTTGAAGCGATCTTCTGTCGAACCCAACGTTCAATATAGACGACGAGAAGCAAGTAACCTAACTCACTCTCAACCCTTTATCTCTCTCTCTCTCTCTCGCTCTGTGTGTGTGAGTGTGTGTGTGTGTGTGTTAAAGAGATAAAATCGAATAGATAGATAACGTAGTCTACGTTGTCTCTTATCAGGTCAAGATGAGATTGATCACAGATTAGACTATTAAAAAGGCATTTTTACTACCCTATTAAATATTAAGTTTAGTAGGCAATAATAACCAGATAATGAGATTCACATAATAGCCTACCGTGTCCCGGTAAACCAAACTTAATTAAATAAAATCCGACACAATGGAGAAAGATATTATCAAAAGACCACAAAATCAGTCCCACCAGTGAATTATTTATACTTAATTCCAATATTTACAGGACTATTACAAAACAATACGCCTACTGTTTTATTCTTAGAAGACGAATTCTTTCAATTGCAGCACCCACCCAAGAATAACAAGCTTTATTTAGCTAGATTAATGGGTTGAATCAGACATCATGAACAAGCTTTATTGAGCTAGATTAATGGGTTGAATCAAACATCATGAACTTCTCTCTACCTTTAAACACTAATTTCTTCTCCCTGGCTTATTATTGACAGGGGAATAGTCTGTATAAACACTACAATTTACAGGAACGCGCAGGTCTATTGACTAACACAGCCATTAGGGTAGCTTTTCCAGAACACTTATACACTGATAGTTGAATAAGAGAATGCATGACAGCGCTCACAGTGGGTATGCACACCCATCATTTTCTATATAAATGGCCCACTGATATGTACACACACACACACACACACACAAAATCTGTTGTTCCAGGAGGTTTAGAGATAATTCCCGGAGGTATTATGCTCTTTGCCCTCAGAATCAGGAACAATATGAGCCTATCTCAGCTCAGCCCTCCAAGGGAAAGAACGGGTCTGACAGCCACGATGATGGTGACCCACATTCCCTCCCCTCCTCTCCACCTTGCCATGCTGCTGCTCACAAATCCATCCTCGCCGCTTTATTCATGGAATTCGGATCATGACAAATAGTGTGTAAAATGCAACAAAAATAATGAGTTGAACTCACCCTCCACAAAAAAATGCCCCAAAATGTTTCCCCCTTGACAGGCCAGAGAAGGCAATTACCACACGTGTATTGGGAGACAAAAACTATATTAAAAGGGAGATGTGGATGGAATGGAAGTATTTCTGTACTGTTGTCTTTATAGTCCAAAGTCCTATTTTTCTGTCTCCTCGGTAAAAACAAAAAACAAAAAGTAACCTGTTAAATTGTCAAAAGCCAACAACAAAACAAACCCCAGGTGGATCGTAATAATGTGAAGCAAACCATTCTTGAAAGCCTGACATTGCTCAAGTGCAGTAGTTACAGGCCTACAGCATGTTATCCATCTGTCCGCTGAGGTACATAGTGAACAGGAGATTACAAAATAAAAACAGAATCAGAATCATTTATCCTTAAGAGGACAAGTTAATAAAATTACATTCATTCACCTGGAAAAAATAAACAAGAACAGGAGAAACAAACAGTCTCTCCACATCTACGAGTCTGTACTGTGTGTGTAGTTAAGTGTGCAGTAAAGAAAGGTCAGTAGAGAATATCTCGTAAGCAGTCTGTAATTCTGTTGGGATTGAATCCACTAACAGTTCAGGCTGGGGCAGGTGTTGTGCTGAGGCGCTCTGTAGCCATTTTTACACAGTGAGGCCAAGAGGGACTTGCTGGGTGTGCACTCAACTAAAAGGGTTTGCAGCACAACACTGCTCTGTTGCTGTTGTCCAGCTGATACAGCTGTATGTAAATGTAAAACTAGAAATGTATACATGTCCAGCTTCTCTTTATTTACCGCAAGATATATTTACACTATTACATGTTGCATTGGTAGTAAATCATGTGACAACACTAATTGGTTATCTTTGGGCAAGCTCTGAGTTGTGCTGACTGCAACAAACGAGTCTTCTGTTGTTGTGTATTATAGAGGTTGAAAGCCAGGCAGTAAGCCATTTCAATCCCTGCTTACTGTGCATTGCAATCAAGCAGTTCCTCTTGATTATGAAGAAGCAGTAAGTGGTAATGCATGGACGTATCCCTGCATGGTACAGCCATCTCCCCTTTTCAATTTCGCTCCAGGTGTCTATAAATACACATGCATCTGAATTTGGGTATCATCTGAGGTAAAAATTAGACAAAGACCCACCCTCCACAACCCCCATACCAGCAGCATATTCAATGGGCTTAGTTGCCAGAGATTAAAAGACGTAGCTACCAGGGGATTGTCCCAAACGTTTATTGATTGGATTGAGACCTTGGCTCAAATCCAACTGAACAGTGAGCTAAAAGAGGAATGGGAAAAAAAACATTAGAGTGTGAGTTTGTGTATAAAACCCAAACAAAAAACACACTAAAACCGTCACCCTGATACTAGAATACAGCAGTGCAAAAATAAGGTTCTACAGAATATATATTTTCAAGTAAATGTTTTATGATAAACCTGTAATTTCCAAAGTGGGGTTTGAGTCACAAGATGATTTGCAGGGTTTTGAAATGATTACAAATTGAGAAACGTATTTAATGTCTTTAAGGTCTAATCTTTAATACAATGTATGTTTATACATTTTATGCTATTATGTTACGCTATTAAAAGAAGGATACAACTTGTTTTTCCGATCGGGACTCAAAAAGTTTTAAAACTACTATGCAGAACAGCCATATTACAACTTTTTTTTTTAAGAGCAGGGTTAATCTGTGTTCGCTGTGTACAATCTCGGGAAGGATTTACTTGTTGTGGCAATTGAGTAGAAGAAAAAAAGAAAGATAGGAAGACTGAGTGACAGAATTGTAGGGAAAGAAAACATTGCAGCACCATAGTGACCAAATGAAGCAGTGAGCCCTAAGAATGGCAATCAAGAGAAAAGACACTGAGCGACATTGACAGATATCATTAAGAATAAATTAATTTGTAGCTGCTGCGCCATTGGCACACAGATAACACTGGTGCCAGTTTGGGGGAGGGGGGGATTAACATATGCACAGTAATTAAATTACAGAGAAATATATTTAACAGGGAACAAATGGAGAGAAAGTTAAGTGAGGATTGACAGGACGGCCTAGAAGAAAATTCACACAACATTCACAATTATTAGAAGTGAATTAATTGAACAGCTCCTCTCAACTTCTCTTGATTCATCATGGCTGATTAATGAAGCAGTTGCAAAAGCTTTGAACAAAGCTTATCCCCAGCGTGTCAAATCAAGACCCGAGAGTCAAGGACATGATATTTCTGTGCTGGAAAGATATTCATCAGCTAGAGGGAGATATATCCTTGACTGACAGAAAGATGTATTGGGAATGGAACTGTTATTTTAACAGTTTAGTCCTGATTTAGAAGTAAAGTTCAGTAGGTCTTTCTCAGATTGTGATATGATATTCAGATATGCTTGTTTCGCCTGGTGCTTGGCTTTGTTCTGCCATCTCTTCAAGAAATGGCTTTGAATACTATCACAGTAGATTAGCTGGTGACAAACACCACACATAAGAAAATTCTCTAAATACCCTTTTATTACAAAAAGCACCCGATAACATACATACTCAAATAATAAACAGCAGAACGGATGAGTTTGAGTAGGAAAGAATTACAGCCAAATAACAGGTCAACAATACTATTAGGCTAAGCCTGTTAGGGATTACGTGAATGAAAAGTATACACCTTTCATTTTAGGTGAAGAATCCACCGTATTCTTCCCTAAAGTCTCAAACATTCAGTCGTTGTCCCTTTCTGCACCACTCAGCTGCTGCCATTAGCAGGGGGCTGGGCGGCAGCTTGCAGGGTCCTGCGGGCCATCTCCATGGCTCCTTCCTGGGTCTTGTTTCCACCGATGAAGCCTCCGGCGTGGACGAAGATGCAGCCCGGAATCCCACTGAGCTCGGACAGAGCCTCGTCCCGAACGCCGCGCCACTCCTCCAGCAAAGACAGCCTGGGACAGATGGACACACAGTGAGGTCAGTCACGGAACTCTGCTGACACTGTGTTGCCCATGTAGCGTCACATATGCTCATGTTGCACTCCTCAACAACAAACACGAGAAGGGTTTACAGGTCAGTAGGACAAATATACTGGACATCAAACAGCAAATTCTGTAAATTAAAAAAAGAGAAATGAGCATGGTCTTTTTTTTTAATCATTTCTGGGGACCAGAAGCGTGCTCACATACAGCACTTGTCAAATCACACCCTGCAAACAGAGTGATAAGTGCAGGAACATTCCTCTCTAATAATGTGCCAAACCATCAATTGGAGGTGGGTGAGACATGGCTATTGGGGTCAATATGCAATCTTACAAGGCGGTGAAGGGATTGGCTGCACTGCGGTGCTACTGAGTGGCTCTAGGTGGAATATGAAATCTGGAAATTCATGAACATGTAGAGCAGCTTGTTAAACACCCACTGTGGTGAGCGCACCACTTCTGCCTACAGCCGGGCTCACAGGCCATTTGAAAGATATGAGTTTGGGAGAAAGAATAGCCCTGTTTGTATGCTGATGATGTCATTATTTCAGACTGGGATCCGTATGTCGTCATTTAAATATCTGGTAGACAATACATTTGCATTACTGCTTTATATGGTATCTGAGAAAGTATTTCCAACAACCCTGAAAGCAACCAATGAGACTATTAAAGTTATTAAGAGGATACAAAATGTAAACAATGAACATCACGTATCTAAATTTGCAATAAAGCTTTTTAAATGCATCCACTTCAGATGATTTTATGTGCACAATGCTCCAGTCTATTATCCCCATTGAAATGTTATGACCAAGAGGCATGGCAGCCTCCTAATCCCTGCTAACATTAAATTAAGCCAACAATCAATCGCTCCACAGTACGGAAGGAAAAACGAACTACCAAGAAAGGTCAACAAGGCGGGTAATGAGGGAAGAAGTGAGGGAAGAAGTAGGAGGCCTCCGTTGTTGTGATAATGACAGGCCACCAATATGTAATTCTCAGGAAGACCCATCTAAAAATAGGCACATAATTAGCGAATGAATTTCTCCTAAGATGCAGCTGTGAGATCCCCGGTAACCTTTATCGATTCTATATTCATAATGAAGTCTTTAAATCTGTGCGTTATACGGAGCAGTAAACCACCGCTCAAGTAGGTGGGGGAAGAAAAAAATAAAATAATATATCTGTACAAAAGTACAAAAATATCTGCTCTGCTTGTGTTTAGAAGAGATTGTGCAGAACTGGGACTGTATACTCTGCCTTCTGTTGAATGTTCCTCTCCAAGACCAAAACAAAAGACATTTGTGTAAATGCCGAGGTGTAAAAGTTGAATCCCTCCTTCGGCTTTGTGACTCATAATCCACGGGCACCGTTTCTCCACGAGATGTGTGACACACTTCACACATTTTCTCTGCCCAACGCCGGCTATACCATCGCCATAGCAGTGAATCTCACTAGGACTACGGATGGTTTGCATCAGTGGGAAGACAATTCAAGCTCCGTCAGCCCAAAAACTCGATAGTCAAGACAAGAACGCCACCTGTACCCCCCTCTGCTTCCATCCGGCTAGCATTTCCTGTAGTAATCTAATGCTGATGAATATAGCCATTGTTTCAGTAGTGGGGACGGAGGTGTCAACAACAGCACCTGACACTCTTTCAAGTGGACTCAGTGCACGCCTACTGCTCAAAACCCAGGCCACCCAGAAAAATAGCCGTCTGGAGGAGAGTTATTATCCATCTACTGCCATCATACATGCATTACATTAATTCTCCGAAGAGCTTTATGACCCTAAACACATATCTGCCTTTTTTTCACCCTTTTTCTTTTAGTAGTAACCGGGGTCACCAGAGCTGGTAGACACTTCTGATGGGATTCTTCAGCGGGGCGGAAAAATGTAGAGGAGCTGAAATGGCAGCGACAGAAGACAGAAGGGAAAAGGTTAGAGGGAAGATGGGAGGGAGTGAGTGAGGAAGTGAGAGAGTGTGAAAGAGGCAATGGGTGGAGGGAGGGATGGGAGGATATGAAGGGTTATTAATGGCAGAGGTGAGGAAAGGGTGATGAAATGGATGATGGATGGTGTTGTCAAGGACAATACATAGAGTTATGAGGGGGAGAGAGAGGGGATGAACATTAAAACTGGTAGAAAGGGACCTAAAAGGAGAGATCAGAAAAAGAGCTGGAAATAGACAGGATGTGACAGAACAGCTGTTGTTCACCTCACCCCCCACCCACCCCCTGACAAATGTATCTGCCCCCCTGCTGTGCTCCAATCACTTCATCTTTCACTGCATGCCACGTCTATAATGGGCTGTGTCCAAACCAGGCTTTACATGTAAGGGCACATACAGCGCCGTACCAAGGCCTTTGAGTGGGGGATTGTGGGTGGGTGGAGTGGACTAGTTTCATGGAAACCATCTGTTGCCATTGCATGGTCTCAACTGTGGCTCTGGCCTGTGTTGTGACATTTACTTACCCTCTCAAATGCTCTTTTATCACCACCGATCCACCTGATGTTCTACTACAATTAAAAAGGAGCACAGACTAGCAACTAACCTTTAAGGTGCAAAAAAAAAAAAAAAAAAACACTCCAACAGATTGTTAACATAACTGAATTTGTTTTTGGAGGGGCAACTACTGTAGTATTCCACAAGATAATTAATGAAGATGAGAAGGACTTTTTTTTTTTTACAAAGTCTATTAAGTTAGGGTCCAAGGATAAGATATGTATATACATAGGTGCTGGTCATATGATTAGAATATCAAAAAGTGGAGTTATTTCAGTAATTCCATTCAAAATGTGAAACTTGTATAATGTATACATTCATTCCACACAATATTTAAAGTGTTTATTCCTTTTAATTTTGATGATTATAACTGACAACTAATGAAAACCCCAAATTCAGTATCTCAGAAAAT
>JAOEHI010000014.1:2060555-2109929 GCA_025447815.1 Percopsis transmontana
CCCCCCCCCCCCCCCCCCCCCCCCCCCCCCCCCCCCCCCCCCCCCCCCCCCCCCCCCCCCCCCCCCCCCCCCCAGTGCCCTGATGCATATGAAACGACAAATGTCTGTTTTGGCTGCAGAGAATGGAGCTCAATTGTGGGTCTGAAGAAACATCAAAACACAATTCAGAGCTGACATCCTGCGGCCGGGCGGGGAGGGGAGGGAGGCTGACAGCCTTTACCCAGGCAGAGAACACTGCACTGCACTGCGGCTAGGCTAGGCTAGGCTAGGCTACGCTAGGCTGCCAGCTTAGCAGGGCCTTTTTGGGTGGAGGTTTCTCTGATACAGACATCCCAGCCCATACTGCAGTGTCACTGTTGGCGACTAGAGATGATGGATTTCACTATATTATAACTGGCTTTCAAGGCTTTATTAATTGAATTTCAACCCGGAGGGTTAATAGACAGCCATTTTCTCCACCCCATTTTGATCTCCACATGATTCTATCTACCTTTTTTCAGATGACACTTGAGCCTTATTATTAACCCTCATGCATTACTAATGCTTTATCGAAACGGAAAGGTGCAATGGAGAAGGTATATTTAAAGCACGAGGCAGGATAGGCTGGCGGTCAGGGTGGTTAACTCACAACCAAGAGGTCCCGGGTTCAATCCCCGACATGCCCCGCCTACCAGTAAGCTGTTCCCTAATGCAATCGTGCTTACTGTAAGTTAAGTTAGTTAGAGGTGTCAGCTAAATTAGCTGACTGAATCATGCCATGTGTGCTAGCCTGGCTGCGCTTTTAATCTTAGAAATGAATATTACAAGAGGCAGGAGAATTCATAAGTTCATTCCGTTTTTGACATAACCCTAGCAGGCTAGTCATGTGCACAGGCAAAAGCCCTCCCCCTCTCCACACACACACACACACACACACAGGCTCAGTCTCGTCGCCACAGACGTTTCTAGCATCGTTCAATGAATTGCAGCTTTAGAGAGACAGTGTGAAAAGCAAACTGCATATATGTGCCGGTAATGGTTGCGAGTGGTGCCGTTTGCATGTATTATCTGCTCCTCTCAGACGTGGTAATTGAAGCTCAGTAGTGTTATGAGTCTGGGTAAGAGGCAAATAAATGCATCTCCTTGCCGCTAATGCCGAAATCCGATCCTGTCTGCACATATTTACCATGAGCCGCGCACCGTCTGTGCCCGTAAGCCTGGTGCATTACGGCTGCTTCATCAATCGCCTGTTTATCTCGGCGAGTGAGGGGCATAGAAAAAAGCCTGCCATAAATTCCCATTATTAGATGAAGTGTAAGGAGGCCGTTGGGGGGGGGGGGGGGGTTGAGAAGACATAGCAATTCTTTTTTTCAGTGGCAAAAACCTTCAAACAGCGGGCGCCGTCTGTGAGGCCAGATCATTAGCAGCATCACTTTAAGGCCGTGTTTTATGGTTTGGTGAGAGTTGATTTAGTCTGATCAATGAAGGTTCCAACTCCGCTGAAGAGAAACACAGTAAATTCTAACAGCGGTCTGCGCTACCGTTATTAGCCTCCGCCCTCCTCCAGAGTGTGAGGCCAACAAAGCTTTTATGACAGGCTGCTTCGCATAAGACCTTGGCACAGGCTGGTGAGGTTTTAATACAGTGATCCTGGTAAGCCAAAATGCCATTCCACGAAACCAATTCAAGTCATACTGTATTGTAGTAACTGGCCAATACTATATGTTAGTATTGTTTTGTTTTGTTTCTTATTAACAAAGTCTGCATACAACTTCTCCCATAGAGTTCTATTCAGGATTCTTTAAGTGGTCTGTCTCTGGCGCCACCCTTCCCTACAACCGTGTGTTCAACAGAAACCTCAGAATTTCACCTTCGCAAACCAACACACATGCTCTAACATTCACATACAAACACAAAAAGGCTGTGGATAGTGAGTAGACTGCTGATTTTCAGAAGAACATCAATATTTATAGTAAATTATTTTTCAAGTGCATCGTATTCCACACAATATGCAGCATTACTGCATATTTTACTGTATATCAATCTAGTTTTACTTGACTAAGCTGCTTGCAATATGGTACATAAGTACAGCGTATGTACTGTAATTCATTACAATTCTGGTGACCTATATTCATTCCTGTGAAGAAACTTTCACTGTGTCTACTAATCCAGCGAGACAATAACCACAGAGAGGCAATTACATCTGCAGTAGATAATGACAATTACAGTGCATAACGTACTAAGTCTTACATAAAAATCAATTAAAACTAAAAGCCACTGCGCTACATGCGCTGCACCAAACCCAAGAACGAGAGAGCTAAACAATATGAAAAAAGACAAACACCTGGCCCTTGAAAACATCCCAAGAGAAAGTTCTCTCTCTCTCTCTCTCTCTCTTTAAGTGCCATCCATCGCCCTCCTCCCTGATGCCATGTCTGACCTGCTTCTGTGTGCTTGCCTAAAAGGAGGAAAGCACGCAATCCTGTTTTGCAGTGCAGTCGTGGGCCATTATATCATTTATAATACATGGATTATTGCCTATAAGTTCATGAGGTCTAATTCTAAAAGTCTGAAGACCAATTTTCAGGTGTGCCTTCCATGGAGCTTCTGAAAAAACGTTTGAGGATACAGTCTTTATTTTTCTAAAGGGACACTCCTCACTTTGGGTTTGGAATTACCCTTGTGGTTGAAACCAACAGTAAAAAAAAATGTTTGACCCCGGGTTAAGCTTTATTTCTTTTCAAGTAACAACTTATTACTAAATATACCAAAAACCTTGTTTCAGTCAAGTACAAGCATCTTGTCGCATATTCGTCATGGCGCCACAGCAACACAACCAATGTACTGTAAGTTACAGTAACATTGATAGTACCTTATATACAAATATATTACTATATTATTTTTATTAGGTATTTTAAAAATAAGACATATTGCATGATAATTTAGATGTAAGAAAATCTTCATGTCCTCGCGCTAAACATATTATTAGTTGTGGTTTTCTGCTGACGTGCATCTCAAATCATCTTGATGAACTCATCAATCAAGACACTGTAGTTATTTTATTTAATTATTTATTTAAGCACTGAATTGACAAATGCATTTTGTTCCACAGTGTGTCGGGGCAGAACACGTTTTATCCCTGCGTGCATTTTTCAGGACCAGAAGCATTATTTAGCCATACTGCTGGGAAACGCAAAACTCAAAGTGGACCGGCGCCGCTTTTGTGGTCACAATGTGCAAATCAATCAAACCTCGAAACAAGCCGCAAATGAGCCAAACTCAGACGTCCCCAGGGGATATGGGGGGGGGGGGGGGTTAGGAGTGTTACATACTGTATGCACAAACAATTGCTGAGTCATGGTCTGAAGCTGAAACGGACCAAGTGCTAAACACATCCTGAATCTCAATTGGCTGATCGATATTAAGCCTATCTTCTCTACCCCTCCCCCTGAAGCCACTAGCACTTTTATGCACAGTTGTGTTTCTAAACAGCAATGTCTGTGTGTGTGTGTGTGTGTGTGTGCGTGTGGGGGGGGGCTATAACACAATCAAGGAGTGTAACAGCGTAACCTTTAACACCGTGACACAGGCTTTCACTGCACATAATTAAGTCAGATATACAGTAGCATTACAAACAAATCTACCTGCATCTGTATCGGAGAGTCAACAGGACTATTAGAGTCCACAACCTGCACTTAATACTAAATAACTTTTCAGTAAGCCTGGGTATATCACTGCCAGCGATCCATTTTCTATTTACTTCCTCTTGTTTATCTTACCCATTTACCATGCACAGTCCTCAGGTGTATGTGAAATGAGCTCAGGGAGATATTGTTTAGACAACATTGTGAAAGGATATAAACAGCTTTGCAGACACCATTCTGTATGTAATTACTTTTAGAGGTTGCACAAATAACAGATGGAAAGGTGACCTTTTCGCAATATTTATTTATGCTTGAAATTTAATCTGTCCCTGTCTGGCCTTTGTGGGAGAGAATGAGGGGGAAATGATGCAAATATCCAAAGCAGGAGGTGTAATTGACAAAACATGCTGAGGGAGGCACGGGCACCCTGAAAAAAGAAGGGATTTGTCTAAACTAATATGATATTTGTACTTAATAAGCCATTGATAGAATTACATCAATAATATAGAATTTGGACAAAAACACCCATTGGAATTCAGTTTGATAAAAAAAAGTGCCTTTTGATTATGAAAGCAACAACCTCAAACTTGTTTCACTGTATATACTATAAATAAATGTCAGTTTTGCTGCTACAGTATGCATCATTTGAGGCATAGAATAATTCACACAAGTCTTCCCATTTCCAGTTTGGACATTTTCAATAATCTGGTGTCAAGTAACACACCTTTCATCAAGTAGCTGTGGTAGGTCTGCCACAAAAGATACTTGCAAGCAAGTATAAATGCCCTCATTGGCCCACATGCTGTCCGTATGCTGTTTGGTTCTGAAATGATCTGTAGACAAGAGTCAAGCCACACCACACACAAATGTCTCTGTTTAGCGTAACACGCTTTTATTCCACAGACGTTAATGCCACCGTTCGTTATGACATCAAACCCTCGGGCTTTAACACTGCCTGGTTGGTAATAGTACACCAACAGTGGGTGACAGTGGCACAGGGGGTAGAACAGGTTGTCTGGCGATTAAAAAGTCACTGGTTCAATACCTACTGACTTCTGTCTAAGTGTCTAAGTGTCCCTGAGCAAGACACCTAACCCTAACTGCTCCCGGTGTGTTGGATGGCGCCTTGCGTGGCAGACACCACCATCGGTGTGTGAATGGGTGGATGTGAGGTAATGATGTACAGTGCTTTGGGTGGCCTGTTTGGTACAAATAAGCCCTATATAAATGCAGTCCATTTACACAATATATTAAAACAGGTCTTGGTACTGCCTTGGTGTTGCGCCGCCAGAGTTGCCGCTCTCTGATGGCGTCAGCCCTCGCTCTGTCCTCCGGACCAGCTTTTCTGGGTGGACAGGTGATTAGTCAATCACCCACACCTGTTCCCCATCCTCATGAGTCCCGTGAACCACACCTCCCGGCCCTCCCTCCTACACACAAACAGCGCTACACCACACACTCCTCCACACGATCATTTACCACTTAGTTACCAACCATACGTGGTTTACCGTACAGGATACACTGGAGGAATTGAAGCTTTCATGGCATTGGTCAATGGCCACAAATTGTATATTTAGGAGCTTGGTGGGTGTTATATCCCCAATTTGTCTCATTGAGCATCAATTTCCGGTCAGCTGACCATGCGACACCACTTTACAGCTTGGTGGCATGTTCATTTCTGCCTGGCTGGAATCTAGGCTGCGTGAACCCAACCCTTTTGGAGTGGAGCCAGCACAGTGTGCTACTACAAGACAAATTGTCACTCATGACACTAAAACCCCCCTATTTGTCACCAAAAATGTCTTAAATTTCCCAGAATGTTGCTCTCCCACTGTGCGGCGAGGGCTAATTCAAACTCACTCATCAACCTAGCTGTTTTCCAACCTCTCCTCCTTTCTCCTCCCATTTCCTCAACTGCTAACTCAAAGCTAATTTGCTGTTCTCACTGGCGGAGAAATTGATGTATCATCTTGGTGCAACCTAACAGAATTATGTGAGTAATGAGAGAGAGAGAGAGAGAGAGAGAGGGAAGGAGAGAGAGAGAGAGGACACATGGAAAAGACAGGAGGGGAAGGACAAAGAGATTTCTTTGATATGAGCAATTGGCTGCTTTATCTTGATTATGCTTAACAGCAGAGATCCATCAACTTCAGCAAGGGAGTATGACAGATTGACATACAGGGCGGGAAAAGGGGGAACATTACCTTTCATTCTCCACCGGTGGAATAGCCTGCATGCTACTGCTGAGGCTAAATCAAAGCAGTCAAATACCCGGTTTGTTCCAAAGTGTCCCGGCTGCTTGCTTTGTTACTGCAATCAGTCCGCTAACAACAGCATGCACAACTTTTTAATGAATTGTCTCGGTTCACTCCATCTGCTTTCACAGGCTGTGGGTTTCTACATGGGGGAGAGAACTTTTTGGTTTTGGGTTCAGTCACACTGGGGCATTGTTTAATCTGAATTAGATAAAAATTCAGATTTTTTGAAGAGGCACAAATGTGGTAACAGTTCATTTATTTATTTATTTATGTTTATGTGTTCACTAATGTTTTTTTTCTTCCTCAAATAAAATACCCCTAATTATACACTATTCCACAGAGCAGCTGCCTTCCATGACCAAATCCATTATATCAATAGAGGATAGCACTCGGCTTTGACTCCTGAAATATCAATCAGCATTCTGAATGTGTCAAGGCTTTGCCATGGACGCACAGAGGACTTCCAGCTGTGAACTTCCAGTTTTCTGAAGCAACAATTTAAAAGCGGCAGCTGTCGATGGGCTCTCGATGTGTGTCCTCGTCTCTCGACGTGTTAATAGTTGCTCTCTCCGTGGAGAGACGTGCTCTCTCTCAAACACACACACACACACACACACACACACACACACACACACAGCGTTGCAAGTGCACCTTAAAAACCACACCAACCTATACTGTACACATACATCTAATTATAAATCTACTCCAGCATTCATCTCCGAACACTGAGCATGATCACCCATTCAGCCAAGTTGTGAATAGAGATGATTAGGTGTGGGGGAACATGTATTTAAACCCTCACATTCCCGTGTGAGCAAACTGATTGCCTTCTGAAAGATAAAAGCTTTGTAGAGTCATACACACCCTTAATCTTCTCACAACAGCGTCTGCTACTCTAATGACACCGAGCTGAAGAAAGCCCCTGCGCTCCTCCCATTCAAGCTTTTTTTTACATTTGTTGAGATGTTTTCTCTCCTCATAGAGGACCAATTATGGTTTTAACATTCCTCCAGCACAGCTCTTCCTGTTTGTTTTGATTTGTATTCCTCGTCTAGATAAAGGTATTGGTCTTTAATGTAGTTGGTTACATATTTGTTATAATGTAAAGTTTCTGGACACAAGGAGATGCTTATAGAATTGTCTCTTCCCCACTGGACAGTTACATCTAGTTTACATTAATTGGTCCAATATATTGCATTATTTAGTTCATTTTATTGTATGTTTACCTTCTAAATATGTTTAGCTTCTGTACAGATTGTTTCTCTGATGTTTCTGTGAGCTCATTTGCAACTCCAACAAATGTATCCGTCTGTCCATCCATTCACCCATCTTCTGGCCAGGGCCTGTTTGTGAACAGGTCCTGAACAGATGTTTGTGAACAGCCAGTAATCTGAAAACTGGTAGAAAAGGGATAAGCCCAGAACACTAAACAGTAGGCGAGGGCGAGGGTCACAATCTGGAAGGGGAAGTACATCCGAGATCTCAGAAAAACCAAGGAATAACAAGATGTCTCATGTTCTTGACTTAGTTTTCAGCCCCCGCAATACAGTCCAACATGCAGTATACACAAATGCAAACACATGCAAATATATCACACAATGTGCAGACAACACAGATCAGATGATTTTTTATGACTTACACCCCATACACATAAGTTTTATTGCTTCTTATGGATGGAGAATTTCGCTTGGTTTTGACTGTCAAAGCACTTTGTAAACTCTGTTTTTAAAGGTGCTCTATAAATAAAAGTTATTATTATTATATTATTATTATTATAACACACACATCCATACACAAACATGTACAGTACACGCACAAACCGTATACAGACATAATATGATGCACAAATACATTACATACAAATGGGATCTATAAAGTGCATTGGTTTAAAGCAGTGTCGAGAGACTTCTTTATAAACCACTCCTCCACCACAAACCACACGCAAACAAAACACACACAACAAACACCAGCCATTTACAGACGAGGGCACACCAATGAAGAAACACATTGTCCGTCTGTGTTTCATTTCACAGCTCAACAAACAGACAATAAAACAAGCTACAAATAAATTGTACCGGCACCAGAAATTGGACATTTTACACAAAAACAACTTGTTAAAAAGAATCGTCGGGTCACACACACACACACTAGTCACACTAGTGGATAGATGGGTGGCCGGTAACACCGCGAAAATAAAATGAAAACGCAGCGGTGACACTTCAACACAGCCCTGACAAGCTTGGCAATTAACAGCTGTCCCACAATGCGTGGCCTTTTTCCTCGCCGTGGCCCTCTGCGCGGCTGCGAAAAGCTGACTGTGGGACAGAGGTTGTGCTCATTAGAGGCATTAGAGGCACTGGCTGACAGTGAGATGCACAGACACTAACTAAAAGACAGGCAGGAACCCAGAGAGATAGACACAAAGACAAGCAATTAGTGACACTGACTATGAAAGTATTTATAGTAATTAACCGAGTATTATGTGGTATGTAGTATGTATTTATTTAGCTAAACGTAGTTCAAAGTGGTTTCATGGGGATTGGAGGCTAAACACTAATTGTGCTAAGGTATTAAGTATGTACAGTATACTGTCCCCAGCCCCCTGTTCATGTTTCTTGGTGTCCTGTCTCTGTATGTGTGTGTCCATGTTCCCTGATTGCCATTGTGTTCCCCTGTGTATTTAACCCAGTGTTTTGCACGTCTATTGGTGAGCTAATAGATGTTCTTTAGCTCTTAAATTCTCAAGTAGTTTCTTTTTCTGTTTTTGGCCTAGCCAGTTATTCCTTGCCTTCAGTTCCCAGAGTAACCAGCTGGTAGTTTGTTCATGTTTTCATTCGTGCCTGGCCTTCAATAAAGGACAGGGATTTAACACTGTGAGTGGAGTTGTAAAAATACCAAAACGGGTATTTATACTATAATAAATATGTATGTGAACAAAAGGTTAACATAATAACATAACAAACAAAACTAAAATTAACAGTTATAGGGCCAGCAAAGAAACAAGGACTGAAATGAAATTTAGGGAGGGAAAACTAGATAGAAGATACAGATTATATATATACTACCTTCCATGGCCTCTGAACAGAAAAAATAAAACACAGAAAGGACTTTAAGCCTTCCTGTCTGCCCTGTAGCACTCTATTTCTCTCATTGTGACTTAGGGCCTCAGCTGTATTGGTGCGTTTGTGCTCCGTTTAGACTGGCTGTAAAATATTCAAGTGTCAATTTAAAATTGACTGCTCAGTTGCTATGCTAACGCTTTTACCTGAGGGGCTCAGTGGGCGCAGGTTTGTGTGCACCCCAGCACGCGTGTGCGGCGAGCACGGAAATACCCCTTGCTGAGAGGGCATCTGTCTGCATAACAGACCCCAGGCAATAACAATAAAACGTACCACCCCGCTGTGCGAAATATACTCAGTGCCACTCACTGACTCTCTAGTGGACAGGCTGTGTTTTAGGCACAGATTACCACTAGCAGATGCCCCAGGGGTCCTGCCAATCTCTAATTAGGTGGAAGGTGGGATATCCAATACCCAAATCAAGACCGGGCTTACCCACAAACCTCTGGCAAGCTAGAACCTGAGCATTGGTGTAATCATAGTCATTCCAGTGAAAGAAATAGCAGCAATGGATGAATGTCAAAACCACCTTGAACCTATAAAATACGTCTCACCCACAAGGAGCGTACCGTTTCTAATATTCCTTTTTTCATACATTCAACTTCTATGGGACTTTCTGACATGGGCATTCTCTCCCAGAGGATCTAACACTGTTCGGGAGATAGCACGCTGGACTCTAAAGAGGAGGTGACGAAGTGTAGGAACGAGGCGGAGAGGCTGCCCCCTGTGGCATGATGTATGGCTCCACTGGGGGGAAACAGACTTTGGTTTGATCCTGACAGTAATTGCATCATCAATTGCAGCTGCTAAATGCTTTTCAAACCACCAGCTGGCATGGCCGCTATTAACCTCGCTGTGCTTGACCAAGGTGAACACTACATCTCCCGACATATGACAAACGTGCCATCAACACACACACGCGCGCACACACACACGCGTGTGCACACACGCACACACACACAAAGACACAAAAACATGGCGTCAACACACAGCAATATACACTTAGCTTAAGCAGGGAAAACATGTTTTTTTTCCCCACTTCAAAACTACAGCACAATAATAAATAAAAAAAGCGGGCCAGACATTTTCCGACCTTTTATTATTGACTCAACCACGGCCTGCTAAACGTGCCTTCCTTCTGGAAGCAAATCAAGTTTCTTATTGTACCGCTCCGCCGACGGCCATTGTATTTGAATCACTTATGTTGAAGGAGAAATTTGGTTTAGACTGCATCAGAAAGTAGTTTGTACTGGTGGCAATGTGGCCTGGCCAGCGGCCAGCTGCCGCGTTTTAGGTGTGTGTGTGTGTGTGTGTGTGTGTGTGTGTGTGTGTGTGTGTGTGTGTGTGTGTGTGCGTGTGCCCACGTTTGTGGATCTTTGACTGGGGAAAATCAATACCGTCTACAGCCCGGGGAATGTCGATATGTGTCACAGCCCTTTCTGTCCACCAACCCCCAACAAATGTAGCATTCATGTGTATAGTATCTTCACTCTGTGTGTGTGTGTGTGTGTGTTTGTATGCATGTCTGAGCGTCCTCGGCGCAGCGTGCTGCGAGAGGCTAATCCAAATTACAGCTTCTCATCGCGCTGCCTCTCTCGACTGTTGCAAGACAATAGGAGAAGACGCGTCGATAAACATATTAAAAAAGTAAGCTAATACCCTAGCCCAGTCGGTCTTGGCTCGACCTGTATGTGTGGGTGTATTGGAGGAGGGCGGGTGGAGGGAGAGAGAGAGAGAGAGAGAGAGAGAGAGAGAGAGAGAGAGAAGCATATACATATTTCTATGCTACCCTTCTCATTATAATTGCAAGTGGAAGCGGGAAATATTTGTTTTGGTTTTCATCTTTTTGTTTGTTTGTCAGATTTAGTGTCTTGGGTGTCTTCCCAGCAGTAGCTGAATAATTTATGATAATTTAATTGTACACCTTATTTCATCATGTGTTTTGGGTTTGTGTGTGCATGTGTGTGTGGGGTGACTAAATGCTCTATTAATAATAATAATAAGAATGTTTTTTTCATGTTATTACTGTGGCTGACATGACACGACTAGTATATGTGCATATAAATACTGTGTGTGTGTGTGTGTGTGTCCTTGTAAGAACGCCCAAGAGGGGGTCTCCAATTTTACCATCACACCCTTGGTCTCACTGAACTCGGGTCACGCTATGCTAAAACTCCATGCTGTGTTAGATCACACACACACACACACCACGCTAGCCAAGGACCCAAGCTAGCAGTCCCCTGGGCCAGAGCCTGCAGTACATGATTTGATGGCTCCATCTGAATGTATTGCTGATATTTCAGTGTTATCCTACCTACATATCAAGTAAGAGACTGTATACACCATTTAGATTTCCACATGAAAAATAACTTTGATCTGCAGATGTATTTATTATTTATACAGATCGCTCAACCACCCAATAATATACCAGGTTCAGATTTACCAATTAAGTGTTCAGCACCTTGAATCCAATATAGCAATTTGATTAGTGTGCAGGCACACTGTATAGTTGCTATGATAATCTGCTTTCCATCAGATAGGGACAGAGAAGGACTGAGACACTTGGAGAGAGAGAGGCTGTCTCGGTCTGTAAGCCTTGGGGGTCCCGCTTTCAACCCAGAATCAATGTTGCTCCACTTAGAAGTAAATTGAAACCATTTTTTCCATCGAGTGCTGGCCATTTTAATTTTAGCCCACGGGGGTCAGAGAAAGGACACTTTAGCGATGATGAAAGACATCTTCTCCTTTTCACAGCTTGGTCATGCTTTGGCACACCATTACCCCATAGACTTAATACTTGCCCTAAGAAAATCCAATCCCTGATTCAGAAAAGAGGGCCCGTTCAATTTACAAGCAAGCTGTGTTTAAACAAAAAATATAAAAAGCTGTACATTCTGAAAACACCACTGATTAAGGGTAACTGAAAATTAGCGTTACCTGGAAGACAAGTGATTACTTTAATGCTACCACTAACTCCCTTATGACTAAAATGTTAAGTCAATGGCATATTATCCAGTAGTTAGAGCAGTAGCTGTTTTTAGCCCATGTTTCACCCTATTTTGTTTGGAATATGAACAAAATGTGGGGAATATCTTTAACATTGTCACTTATTCAGTATTAAAAAAAATAACCATAAAGTCAATCTATATACAAATGAAGTAGCTCAGTACAGATACTGTACTTCTAATGTGGGTAGGGTCTGTGTGGCCACAAAAACTAACCTTTTCGCCCAGCTCAACTATTGAGACTAAAATAAACTGAAAAGCACATCCCCGCAACCACAAAAGCTACACACGCAGGCACATGAGCGTGCACACACATACACACACCGCCCATGCTAATATACAAGTGCTGACACGCGCATGCACGCACCTGTCAGAAAGGTGTTTGAAGCAACGTAACACAATGCAGCTAAAAGGGCAGGAGTGTACGGGCTGCATGGGCCATGCGCGCGTGCCTCTTCTGTCAAGGTTAATGCGTGGGAGGCGGCCTTCACTGATGATCCAATCAGGAGCTGGCTGAGGAGGGAGACCTTTTGGATACTCCCCCAACCCTCTCCTTCTGTCACAGTGGAGAAAGGGCTGTCTGCACACAAGCACTTAAGCAGCTGCACACCCAGGAATGTCTGATAAGTCACCTGGAACAGATTTAACGGTGTTAAAGGACATTGCAAAAAAGAAAAAAAAATCCGTCGAATTTACACAAAGTACGTAACACACCATAACATAGTTTCAAGAATGTGCATATTTTACAACTGATACATTAAATCTAAACAGATAGGAAGTAAATGAAAATAAATTCTACAATAAAAAGGAGAAGAACGTTAACCTTTCTTTTGTGGGGGGTGTAATGCCCCAACACACTTATCGGGAGGCGAGCCATCGCCATACACAACAGCTCCTATGAAGGCAGAGCAGGGGGAAACCATTGACCCAGCCAGCTTATGCTGAGGGCCTCAGAGGATAAGTCACAGGGAGGTGAAATCACGCAAAGAGCTGTTTCAGCACCACGGATAGCGCCTCCCAAGCCGGAACGACCAGCCCTGGCTTACAGCACCTCAGACAGTGACAGAGGGCAGGCGGGCAGAGAATACCTTCACTATGCCACAAGCAGAGGCTTTGGTACATGGGACAAATGATTAGCCTTGCTAAATTGATCCTGACTATCCCATGCTGAGCCTCCACGATTTGCTCCGCTTTACATATCAGTCTGGGAACTCTCAATTGAAAATTGTTTGTCAGCCAGGTGGTGCCAATAGGTGTCAATCAAATCATTAGTAAGGGACTGGACCACCTTTAACCAATAAAAACAAGCTGCTGGCACCAACTGAACTACAGCACCCACCTGGCTGTTGATTGGTTGTTGGTTCTCTACTCAACGGTTTTCAATTGAGAGTTCCCAGTATGTAAAGCAAAGCAAATGGTAGAGGCGGAGATGACAATATTAGGATGATTTTAACCAAGCTAACAAACGATGCCCTACGTACAAACAAACACACAAGATACAATAAGAAGTAGTTCTGTGTAAACAGAACACACATGAGCTTGAATCTATCTGCTAACACAGAAGCTTAAAATGTTTAATATTTGGTAAGGTTGTTTTGTACAAGACAAGGGTATAACTTTACCCCAATACCCTCTAGAGAAAAATGGGGGATTTAAAGAGATTACTTTATCCTTTATCCTTTGGTTAATAATAAAATAACTATTTATTTTTTTATCCTCACCCTATCCCTTTTAATTTAAGTAATGTTTTCGCTACTAAGCGCGAAGCAATAGCTTTCTACATTGTTCCGCATATGACCGTTTTCAGTCATCGTCTTGCTCATTAGAATGAATGTATTCATCAGATATCGTGGGATGACCTGCAGAAACCCAGCAGATTATCACTCGTTTCTCTTGGAGTAAAAAAAGTGAATACACACCGTGAATGCATAATCTAAATGGTCTTTGAACTTTGACCATGGCAGGAGGTGTGCAAGACATTTTAGACTTCCTGAAAACTTGTAGACTTAAACAGTAACTATATACAAACAAAATAATTAAATATTAAAGGGGAATTTCGGCCAATTTATACCTGACACTGATTTTCCCATCTCTCCCAACTGTGGCAACCTTTTTTGACCAAAACCGAATCAAATAATTGAGTTTAGAGTTCCGGCAATCTCTGCTCTCGAGATTTATAATGGAAACAAGGGAATTCAAAAGACACAAACTCGCCCAAAACCTTGTCCCTTTGAAGTCTGTTCTTCACTAATGCGGTATAAATATCCCAGGATGTGGTTGTATTTTCTAGGGGTGAGGAGAGATTCAGACGTAATCCACATCCTGATTTGTTTCAGTGAATGCATGTGGTCCATTACGACAAGACTAGAAGGCCACAGTTGGGAGAGACGGAGGGAAAAGGTCTATGTCTAAATTGGCTGGAATTCCCCTCAAAGTATCAAATCTGTTAAAAGCCCACAAAAATAACTACAATAGAGACTACAATGAATGGCACACTGCAATATGCGTGCCAGTTTAGGATTCTTCAGATGAGTGCTTTCCCTTTATAGGGAAGACATTATTCTAAACTCACATTAAAAATATATATTTGGTTCCATTAGGTTTCAAACTTGAGAGCATTCATAAATCCAACCGCCCAGATGAAACCTTTACTTTCCACATTAACACTCCTATACGAGGCGGTATGTCTGCCCACCTCAGCACTCTTGTCGCTTTCTTTCTTCCTTCATGCTATTCTTTTTTTTATGACAGAAAGTCAGTTGTGGGCGGGAAGCGAGGGAGGGCCACTGCAGAGGCTCTCCGCACCAGGCATAATTAAATCAAGCTTTAAAATGTAAACATATCATAAAACAATATCGGGCTTCACTAGTTTTAATTGATGCCCCTCCTGGGCACTCAACGGGGCCGTTAATCTTGAGCGATTGCCGTGCATGGGGATGTGATGGCTGACAATAAGGCCAGTGGTGTGGTCGTTTTCAGACTCTGACCTCGCGGAGGAGCGCGCAACTAGAGGAAGAGTGCGGGCGCTTCCCAAGTTTGTCCTTAACTTTTAAGAGGAGAAACCGTCAGAGAGTTGTGCAATGACTTGATATATGAGGAGGTATGAGCTGCGCTTATGAGATTTTTCTGAAGGTCAGAGGTATGAGTGCTTATTTTGAGCTGTGGCAGAGACAGAGAGTGACTCGCAAGAAAACAGGCACATTACATGGGTGGTCGCACACGTGCACACGCACACACACACACACACACACACACACACACACACACACACACACACACACACAATGAGCACGCCACCTGTCTATGTCCCTTGTGATTCTTTGACTAATTCTACCACTGTTGTGCCGTGAGGCGTCTTGCTGGCAACAGCAGTGTCATGACAACTAGAGGATGCATCTACAAATCTACATTTTATATGCAGAAATACACTTACAAACTAATGGTTACATTTAATATAGGCCAGTTGGCAGCAATCAGCACAATTACACTTATATCAACCTATAGAGTAGTAATAGAGTAGGTTACATTTAAATAGGTTAAGTTAGGGAATTATACAAGCATCAGACTTAATGGATTTCTTTGAGGAGCAGAGGTGACTGTCTATAATGTTTGTGTGTGTGTGTGTGTGTGTGTGTTTAGAATAGTTTTTTATTACTAAAGGTTATCCATTTCCAGACTGAGGGGGTGGATGAAAGGAATTCATAACGAAGGTATAGGTTCTTGTAATGATGTGTGGGTGTCAGCAAACACCCAAGGCCCTTCACGACAGACCTAGCGAGGCTTCTTTAGAGCAGACGAGTTAATGCTTGAGAAAGGCACAGACAGTCCAGAAACCCAACTTCTCCTCCCACCCTCTCTGTAGATGCATTTATCCCCCTTGCAGAAAAGAAATGCAGAGTGGTTCTGTTGAAAAAAAGAGCCTGCAGCAGCGTCTGTGTGACAGGAGAAAGTTAATATATGCTTGTTCTGGACACCATAAATGTCACTTAAATTGTTTCCCCTAAAGATTTGGTTTAATAAACACGCTGAGAAAACATTTGATTTATTATATTTTGCCTCTTTGAGAGGTTTGCTATCCTAGAGACACTGCTTTTATTAACCCCCCCCCCCCTGTCACCGCGACTAATGTATTCATAATTTGTTTAAAGTGATATTGTAAAATTAAGCCTTAGTGTAGCAGCAGTGCTAAGTGTCTCAGTTGCTGGTGTCTTAACATTTCACTCTACAACGTGACTCTTTTAGAGGATAAGAAGCAGCAATTGCCAGATTAGAGCCCTTAACTAATTAGCTACAGGTAATTAATGTGAAGAAAAAGCAATCAAAATGGCCACACCTGTCTAATTATATACAAGTCAAACGTACGTGGGGTTGGTTCCAAAAAGCCTGAGTCTCAACGCTGGACTCTCCCTACCTGACAACCTGTTTAATTAGATTCAGGAGGAAGTCATACCTTCATTAGTGTATCATGGCTGACTGGTGCTGAAGTCCTCGCAACCAGAGGCTGGAGAAAAGAGCTATGTTAGCACCTAAAATAGCCATATTATACTTTTATTATGAAAATGGGCTGCAGTGGAAGACAAAGGCTGATATATTAAATATATATATATATTAAATAATTTTAAAATAATGAATAATTATGGTTAGATTGTTAGCTTAGAGTTGGTGTATAAGATCTGACATCATTACATGATTTCATAAGGATTTCAAGTATAGTTCGTCTATCTGTTTAAAGTGTAAGTTTAACACTACCCCTTTAATTTAACAAAAAACTCGTCATGGCGTCAACCTCTTCTCCATTACTCAATAGCAGCTTTGTAGTTAGCAGAACAGCAGCAGCATGAACGATATATAGCCCAGCTTTGTCTGTCACCAGTGAGTTCCTGAAAGACATGGGACCTTGGACCTCCTTGGGGGTCCTCTCTGCTGGCATTTTTAGCCGTCCTAAGAGAAGCCTGTCAGTGGCTGTGCGAAGAATGGCCCCCGCATTGTAAAGTAACTGATTGAAATCAATTGGAAGTCATCCCTTCTGCTCTCTCACAGACTCCAGATGGCTGCTGCCGGTTATTGCTCTTCCTATTTTGTTTTACTGGCACACAGACAACTGGAGCTCAGTAGAAAAAATGGAAAAGAGAGAGGTATACATCTCCTCTTCTGAAGAGGCCAAAGCCTTAACCCTGCCAGTTACTGTGGGACAGACATATTTGGAAATATGGAGCTGACATATGGATTATTTTTCTCTCCCTAGAAGTCCCATGTACTGGCTGTGTTTGACTGGATAATCTTCTTTAAGAGTGAATTTACTGAAGTTATTATTGCACACGTTAGCCAATTGCTTAATAGTTAAAAGATTTTGGCAAATGAACATTAATTTAGGGTATATTTGGTAAATGTTATTCTTCTGCTATATTGTAACATGCATATATTATGTGAATATATGAAAATTTGCATATGTGGAAAATGGTAAAAGTACAGTAAACATTTGGATTCTGCTGCTATTTATCACTTACTTGAGATAATATAACAAATCAGCTTACTCCCTATTTATGTACTGTAAGCATTTCCCTTTACATTTCAGATAACTTCTAGGCTACTTATCGTAGCTGCTGAGATACAATAAACTAGAAAGTTTAATAAAAAATAAAAAAAGTTAAGTACATGTATTCTGCAATAAATGTAGGGGTTGGGAACAATTTCAGTGATGCTGTACCGTGATGAAACTAGGTCATCATCAGCCATAACCTTCGATTTGGATTCTTAAATCTGTTGTAGGTAGAATTTGAGAGCTGCAACGAGAGCTAGCAAAAGTACGATTTTGAAAATCTAAATTCCAAAAACTTCGCCCCTCCTCCACTGCTCTCTCCCTCTGGAGCCCATTGGTCTGCCATTGCGAAGTGCCATTGACAAACCTGTTGTAGCTGTGTGTGTGCATTTCTGTGATTGACAGGCAAGGTAGATTAGCCGGACTAATCAGGGAAAAGTGGCCCTGATTGCTCAGAATTCTTTCGGGTGCCGTCAAAAATCGACTTATAGAGGCAGGTAGTTCAACATTTTTGGTATCCCGATCCGATCCGATCTATTCAATATTTATAGCTGCCGATCCTGAGCCGATCCGATTTATTAATAAATATACTGTATGTTGGTATATTATTTCACTATCTGAACTTTTATTTTTAAGTTAAAGATACGCAATTTTCTGTTTAGAGTGTGAGTAGCAGTAATTTGTCCAGACGGTCATGAAGTATATGCGTGGTGGTTTATTATCTTATGTTTTCATCATGCTCTTTTGCTACTAGTTTCATTAAAGCTTTTTGGAACGTTCAACGCTTCTGTGTCACGTTATTAAACCTAAAACTCGTAGGTAGTCGCAAACCTTGTTTTGAAGTTCTGGTATAGCTGTATCTGAAATTTTGTGTCGGGATGGTAGGACATACAGTATTGTCGCCCCATAAGCCGGCGAAAGCCTAAGTTCTTTACCACTGTAATTGGCTGGTCATCCAAAGAGTTATTTTCCTTGCCTTATTGCTGTCTCAACTAAATTTCTCTCATCTTTTCAAGGCACTCGCCAGTGAAAGCTGCGTTGGTGCTTTCTTTGTCTGAGTAAGCTTCGCTTTGCAGGTAGATGTTGGGCTGCTTTGAGTTTCCAATTTAAAGAATTTCCACATGGCTAACATCTTGATAGTTTGCAGTTTTAAGCTATGCTACTCAGGCCTACTGTAGCGTGTGACCGAACGTTACAATCTGCGCAACTGACACAAATTGGAAAAACACGTAAATAGATATGGCTCTGTATAAGTTAAAAATGTCGTTGTTCGGCTCCGATACCAATGTTTGATATCGGATCGGGACATCCCTAGAAGCAGGGGCTATCAACCAGAGCAGATTCACTCACTGATAGCTGAAGGATGTATATGGCATTTCTAACAAATTACACTAAAAGTACAACACCTTTAAACGTGGGATTATAAATTCATACTGTAGTGATATACTGCATATCAATAATGTGTACAAATTCTACTTCAACTATCATAGTAAATGTTTCCAGATCACCCACCCCTAAATGTGTAAAATATACATGTCAAGGAGAAGACATAATTATGTGTGGAAAGCGGCATTAATTTTAAAACGTCATAAATGCAAAAGCTTTGCCCTTTTCCTATGTGTCCTTTATACATGATACATGATTATATATATATATATATATATATATATATATATATTGTACACACTGTATGCATATTTAACGTCTTAATAATTTTAGATTTCATAATTCTGAATGCATCTTATACACTCGGGGCAAAGTGCGGCGCGGAGCACGGTACTTAACAGGAAACACACCAGAGCAGGGACCACAGAGCAACACACGCCAGCGCTTCCAGTGTGTGGCTCCCCGTGTCTCCAGCTCCCACGTGTTGGCGTGTTGTGTGTGCGTGTGAGTTCGGTGTTTGTTTGCCGTTGTTTTGATCGCCAGTGCTTGTGTGTTTGGGCTAAGCTGTGAGCGTGCCCAGTGCTGAGCTGATCGCGTGCCAAGTGCTCCCGCGGGCCAGCTGTGCCTTCCGCTCTGCTCAGCCACCGTGAACGCCGAGCCGACAGACTGCTGCAGAGAACACCACTCACTTCGCCTCTCCCCCCCCCCCCCCTCTCTCGCTCTCTCTCTCTCACACACACACACACACACACACACTCACAGCAATCTCGCTCAGCTTCTCTGACTTTCTTGCCTTCTTTTCCCTCCCCCTCATGTCCTCTCTCTTCGTTTCTCTTTCCTAAATGTCTTCCACCGTCTTTTTATTTTTTAAACTTGCCCCAAGTTTTCTTCACTTTCTATTATTTGTATTGTCCGTATTTATATTGGTCCCACCTAGACTTTCTCAATTGTTGTCTAACGCAGAAGCATTTTCCTGTTAGTTGTAGTGTGAGAAGGGGTCCTATTTTCAGAGTTATTTTATGAGCAGTTGCATCCCATCTAGACCAACTGTGGGTTAACTGTACTTAAGCATTAGTTTTACTCAAATATTTTTCTGGTTGCTTACTTTACTTCATTACATTTGAAAATACAATTTATAATACTGTTACAAAATAAATGAAAGAAAAACAACAACAACAAAAAAAAAACATGTACAAATGTTTACCTTTTCATTGAAGCTGATTTTATAAATGAGGACTCTGTTGACAACTAATAGCTTGGTTTACAAAACCAGTAAACATTTCATTAATTGCACATTATTTTACCTCAAATATAAAAAGAATAAAATGAAAAGCTACCTATTTTCCCTGGGACCATAGCTGATTTAATAAATGAGGACTAAGCGAAAAAAACAGAGACAAAATTACATGACTTTAAAGTCATGTACATGGATATTCAAGTAATTTCAGTACAGTACAGAATGAGACATTTTACATAGCATGCCAGTTAAGTGCATCAACGCCATTAATTGTCAGTAAAGTCCAAAAAATGCTTATGTAGAATCTGTTGTTTTGTGTAAAACAACTTATTGCTAAATAATATCAAAAGTTGATTGTTTTGTTTGTTTGTTTATTTACAACGACAACAACTTAATTTTAATATATGGGTTTCTTTACAGCGACATTTTGAGATGTGTGCACACACAGTTAAGCAGTATTGCCGAGCATAATGCTGCAAAGAAGCAGTAATTGCCCATTGTTGCTGATATGTGATAACCCTCTACCTTATATTTTAGGTGTCTCTTTGGTCAGCTGAAATTAATTTCCCTCCATCGTGGTTCTACATTGTTCTGTACATGACCACACAGTAGGCTACATAAATAATATGCAACCAGTGATTTATATGCACACCTTGAATTGCTCTCTCTGTTATAGCAGATGCTGTGTATAGGGGGCTGGGTAATTACAATAATGATGACCACATACAAACAAAGTAGCTTTATTGTTTTTCCAGCAAGATGCAACATTTCTAAATGCTGAAAACAACCATACATTTTCTATCATGATAACATCCCCTATGGGTTACCCATATTCCAGGTTATTCACCGAGAAGGTTAACCTTAATCTATGCGTATCCTTGATTGCTTGTAAAAAGGAAACCGATTTATAGGCTACAGTACCTTTCTTGTCAGATAATACAAGCAAGCTACACTTAATGTGTTTAAGTATTGTGTTTTACGTGAATCAATTTACATAATCTTTACGGCATGAATTTTGATTACTTTTCTCACCACTGACCTTGGTGCTTTTTAAGGAAAGTTATTTACCAAGTACACTACAATCCAGCTAGTAGTGTAGTAACACTTTTTTGATAACCCTCTGTATAGACATCCTATTTATAATACTCCATTGACAATCTACTAATAGCTTGGTTTACAAAACCAGTAAACATTGCTTTCATTATTTCCCCTATAAATAAAACGAAAAGAAAAGCTACCTATTTTCCCTGGGACCATAGCTTATTGTTTACTGTCACAGTTTGGAGCATCTCCCATCTATCCCGGGAAGCCATAGTTCCTCGTTGCTGTCCCGTCCCTCCCGGGTTCAGCTGGTAACCCCTGCCCTGGTGCAGAATCAGTGGGCCTACAATTCATTAACATTTAGCTCTAATTACCAGCCCCATTAAAGCATCAAATTAGCAGCAAATTCTTTCAGCCTCCTCTCTGTGCTTAATCGTTAAGCAAATGGAGCATCGCAGGTTTGAGGTGATTACTATTGAGATGTAAGCACCACGGCCCCATGAAATGTCACACGGTTGCCTTAATAAAACAGAGGGAAGAAAGGCAGCGAGAAAAATGCCTTCTACTTGGTGTCAATGCTATATGGTGTGTGTGTGTGTGTGTGTGTGTGTGTGTGTGTGTGTGTGTGTGTGTGTGTGTTGCGAGGTCAGTGCAACTTCAAACATCACACAACTATAATTCCAGCGCAGCGCGCTGTGGGGGGAACGGGACTCCTCCAGAAGGTCAACAACATTTACATCTCGAAAAAACAAAGGGGGACAGGTGCTCAACCGGCGAGTTAATGCTAGCCTCTCATGTGTCTGGTGCACGGCAACCACAATATTCTGAACACAAACAAAACAACATGCGCGCACACACACACACACACACACACACACACACAAACTCCTATTTGAGTCTGGAACAGCACATCTAGACAATAGATCTATTTGTGCTCTTTAACACAAAAAGGGTGCAGAAACAACGTTACGTAATATTAGGGTTAGGGCCGTAGCAGAAACCCAATCTACTGAAACCAGAACAACAACACTGTCTGCACAACGCACATCCCAGACTAATGTCAACAATGTAAAACCTGTGAAAGCACAGCACTAACAGCTTAACAAAAGCACGGTGCTTAGCAAAAGCCTCTTATTGTTTCCTTTTTTTTACACCCATGTCCTTATGTACCAAGCACTTAGATGGTGAGAACTGATCTATACAGATTCTGCTACATACTGTAGCAGAATCCCTCTGTGGCTGAAAATGACATGAAAATGACCTCAACTTCTTTGAGGTCCAGTACTGCATTATGCAACATGCATCACTCTATTAAGTATATCTAAACTACCACTTAAAATTCTGGGGGAAAAAAGGATTTTGATTCTCAGCTTATTGAGATATAGATACAGTATATTTGAGTATATCCTAATAACATTTTAATCAGGACTTCGTAAGCAGCAGAGAACGTGAATTATTTTTTGCTTCACGCCGACTCCTGGCCAAGCTTCTATTCAATTCCTGGCTAGCATTCGACACAATTGACCATTTCTTTATACTGAACGGACTGAATAGTTGTATAATTGTTATTTGTTCCTGCACATGAGGCAAGAATCCTCAATTTAGTTTTTTATTTGAATTAGGAATTGTTCTTGTTATGTTATTTATGTTCATTCTTCATTATTTATAAGTACTTTGTAGCCTCTGCAAATGTAACCCTGCAACTGTTAACTAACCCTTTGTTTGCATTCCAGGATAATCAGCAGTTGCTTGGTGCATCTGCGCATTACTGTTAATTATCATATCTCAGGTACATGTTGCTGTGCAAATTCTGTTTCTTAGTATGTTGTTGCCTCGACAGATTGGAAAATTCCATGACATTATTATGAAACAATGTCCCTGTTGAATTGCTTTCGGTCAGTTTTTATCTAGTTTCCCTTAATGAGATGTGGGGGGGAAAAAATAAACAATTTGCGCCAAAAATAGCTCTAAATTGAGGATTTTTGGGCGATGGCGAACGTTGGAGGGGACTATTCCACGGTGGCGGGTCAAGAAGCTTGCAGATGCTGTGGGTGTTTTACTAAAACACAGCGGGAGACAGAGTTAATGTGGTGTAGCGCCATCTGAAAGACCCGCTCCCATTACAATCCACTCATCTCTGGCAAAAACTCCCACATGAGACTCTCTACCTTCGTACCTCTCTCTATCTCCGCACCACTCTCTCTATTGCTAGCGTTCAACCTCTCTCCATTTCACGGCTGTTTTCTTCCTATATTTGCTCGACAAGGCGATGGATAATAATCCTGGAATAGCACGGGGACCAGCAAATGAGAGTAATCAAGCTGTCTTGTCCTGGTGGCGTTCAGGTTCACTCATCAAACTCTAATTATCGCCCTGGAAACCAATGTTCCGCTTTAATTGTTCTGATGAATGAAATATTACAGAGAGGAGTCAGGCCGCAGCAGAGCGGAATAACAGCTTTTAGCCATAAAACGCGGGCGGAAGACGAGAGGGGAGGAGGAGGGCAGTGAAGGTGACTTATGTGAGAACGAGGGAATGTGAGAGAGAGCAAGAGAGAGAAAGTATGAACGGTGTCAGGAATAAAACAAGAGGGGAGAACTGGAAAGAAAGAGCGAATTGGAAAGAAAAGCAGAGAGAGAGAGAGTTAAACAGTGATACTGTAGAGGAACTAAGTGGAGTAGAACAGTGAGAGAGGCTGTTTAGCTGTAGCCTAATGGTTCAGAGACATCACACGAGCTTGCGTCTGGCCGCTAATTCACACTGTACACAGGGTTTTCTCTGGGACTTCCCTTAAGAGTTACTCCTGTGAAACACATTGCTCAATTATTGGGTCCCTTTTCCCGTTAAGTGTCCTACTGTAGTCTAACTTACTTCTTCATACAGTAGTAATGCTTTAAAAGCTCCAAAGCCACACATGAACAAGCAGCATTAAACTGTAACTGTCCAGTGTTGTTGCGGTTGGTTTGAAAACTCATAAGGAAACCTAACAAGTTACTTTTTCAGGAAATAATTGATTCAACATTTAAGGAAGTAAGTAAATAAACAATTACATATGAAAACATCTCCCTTAACACATCCTGAATTGTTTCTCAAGGCTAACACTTCCTCCACACACACACACACACACACCTCTAAAACAACCTTTGACCGTTCTGAATTTGAACTGGATATGGTGGTGTCTGGCATACATCTGTTGGCAGTGGAGCGCGGCGTCATCAATAATGGAGTGCAAGCGAGATATCCGCAGGGGTGCTGGTTTTATTGAAATTCCTCCTCCCCATGGCTCTCCCCAATTGCACAAACAGCAGGGGTGGAGTGAAGGCGAGGAGCCAAGGAGAGAGGCGGTTGACAGGCCAGAGAGAGATCAGAGAGACACGTACCCACGCGACATGCTATAAGAGCTGCTGGATAAACACAGGCTGGCATGGAGACCCACGCCCCGTACTGTACACACATGTACAGTAAGGATGCATGTTTGGGTACACACACCTTCATCTCTCTCGGTCTTATGGGCTTTAATAGCTAGCTTTTTGTGACAAAGATGTATGCACACACCTACGAAATACTCCCCCAACTGGACCACCCACTTCTACTTCCTGTAACAACACACTGCAGCTCCAACTGTATGGCAGGCAGGGAGGCCTGAGGACTGTAGCGCTTTAACCCAGTTCTATCAGTTCTGAGATTACATATTTTCACCAGTGGTCTCTAACCTCCCTCTTGGAAATTCTGTGTTGCCTATAGGTTTGAATGGTGTATGTGTCCAGTATGTGTAAGTTTGTGTTATTACCCTGCAATTAACTATCCTATCTTCAGTGTCCAGATCATTTAAGCATAGGCCAGTCAGATAACACCTTGTAAATACACTATACAACACAATGTATTTGCTTTAGAAATAAACCTACAAATAACGTGTCTAGTACGGTGTGAAGGTGTGGGCGCGGTCCAGCACTGTCTGTGTGGGAGGGAGTGTTGGGAGGTGGGGTTCACGGGACTCAGGGATTGGGGACAGGTGTGGGCAATACACTATTCACCTGTGTCCGTAGTAAAAGGCACCAGGAAGCAGCTCTGGGGGAGAGCCGGTAGCAGAGAGGCAGGAGCCAGAGCGCTCCTGAGAGACACGACACTTCACCAGCGATACACTGCTCTGGGAATGTGGGAAAAAACGGAACGGAACTGGCAACTCTGTGTGTGTGGTTATACTGGTACACAACATACGGTCAATAAAGTATCAAGAGTATTATTTATTAGAATGGTGGGTCATATAAATAATACATTTATTTTTCATTGGACTTGTAGCTGGCACTTCATGTGGCAAACAAACAGTTACCAGTTAGCACAGTTACTCATAAACAGAGCTCTGACTTCAGAGTGAGGACAAACACAAAGCATCCTGTGGTTCCATAATTGAGCTCTGCAATGTGCCACAGCTAGGGGGGGAAATAAATATAAATAAATGTATTTATTTATATATATATAAACTTGAGTGCATTGAAAGGCCTTTATTTGTTGGCCGGTCATAAATCATTCCCAAATTGCGTAACCAAATTGTTAAGCTAACAAGGCATCACTGGCCTGGGTTAACTTCAAAAGATGCGAGCAGGACTCGGGGGGGGGGGGCAGCGAGTGAGATGAATGCTAAACGAGGAAGATCAGAGAATGAACATGTTTGCACCGAAATGAAACATTTTTTACCTCATGTCTTGTGTCCTTGGGGCTCAATATGGAGGTTTGACTGCTGTGTTTCTACTGATGCACAACAGGCGAAGCTAAAAGAGCACAGCTGGGAGTTAAAGGAGCACTGTGCCTCCGGATAGAATTGTATGCCTCACACAGGTGTATGACAAAGCTTAGACCCATACAATATTGGGATTAAAATAACAAGGCATATACAAGGCACATTTTACGCTAATCATACACACATCTCAAATAGCAGATTTGATGCGCATTAGCAACAGTATATTAGACCGCACATATTATTTGAGGTTAATGCCGAAATAGCCTAATGTCGGGCAGGTTAATTTTGTGGCCATTGGTTCGAGCCCCAGCATAGGCCCTCTTGTAAGTATTCTTGAACAAGCTCCTTAACACTTGTATGATGATAATCAAACAGGAAGTATACAGTATCCCAAGTTAAAAAAGGACGGATGATGACAAATAGGACATCTCAACTCCATGTTGCAGAGTCAAAACTGAGACATGCACTGTAAAAAATAAAAATCCCTGTTAGTGGTGAGGGCAACAAGTCCTTGCTCTCTTATCTGCAGTCTGGCTGAGCTGCTCATTTCTATCAGCAGGACGTTATCTCTGTGGCCTCCTAAACCGTATGAGCTACCTGGCTCTTATCTATGTCTGTCCTCCTGTAGAGGGATCCATGGCCCCAGGGCCCCCAGGAGCCTCCGCTGACCCTGCCACAACCTCTCCTTCGTCCCCCCTCCTACTCCCCTCCTCCTCAACACCATCTCCCTTCGACCCTTTTGTCTGCCCGTCTTAGTGTCCGTCTGTTCATTCCTCTGTACCTCTTTTGTTGCCTTTCTATCCTGTTCTAAATGTCATAGGCTATATGCTCCCTGAGTGTCTCCCTTTAGAGGCTATCTGACACGACACATCTCGCTGCTATACTATTATTTACAAGAGTCCCCTTGCTATCGTAAAAAACAACAAGTGTATTATATTGATAAAACAGCCAAATGCTGTATGCTAATGTATTCCTTTGAGCAGAACAGATGTTTATGGACACTGCATGTGAATGTATCGGATGTGTATCTGTTGCACAACCCCTCTGGAGCATGTGTTAGTCTTCGGCATTGGTATTCATGGGATACTACGGCGAGAGCACTGCAGTGCATTTTACTGCCAGCCAATTACTCCCAAACAATTCACAACATGCAGATTCCAAATGAAAAATTACAAACTGTGTGTTAACTGAATGAATATGATAGTGCAAACACAATTACAGAGCTTTGACAAAGTTTTAATATGTTCTTTTTTATAAAATAGATGCACACTACTTGTTTTTACGGTTCGCATACAGCAAAGTTTAGCAGAGGTGGAATGTAAAACTTTATGGAGTAAGAAACAATAAAGGGAAAAACCCTGTCCTTTCAGTTGCAACCATATTTTAAGCTGTAAAATTAACTAGAAAAGAAAATCGATCACTTAGGCAGACAGCTAATAGGAGGCATGCAGAGAAATAATAAATCCGGGCCATTTTATAACTACACCTTTCTCTATCTCAACATGGATTAAAAAGCAGGAATTAAAAAGGGTTCTGATGGCTGATTCTGCTCTGTGATCGTCCCTGATTAAATCTCTGCAAATCTTTAGTGAGCTTCATGGTCACAATTACAGACTTATTATTAAAAACGCAAGGAGCATGAAACTTGAACAAATACAGAAAATTCATAACAATTATGGTGAGATGACAGAGACCCCCTCAAAGAATAAATTAGGTTAGCCATATATTGTTAATACATGTTATTCCACAATCTTATGCATATAAGAAACTTATCATAATAGTGTTACCCTAAAAAGGTACATTTGTAAATAAAAACACACAAAGAAACAAATCAGTTTGAAAAGAAAATAAACAAGATATTTTTTAAAAAAGTGTGCTCAGTTCATGAATTCAAAAATGGAAAATAAACAAAACTTAAGATCTCTGAACCTGTTTTGCAACCTGCAAAAAACAACATGGATTCTAATGCTAAGAAAATATCACATATGCTAAAAAGACGCCGAAAAAAGTTTCATAGTTATATTCTAGAAACTTGTGTATTTACATATGAACACATATACTGAGAGACTTACACGCTCATTGAAGCTGACAGGTAAATGAGAGTACATCAAGACTGTTGACTACCCCCTGTGCCGGCACAAATAGCCTGTCTCACCACGAGACATAAAAAAGGACATTTACCTGCAAGTAAATCTATTGTGACTCGTGCTAATTGACAGCCATGAGTGGTTTCACAGTGGTGGGTTAATGCTATCTCAGGTTGGTGTGCGCCAAGCCTAGTGACAGTGTAGAGTTTACAGTGGCACTAATTATTGGAGTAGGGACAGTGACAGCTGCACTAATGAGTGTTGACAGGCATACCCCCATGGCTGTTTGTTCTAATAGCCCAAACATCAGGCACAGAATGTATTATTTCATTCTGACATACACACACACAAACAAGTAAGAATACTTGAACATCTACATGCATGCACATACCTGCACATATACAGTATAGCCTACTGTAGACAGGGATAAACATCACCGCTCACCAGACATGCATGTTTAGATACTGTATATTTTACAGTACAGTATACATACTGTAAAATTATGCTGTATTTATGAGGATAACAGACTTTTTAAACAATGTTCTGCTTAAGATTGCAATTATTTACAAGAGGACACCCAGTAGTCTGCTACTGACTTGCTCACCGGATCTGTTGCTGCAAATGTAACAGGTTAATATAGACAGCTTATGAATTTCACTTAAACATTCCCTTTCATTAATTCTCTCCTTTTGAGTCTGAAGCCTTGTCCACACGTACACGGTTATTCTTAAAAGGAGTTTTTCCTCCTTTAAAAAAAAAATCTGTTGGATTTTTTTTGGATTTTGTGATTTGAACTATTTGTGATGTGATGTAACTGTTGTATCTTGTTCTATATAATCCAATCCATTCTGTGTAAATCTGTTGGAGAAAGTACCCCCTTCTTTGTGTTTCTGCACTGCAGGAACTGGGAATGATCATAGTTCTTAGAACGCCGTTTGAGGGACTTTTTCAGCTCCTACTTCAGGGTAGGTACTTTCCTAGTGCAATAGGAACCATGAGTGGAATGAAGCACTGGCAACCGCCATTTGAAAAAAACAACAACTTGTTAGCCATGTAACCAACCGCGTTAGGAAATGGAAAAAAAATAAATACACTCAACTCACTGGACTGACACTGATGTCCAGGCTTTATTGAGCCTCTATGCAACAGAGGAAATTCAACGAGATTTTGACAGGTCTGAGCAAAATATAGAAGTTTTCACTAGCATTTCCTCTCAACAAGCGATGTTGCTATAGCAACCATTGGCCGGCTTACGTCACTTAAGTGTTCCTACTGGCGGTGTGAATGCAAACAGATAAAAAGCCCTTGAAGGTGTGTAGTGCTCGGGGGAGCTTCCCAGTGGGTAGTTCCTATAACTGATTCCCTAGTCAGTTGTTGTTTGGTCCGAAAGTGCCTAATGAGATATCTTATATTGGTAAAAAGCCTTTTCCAACTGACAAAAGGGGAGCCAAGTTTGTCACACAGCTGATGCTGATGTATTTATCAGCACAGATTTATACCAAAGAGCAAGATACACAGTACTGCCTCCTGCCTCTTTATTATAACAACGCCAGAACATAATGCAGAATAACCATTAACAGGCGTAACAGGCGTAACACACAGGTTTCAAGGTACTCACTAAAATCTTTCACACACTAAATTCGCACACTTAGAAAATGTGTATTTTCAGTGCACAGTGGGGGGACGGTAGCAATATCTATTGGTGTACTTACACAACAATAGTGATGAAACCTGGCAAGGGGAAAAAAATGAAGCTGTCCTTGTTCCTATCATGAGCAAGGAGCAAGGCCTCGGGGGATTTATCCTCACCGCAAACCTGGGAGCGGAACGCCAGCTCTCTGCATTCCACTCACAATGCACGGGCCCCACCAGCTAAACAACCACCGTCGTATGCTAAATCATTATATTGTGACAACTTATCTGGCTGTAATTTGGAAATAATGAATTATATTAGCCACAAATCCTGTTCCCTTCTAATTAGCGGCTTTGGGACCAGGTTTGCTGTTTATGAGACGTGTGAGAACGGAGTAATTACTATGTATAAATCAATTAGGGTGCTCCAATTGTGTACACTGTGTTTTCCAAAGCAGATTAAATGGTGCTTGTGATAAAGACAAGGCTTGTCCGGCTCACTGTGAGGGCGGGAAGCAAAATTAGAATTAGAGAAAAGCAGCGAGAGGAGACAGGGAAGAGAGATGACTGAGGAATTGGAAAAAGGGCTGGAGTGCAGCAGGGGCATGCTGGGAGGATAATCTGCACCTCCATCTCAATCTTGTACACATGTAGGCAGGCAGACAGATGAGGGTAGAGCAGCAGAGACAGACGGAGAGACTGGCACGTGCACAGGCAGGTAGAAACCCTCAGACTGGCAGTCAGACAGGTAGTTAGACAAACAGACAGACCAGACAGATTAGCAAACATGCATGGGTAATTGACAGAGTGGGCAGAGAAACAGTGTAAACACGGGGCAAGTAGAAAGGTTTGTACATTGTTTAGAAAATGCTATAGCACCAGTTTGGACAGACAACATAGAGTGCCTTAGCATTTTACCCATGTTAATGCCTACATAGCTCCCGTTGGAAAACCGTGTCAATCGCCCAAATAAGGAATGTGTAGAATATGGTTTTGCTTTAGGAGTTAATCAATTTCGGATTGTTGCACATTTCTAAATGTTGCACCGTTTGGCTCACAATAGGCATATTCCTTGTGAAGCTAATGGTCGAAAGGCTTGGAACTACATTACCCACACTGCTCTGGGGTAGCGGCGTATTGGTGACATCACAGGAATGGAATTCAACTTTGTGCCATGTAGTTTTCAACCAACCATTAGCTTCTCGTTATCAATTATTTATTTTGATTAATCGAAGGCTTAACAAATTTGCAAATTTGGTATCATTTCATGATTTACCCCTCAAAAAGCTAGTCATATATTATGTATTTTATTCACAGCGTCCTAAATGATGATAAAGGAGGTGTAATGAAAAAAAAGTAAATTGCATGGAGGGATAGAGAGAGAGAGAGTGTTAGAGAAGGAACTGGCCGCACACTTCCAAGATAAATAAATAAAAGGGAGGCTTGCGTGACAAGGAGTGATTTAACGAGCCCCTCCATGGCATCGGGAGGGGCTCGCACTCTCGTCTGCCCTCAAATGTCACAGTTGTTGGGGGTGATGGAGTTGAGCGGTGCAAGCAAAACAAATGTTGAGCGAATTGTGCAAGGGTCCACATAGGAAAACACTGGCCATGGGTGATGGGTGCCTTTCTCAGAGGGAAGGCAAAAAGGATTTTTGCACACATTTGTCACACACGTCGCACCGTGGTGAAATTTCAGCAAGCCGTGCGAAGACGAACACATCCTCTGCCGCTGTATCCACCATCAAGAGGGCTGGCTCAAAGCTGCACTCCTTAACAATTCATCTGTATTGTTTTTTTAACATTAGCAGATTACGGAAATTATGTTAATAAAACAACAGAAATGCACTGTTTCTCCCCTGGAGCCAAGCAAATATGTAAGTTTGTAGATAGTGCGCACTGCCCTCTAGTGTCTAAATTACACATGCAGACTTTTGCTATTACAATTTGTTCGTATTTTATGATGCGTTAATTGTAGATATTGAATGTGATTTGAGCTACAATTTCCACCCGTCATTATGAATGAAGTATTTAAGCATACATATAAATACATGTAAATGTTGAATTTTTGCTTAGTTATATAATGGATCTATAATTGTTGCAGTACTGTATGGATAGTTTCTTTTTGACCATCCATAATGGGGCTCTAGTAAAGATCCTTTCCATATGGGTTGTTAAGGATTGTTATCTCAGCAATCAAAATGTCCAATTATAGCAATCTGCGTGGTAGATCCATGTCTACACATGGGGAATAGCACACTAATTGGATAGATATGCATAATATTGGTTCTAAACCCTCGCTCAAGTGGCCAAGGCCATGAACGCATAGTCACAAAATCCCAGGATTAAAGTACACCCTCTTGAGGATAACTGACATGCAATATGTGTTTAAATTGTTTTGCTTACATATACAAAATAATGCAGTATTTTATGTCTTTTATGTACAGTAAATGAAACAGACATAATATCGTTACTGCTATGACTAAATTGTTATTGTCCATATCTATCTAATCTAATTTTCTGTAATGCAGCCATCAAACATTTTTACAACCATTTTTTGGAGAAAGAAAGAACAGTTCTATTAAAGCATGAAAATTGTGCATTCAGCTGTCTTTGTGACATATAGTATACTCACAATTAACAATGTTAATGTTAAATGCAGATGAGTAACTTCCATGCATGAAACATGTAATTTGGTGTGACAATATATGTACTATAATAAGTGTATTTTCTGCATCCCTAAAAAGGGCAATTATCTCGCCTACATCCTGGTAAAAGATAGTTGTTTGTGATGCTGAAACATTTCTATTGCTTTTGAAATGCAATAGAAATGTTTCACAACCGCCGCAAGTGCCGTTACTGTAGGAGCTACAGCCACATTCTCCATATATGCCTTCAAAAGTTTGCTTTGCTTTGTTAAAAAACAATTCAATGCCAACAAGAACAAAAAGTACGGGGAAGACTGGTGGTGCAGCTTTGGCGAGTGCGGCTGCCGAGAGCTGTACTTTGCCCAGCTAGAATTAGAGCAGGCATTTTTATGTCAGCACACCCACAGCAGCAGCTCAGCAGAGGGGAAATGAAGTCATCATCTTTACTAACGTGCTCCTCTGAGAGAGAAAGAAAGACACTTTCATCTCAGCACTTCACATATAGGCCTCCCCGTGCACAATGAGGAGCGCTAAGTGTTTGGTGTGGATGATCGAGACTAAGTAAAGGGGAGGAGAGAGAGAGAAAGAAACGGCAGGAGGTGTTCATACTGCCATGAACTCCCTTTAACTTTGTATTATTCTGCCACTATTATTTTCTTGCCAAAGTGTCCCTTGTTTACAGGAGCTGAACAATTGTTACACAAAAACCCTGCTTCTCCCATGGGACTTTTCCTGAATGTTTATCTGTAACCTTAACTTGATTTGCACTTATGGTATTCAAAAATAATAATGTCTGACCTCTGTGGTGAATGGTTGACAATTCAGGGTCACCCCTAGCAGCAGCAGTACTGTATTTTCTGATTTCTGATAATGTGAATAAAAGGCCTTCTCTCCCCACAGAATCCTACCTCCCCACAGAATCCTACTTCTACTCACTCTAATTGCTGTGATCATCAGCCACTCCAGCCACTTCCGAGGCACTGAAAGCGTCCCTGATCTGTTATCTGAACTAGTGGCCTATGATTACCCCAGAGCTGCACTAGGGTGTGCAAATGACTTCCCGATCCACTTACACATCCTGAAAATCAGAACAGACACGCTTAGTGGATGTAAAAATTCAAAGTATGGTATGGTTGCCACCTTAAGTTAGCTTGACTCTCCCCCACCCCTACTTAGCCGGCTCTGTGTTCTGCTCTCTCCAAACATTAGGGTACATATACAGTTTATACTGTATAATTCACGTCCAGAAAAGTACCCTTGAAGTAAGGTAAACAGATCCAAAGGAGCGAGCGGTTCCTCAGCCTTCTGTCCACAGAGAGGTGGAGATCAGAGGATGTGGTTTCCTCCTCCGCTGCCTGCGAGCACAAGCTTTGATCCTCTATTGGCTCGACCTCCACTCGACCTCATGTTTTTTGGTTTTTTCCCTCTTAGACAAAAAGCCTTTGTTCTCATGTTCTAACCTGAGGAAGGTGCCAAATGAATGCAGACGCCAAAGTTTAAAGAAGAAAAGAAAAGAGAATTACACATATTGGGTGTTGCATATGAACTAAAAACAATGGCTGGAGAGATAGTAATGCAACAATGCATACGAAATGTTCTGTAAAAGTACCCTTTAGTGTCCTATAGACCCACCTGTTTCCAACACCTTGGGCTGTGATGTACGATGCTAAATCGTTCCCGCTTGCATTTGCAGTTTTTATGCACAATCCTACAGATTCTGCAGGGTTTTAATACACGGTTACTTCACCGGCAGCTTTAACTAATTTCACTTAATGGTCACTTATTAATTTACATTGGACAGAGGTGGACAACTTTGTTTAACAATGTGGTCAGATGCTGTTCTTCAATACAAAGACAGAGTCCATCCAATTCTCGCAACAACACAATAATGTATATGCTCCAGGTGCAATTAAACCATATATTCCCTTTAAAACATTATATATATAAGTATAGCTTTGCCCCATTATTGTACCTGGGATCAGTGCTGGTTCATGTAATGCTACAGGCCTGGCCCCATGCCACACGGACAACCATATCAAACCAGAAAATACTGTAGCTAAGGCACTAGAGAGCATGCATCCAAACCTCTGAGGTGTAAACAAGGCACTAAACCCTTACCAAATATTAGTAGTAATGAACTAGTATCTTCATGCTGATCCTGTGCTTTGTAATCAGAGCTGATCAATCCATGATTGGCTTAAGCCTTTCTCCAATAGCGCTACCACAGAGCTCACTGACATGTACATGGATTTTTTTACGCAATATTTCCTCTCTTACTAAGGTTATAAAACTGTGGCATACAAGTAACTGTCCACACGGTAATTGCCGGTTTCACTGTGCTCTTGCACGGCTTTTATTGTATTCACATTGCCACAGGACTTACACTGCCTGGTATATTACACACAACAACATGCACACGCCACACTCAGTTACTTGTCGCTTGCAATCAGCCAGGTTCTGCCTCGGGCCCTCTCTCCCACAGCTGTAGGCCCTTACTGTTAAAAAGGGAGACAAGTGATTAACAAAACACCCACACCTGTCCCCTAGCCCCGTGAACCACACCTCCCCACGTTCCCTTCCACACACAGACAGGCTAAACCACGCCCCCACCCCCACAAAAACTAAAAGAAAAATTGTAAAAAAAAGGTATTGTTGGAGAAGTGCTATCTGGAGGACAAAGTTACTTTGCTCAACTTGGAGAAGCACCTGTTGTCACATTTCACTGACCACTTCTTTGCTAAGAAAAACACCAAAAAACTGTTTAATATATAATTACACCACAGTTACAGTAGCTTAAGGGGAATTTTCAACCTCATTTTAAAATATTTTCTACTGTAAATGTGGTGACCGTTTCTGACTAAAATTGAATGAAACAATTCAGTTTAGAGTTACATTTACATTTACAACATTTAGCAGATGCTTTTTATCCAAAGCGACTTACAATTACATGCTTGAACCCACAACCTTCTGGCTGGGAGTCCAACACCCAGACCACTAGACTATCCTACCCCCTTATTTGGGACCACCGCATTATTTGGAACGGCTTGTAATGTTGTCCTATTTCCTCTTTCCACATAAAACTAATCTCAAGAGAAAAAAACGATATATCGTATAAAGAGCCATGACTCAAAGGCCAATCAACGTGATTAACACACCATTAACGTGATCACCTGTCTGTTTGCCATCTTCATTTAGTAGCCTAGTCACAAATGTTTTTCACAGAGACATGATTTCAAATACATCTCATTTACCGAACAAAAATAACATCTAAAGACAGGCCTAAGCAGCACCCGAATGTGCTCCATGAGAGTGGGAGAGGCAAACCTTTTTGCATTTAGTGAAACTTGGTGCTGGAACACAAACGTAAGTCCTCCATTGAACTTAGGTAAAATCAGTTTAATGTTTGCACATTCTGATATTCCGGCTTACATAACTCACAATCAAAACGTGCAAAAAAGACAGTGACTGGATTTACCCAATGTGTTTGCCAAAACACACAGCAACAGGCGAATAAAGCTGTATTGAAAGTAATGTAGCCTAAGAAACCAGGGATATGAATAGGTTGTGATTAGGCTATAGTAAAATGTACGTCGTCCATGATAATTTGTTTATAACAATTTATAATAATTTTAGTTTATAATAATTTTTTTTTTTTTGTTCCCCCCAAGTTCCACCCCAACAAGATGACTGGACCTAGCTGACCCCCCCGTAGAAACGTTCTGGCTACGCCCCTGCACCTTGGTAACACCTTGGTAACACCTATGGGAAGGAACGACTGACACGCCTTTCCTAAAGTTTAATGAAACACCAAGCTTATCCAAGATGCTATATGGGTTAAAAGTTCATGAAATTGCAACAGCATGCCACTTCTCCATGCAGCAGGGGATATCTACCCCAACATATAAATATATAGAGAACACGGCAATGCGGTTTCCTAAGTATAATTTGCAGCATATACACCCAGCCCCAACTCCTGTTTCTCGGATCGCGGCGGGACATCATTTCACGGGCCTAATATGAAACCTACTCTATGCGCTTCACCCTGTATCCCATCATGCTGACAATCGTGTCCCACGATGTCAAACTGTGCCGGGGACTCTATGGACGGACTTTGGCCCGGTGTCACCCGGCTCCAGTTAGAACAGAAGAGAAATATTTATACCTGCCAGGGAGACTGATGTTTAATTCATTGGTTTGAGAGTGCGGCCCGCTGACCCTGGACTCTGGGAGAGGGAGGCTCTACGGGGGTTTATGACCCCCTCATTAACGCTCGGGGGAAAACCTTGGGAACGGCTCCAGGTGTGCTGGTGTGTGTGTGTGTGTGTGTGGGTGTGTGTGTGTGTGTGTATGTATGGTATGTCTGTGTGTGAGAGAGAGAAAGAACACGTTAATTTTTCCATGTGTTTATGGGTTGCATATTAACACTTTTGTTTGTGTTACGCATCCACACAACATGCATTTCTGTCAACATCACTGCCATAATAAATACTGTAGCTAGTATCGCACCATAGCTTTGCCCTCTGACCCTGTCTGACCATGGCAGCCCACAGACACACACACACACACACACATTAGAAACTTTCACACAGCAGAAAACTTTCAGAAAACAAGCCCCCACAGACATGAATGCAATACCATTGTTATGCAGGCAGCTACTGGCCGTGTAGCAATGTGCACCATCAGAGGTTAGATGGATGGATAGTTAATGTTGGGCATGGATGGATGACCAAAAGTAATGTCACCCCCAGACCCCAGCTTCACTTGTCGTTTATTTCAAGACTTGGACACATGCGTGTATACACAGCTGACACATGCACAAATCCCCCCCCTCCTTGCAAGATCTCAGTACGCGCACGGGCAGGAAGTTCAAATTACCCCAGACCAAATGTTAAGTCTTCATGCTCAACACTGCAATCACAGCGAGTGCTGCCGCATGTGGCCAGAAGAGCCATATTGAACCAGTGTGGTAATGGGCGGGGGCTCGGGAGGGTGGGGTTCTTTCCCTCACATCCCCGCACTCTCTGAGACGCATGCACTCGCAACAAGAAGCGTCTGTTATTGAAAGTACGCGGGAGAAAACAGATGGGGTGAACGAAATTGGTATTCACTTGGTCTTGGTGTTGTGTGCCATCTGTCGAAAAAAGAGAGACAGTTAGATTAGAAGGATACTCACTCCCCCTGCAATCACTCCACAGAAGCCGCAGCTTCTTGTGCTCCACAGTGGTTAGAGCGGAAAGCTATTTTCATTAAGTGGCATAGAAGTATGGCTTCGCATTTAAGCTGAGGGGGGGCATTCAAGCATGCACAGCGAATGTATTGAGTGCAGCATGTGCAAAAATGTATATGGGGCGGGCGGGCATACAAACACACACACACACACACACACACCCACCCACACACATTCCCCAAGGCGAGCATTAAACCCCTATCTAACCCACTGGGATTATATTTGTCATGTTCTAAAATATTTTTTCTCACTGTTATTGGAGTTAAACTAGAATTCATTTTAAGGCAAGAAAGGAACGGCAATTATATCCCCATTGATTTCTTATGTTGCATTGTGAGAATGCAATTTCTCTGCTTGAAAAAAGGCTCAGAAGAAATAAGGGTAGTGCTCGACTACAATCATAGTTACGGGCAAAGCAAGGTAGCATAGAGTTATGGTGACCACATTTCAATCCAGGACCTCCAAAGCTCTGAGGGGCCAAGCAACTGCCCTGCTGTGTCCTTAAGCAAGGCGCAGAGGTCCAGGGACACTGGAGCTTTATTTGTTGCTTTAACAGAACATAGGTAGGTAGGTTATTATTTTTTATTTAGGCGTCACTCCCCAAATAATGTAATAATAAAAACAGCAAGTATAAAAACTGAAAGGAAAAATTGTAAACCATTGAAGAAGTTACTGTACTACACACCGCAGCTCCTTTAAAACCAATAGAACCGTGCTCGCTCACTCGCTCATCTGCATGTGCAGAACACACAATAAAAATATACCATTCACAGTTCTTCTCAGAGCTCTAGGAAAAGAAGAAAAGACGAAAAAAAAAGCAAGACTAGCGGAGTTTCAATCTAAACAGTGATAGCATCAGAGTTTACTATGTACTGTAACACACCGTACAGTCAAAACTAAGCTCATAATGATTATTTAATGCAACAGTCTTGTCTGCAGAGGCTAAAATTTCTTTTAGCTTTTAAGTATGCGGTCGATGATACAGTACTACCAAACCAGGCCTACTGGACCCACCAGAGTTACAACGAAATCAATTTCAAAGTGTAAATGAAATGAAAATAAATGTACTGAATGTATACAATCTCTTGCAAATACTGTATATGTATACATAGAAAATGTGTGCCATACAGCCTTATTTGATTTATGACAATTACAAATAGGCCATTTAGCAGACGCTTTTATTGCTCAAGGATGCTTACAGGTAGGCCAACTCTGGGGCTTGAACCCACAACCTTCCGGCTGGGAGTCCAACACCTAGACTGTCCTTGACGATACAATTATAATCATGAAAGTATTGCAGTATATATCTGAAACACTATTTCACTTTACAGTGAGCAATGACATTCTGTTATGTGTTGGATGTGTGTATTCCCAAGTTATACAATGTATAACAGTTGAGTTTGCACGGACAGAAGCTTTTTGTAGGGATTTTTACATTGCATGTGTCGTCTGTTTAGTGATGTGTTTTTGTTAGGGTATTACGAGGCTCCACATGACATGACTCTAGTGTTAAAAGAGGCTTTACTGGGAGTACTGTAGGCTTCCCTTATATAAGAGTTGCACGGACAACTCGCATGGAATTGTCTTGGCTTTTTAGTGATTGAGTTATAAAAACGTATTCTGCGTTAGTACGGAAGATTGAGTGATTATGGTACCGCCTGTGAAGCCTTTACATAGAAAGACACCACTTCTCCCATGTCGCTAGTTTAGCGTGCTTGGAATAGGCATGAAACCATTTAGTTCAGGGGCACAGTGCGTTGGTTAAGTTGGGTTAGGGTGAGTGCACTCCATCCATGGCCGTATTCTCTCTTGCTTTGGTTCAGCAGGCGTGATGGCTGTGTGTGAGACTGAATGGCTGCGGGAGGGGTTGGGGTGAAGTTTATCTACTAGGGATGTGCATCTCTATCATTGAGGCCGATGCGATACATATCTCGATGCATTGCCAATGATCTGATACATTAAAGATACATACGATAAGATTTACCCCTATTGCGATGCAGTGCGATTCTACACAATCTTATTCAACACATTGTGATTCAATGTGATATGATAACGATGCAAAAGAATATGATGCTATACAATTCAATATGGTACAGGTAGTTTGATTTTATTTTTTGGGTTCTTAAGCAGACAGCAAATCATAAATTAACTAAAAAAGTGTGATTTTTACTTCACATATTTCTTTCTCTATGTGGCACACACACACTGTCCACACAGGTATTCGGGGGTTATCCGTGCGTGGCACGGCTTTATTTCTGTTGGTTTCAGTTTAACACACACACACAAATGGGACTTAAACACTGCCCGTCACACAGTCACGTAATGCGAGAGCTTCTGCGTTGAGCTCTCGGTTTCAGTCCCCGCCTGGGAGTCTCTCAAGCTGTGGTCACTCGCTGCTTAAAAAGGGAGACAGGTGATTAGTAATTCCCCTCACCTGTCTCCCAGCCCCGTGAACCACACCTCCAAACGTTCCCTCCCACCTGCATCAGAGCTAAACCACGCCCCCACTCCCACACTCTACATTAGTACTGTCAGTTTCTTTTTGATTTTCCTGTGTAGCCTACTTTATAGCGGCACGGCATATTTAGCAAATTGCATGTGTCTTGTCAAATTGTCCGTCTCTCTTGAAAAATCTGAAGTGTCGGTGGAACATGTAGTTCCTCCTCCTCCATGATAATCTGTGACTGCCCGGCCACGCGCATGACTTCGCAGAGAGAATTAGCCACTGACAGCAGTGGAGATGAGAGAGCGTGCTCGAGAAACAGTTTAGAGAGGAATAATCAATCCAAATATAAAAGTATTGGTCACATTTCTCACTAATAAAGGCATACTTTAAGGCCTCTACTAATATTTATTGTGAATTTAATGCTGGTGCACCGATGCGAATCGGTGAATCTTACCATGTGCTGCCATTAAGGTAGCTAAGGTAGCTTTAAGCCCTCCTGTTTTCAGCACAATAACATTAAGATAGAAATCGCCAAAAAATAACACCTATCGGCAGACCAGGACAGTTTTAATGTTGCCTAGCGCATAGGACCCCTTGTGTAATAGCTCTAGGTCATGACAACCACATCTGCACCTCGTCATACTAATAGGTTTTTAAATTTGACAGCTAAACATTTTATTGTCTTGGCACAATTTAGTTGGTTACATTAAGTAGGCCTACTGCAATCTGAGTCATAAAACCACTAACAATCTTTATCAAAGGTCTAAATCAACATATGGAGAACCAGATTGAAGTACCATTGCAGTGCAGGGAATTTAACCTCAAGAAAATGATTGGTATCTCCTCACACTAATGTACTGTCACGATCGGCGCGCACAGGCCCGTGCGCGCTTCATGTCTCCCTTCCCCGGACAGCAACTGTAATCAAGAGACACATTAGCGGTGGGGTTTGCATGCGACTGTGTGTGTGTTAAAGCATTCTAAGGCAATTGACCTTGGCATGGAAGGTGTTCTGTAATTCAAGATTTGGTTTGCCACTGATGATCTCCATGTGGAACAAATTGCCAGTTAGAAAAAAAATTTAAGACATACTGTACGTGTGTCAAAACACTACAGGTTTTTACAATGACATTTATTCATGTTTTAGGCCAAGAGGCTGCATACAAGTTTCTGATTAAGTCTGATTATTTCTAAATGGGAAAAAAACACCTAATTGAAATGAACACCTAAAAAAACACATCAAGGCACACTCTTAGTTGATGACATGAGTTCTGCAGATGAGTAAATTCAGCCAGACAGATGCTTGGGTTCATCTATAATACCACTGCCTGATTTGCATTTGCATGCCTTTCTGTCAGTCATTAGAACATGCCTAAACATGCAGCATGCTGGTAGGCAAAGCAATCTCCTGATAGGGAACACAAGCGCGCCTTTAGTCTGACAAGAGAACGCTGGCATGCCTTCTGAGTTAGTGTTTGAATAAGCATGTGCGCTTGCATGTCATGGCCTGATTTATACGCACCTTGTAATAGCCTTTTCATGAGAAAACGCGCAACAAAACAGGACAACACTGCTGTGAGCGCAGCCAGGAAAAAACTCACTCAAGTGGATATTTTAATTTTGTTTATGAGAAATGCTCAGTGAGCAAGTTCTGTCTCTGTAAGGTTAAAACGTTAATTTGTGCATCCAATATGGCCGCTCTGAAGCTTAGTGAAATGGCTTGGACGTTGCTTTACACTTTTTTTCCCACCGAATATTCCTTACTCATTTCCATAACATTTTTACTGCCTTTTGCTTGGCTAGGCACCGATAATCAGCACTGACGAAATAATTAGGCACAAAAGACTAATCTAATTTCAGCCTCATTAATTCAGAGAAAATATATCTTTCCATAGCCTGGGATGGTGAAAGGACTGAATATGGGAAGATAAACAAAACTGATTAAGGGAGGTAAACAGTCCAAAAAAAGATGAATACATATTTTTAAAATCGGTATAATACGAATAATGTAAAAGAGAGCAAATCGCATGTGTATCACACGGTTTTCACCGTACACGGGTGTATTTTCAGGCAAATAAACCAGGTCACATCTACGTACTTGCTGTGTTTGTGTCTTGTGTGTGAGAGCTAATTACTGCTCATTTAGGCATTAATGTCAGGTCTGGCGGGAGTGGGGAGAATAATGGTTTGTTCCTTATTATCAGAGTGAAGATAATAGGGCCTATAAAACTCTGAGCTCCCTGTACTCTTCACATGCATGGCTACAGCCTCCCTAAGTGCCACACAGAGATCGTTACCTCTCTTTCGCACACACACACACACACACACAAAGAGACAAAGCAAGCAAGAACAATGATAAGGAAATTAGAGCTGAAGTTGCGCAGACAATTAGACGCTGCAGTTTTTTTACGCTTCTCTCCCTTTGTGTGCTCGGCATCAAACGTCCCCACTTCCAAGTACGTGTGTGCGCGCACGTTTGTGTGTAAATTTGAGTGTTTGTGTGCATGACCAATCAAACACTGTTATTCCTCCGTTAAGATAAAATTACAAAAAATGTCTTTACCCATAGGGAATGATACACTGATATTACGAGTCAATTGGGGCCACTGCTTGCGGGCATTTTCTTACATATTTGCTCCCCCCCAGAGAAGATCTGGGTATAGATTCTGAGTTTCCTCTTGTCAAACAGACATCCTCCTGAAGGGTAATCAATAACTCTGAACTTTGTGAGTAAAATGCCTGCAGATCAATAAAACTCTAGTGGCCAGATTCAGCCTGCATGATTACCTGCTACGCAGAGGAACATCTCCAGGGAGACTTGAAATGGAAATAAGGATAGGTAAAATGGACCCGAACTCTGGACCGCTATACCCAATTTTATCACGAGGAAAGTTAAAATAATTAAAACCACTGACAGTTGATTGTCTCGTCGCGTTTTATAAACGTGTTTAAATTCCGAACCTCTATTGAATCTTTTTCCCTTCTCTGAAGGTGACCCCAAACTGTCAGACATGGCCCTCTACCACCAACACTCTCTCTCAAACACCAAACACAGAAAGTGCGGGAAGCAGCAGAAAAGGTGCTGTGCGAGAGAGTGTGGGGGTGAGAGTGGTATTTGTGTGTATGGGCGTGCGTGTGTGTGGACGCTGGGGTGTTTGATGTGGGTGACGTCCACAGTGATGGGATGCAAATAGATGCGTGAGTGTTTACACATCGCTAATTCCCAGCTGTCACTCACCAGGTTCCCTGGAGATGGGAAGAAAAAAAAAACCTCATCAGAGATTAGAGAGAGGAAAGGGGAGAGGCGAAAGATACATACGGTGGTTCAGGTGGGGAAGGGTACAAACTGCACGCAGTGCGGGAATAGAGAGGGAGAGAAAGCTGAGGATTGTCAGATGGAAGGAGAGAGAGAGAGAGGGAGGTTGTGTGAGACAGACAGAAGACAGCGGGTGAACAACAAAGTTGGAGAGAGAGAGAGAGAGAGAGAGAGAGAGAGAGAACGTTGCCTGTGCTAACTGAGAGCGCTGACGAGCTGTCAGCGCTCGCTGTATTATGCAAATGAGCAGCAGCAGGTTCAACTAGGGGTCACCCTGAGAGGAAGTCAGGAGCAGAAGCGACCAATCAGAGCACGTGTTGGCCCGTCAGTGGGGAGACCCAGCTCCAGTTGCCTACCACTAGGGACAAGGTTGTTAGAAAGACGCGCCCGGAACAGAAAAGTTCTCCCCGGTGACTTACTGAACCCATGAGGGTGTAGGGTGAGAAGTTCATCATTTGAAAGACAAACACCTTTCTTTATTTTTCCAATTAAATACTAATCCTAGATTAAAGGTATACTCCTCAATTACACAAAATTCCCTCCCCAACAATTGCATAAATAAGGGTTTTGGGTTGTTTGTAAAAAATGGCGGGGCAGTGTAAGTGAAGTAATACAGCAAAATGTGTTTTATAAGCTCTCCCTTTCTGCAGCAGGGCGCTGTGGTGATGAGCACTCCCTTCCAGCTCTCTGTGAGGGCCCAGGTCTCAACTAAACTTTTAGAGAGATGTCAAGATTTGCCGCACTAACTGTCATTCTGTCATTCCTCCCCCCCTCTCCCTTTACATCTCTCTTATTCTCTCTCTCTCTCTCTCTTCCTAGGAGTTGTCCTTGGCGCATAGTTACGCCCCCGTTAGTGTCACCTGCACTGTTTTGACTGAATTTTATACTATACTAACCCCTCTGTAGGGACCCCCCCCCCGCCACACCCCAACAGCTGACCAAGTGCTGCTCTGATCAGACTCATTGACAATCTATTTTTGCAGTAGTGAAGTCTCCGAGGCTTTTGTTTTACGCCATCTGTGTGCGTGTGTGTGTGTGTGTGTGTGTACTTCGCCTACGGGTTTACTAAAGTATGCGAGAGTGTGGGCACCCACCTGCAAATGTGTTGCTTGGCTGCTTGTGTGCGTGCTGTGATGTATTTGGATTACACACGCGTTTGCCTCTGAGCAAAAAAGTGTGAGTGTGTGAACGCTGCCAATTTCTCTCATCCAAGTCCGACTCTCGGGGACTTAAAAGCAAACGATAAGTGGTATATAAAGATGAGATTGTGTGCTAACTATTAGAAGCTGATGCTAATTAGAAAGGATTGTGTTAATCAGATATGCTGCTGTTAAATTAAGCCGTGATAGCACGGGCTAAATGGGCCAGTCGCGAGGTAATTATTATTGATGATAGCCTCGCTCGGTCACAACGAGGTACAGCACAGGACTTTCTGCAGAGCTGTGTGTGTTGCCTGGCAATGTCATCTGCTGAATGCTAAAGAAGCCATATGGCCATTTGCATTCCTGGTCCGTGTACCTGTACAGTCACACTGCGGTCAATCGATTTCCAATTCTGTCAATTCCGAAAGTGGTATTCCTGTGTTTACATTGAAAAACAATTACAGTAAAAATACTGTAAGCAGTCTGTTTTTTAATTGATTTTAGAATAAGTATCCCCGTCAATGTATTATTTCTGTGGTTATTTGCCCTATAGTAAACAATAATGTATTGTCAGTGGTGCGCTGACAAGTTTTGTATATTTAAATGCATTTATTTAAAAAGGTAAAGCAATTATTTTGGTAACCTAAAAACAATATCGTCGGCCGAGGGGTTCAACAACTCAAAAAAATGCACCCTGCTAACCACAGAGACGCAAAGGGAAGACAAAGAAGAACACTAAAATATTAAGGAGAAAGGAAAGACAAACAAAAAGAGAGAGAGAGAGAGAGAGAGAGAAGAAATCAGACAACTCAAAGTCAGATAATGAGATGGCGGGTGATTCAGGAAGACAAGTATGTCAGTTGATTGGAGAGGAAGTGGGGGGTGGGGGGTGGGGTGGATAAAGGCGACAGGGGAGCGGGTGGTAACGGTGAGAGCAGGATCGATGCCAGCGGAGGCAGCAGGGCGTGTGGCGCGGTAGAGACTAGCGCTTGCAGTCTACAGTCTTCAGGGACATCAAAAGCCATCCCACGGCATCTAACCGGGGCGATCGCCCTCCCTACATGGGACAAGGGGGATATGAGGCCGGTCGGAGCGAGTGAAGGCGGGGGCGACATCGCAGCGGTGAGAGGTCACGGAGAATCCACAACAGGCAACCTGTCTTTCTAGCCTTTTGTTGTCTGTCCTTCCAAGCTGACTGTCTGCTGACGGTCGCTGAACACTCTCTCTCTCTCTTAAAGGAGTAGTGTGTATTTCTTGGCACAGAACAGAGGAAACACAACAGGAGGATCCCCGTAATACCCAAACACTGCATGGAGTGTGTGTGTGCATGCATGCTTACGCCAAATCGTGTATCTCTGATTCAAAGTGGTGTGACATTTGCTAAAAGTGGCTCCTCTCGACCGAGGGATTTCATGGTGATTAGAGGCAAAACGCCAATTCTGCTTGGAAAATATGCATGCTTACACTACATAGTTGAATAGCTTGCTCAAAGCAGGAGGTTTTAAAATACTTATGAAATCACGTATAGATGTTACACAACCCTTTTAAGTACCTGGCAGTTGAGAGTCCATCATCTTTGTGTTGAGGATTTAATACAGTTACTAAGGTAAACAGTACAACTACAGCCGCGGGATTCACTTATCCTTAGTGTTCTGATGCAGAGTTGCTGCAGAGTTGATGCATGAGAGAGAACCATAATCTATAGAACTAGAAAAAGAACTAGAAGCAACAACCCCGTTCTGTTCTATTGACATCCTGTACAACATAAAACAGTCAATGTGTGTCATTACGCATGGAAAACTACATGGTGATGGGAGAACATTTAGCCGGTCTGGACTTTTACTATGACAGAGAGCGTGCTGCTGTTAAAGGGAATGAGAGGAGCTGATATGATTGAAGACAGCCCACACCACTCCCACTGATGATTTAGTCATTCTAATCCACACACATTGTGGCCTGGTTTAGTTGAAGCCCACTCACCACGCCAAGGTACAAAAGCCAGAGTGGGTTGTTAATAAGACGCAACAATGCTGTTAGAAAAAATTAAGAGACCACTGAACATTTTTTTAAATATAATTTTAAATATATATATGATATATATATATAAACTGTCACGATTTGCGTGCACAGGCCCGTGCATGTCCCGTGCACGTCCCGTGCCTCCCGTCCCGTCGTATTAATTATGGACATTATTTAAGTTCGCCCACAGCACTAGGTGCTGTTGGTCATCGTTGTTTTGCCGTTTGTGCTTACCTGTACTTTGTGTTTTGTTTGTGGAGTATTAAAACACGCTTCATGCGTTCACCGCTTCCACGTCTGCCTTTATTTTTTTATTTATATATATATTTATAATGTATATTTTTTTATAATTTTTTATAATCTTTATAATTTATATTTAATAGAAAACAGTGATCCATTTGTTATGAAATAGAAATTAATAACACTTAACAAAAAAACAGAGAGCACAGCCTTTAGAAAGCATTTTGGTGATCGATTCTTTTCACTTAACTCTGTAGCAATTTATCTCTCCAGACTCCAGATGTTAATGCTTCTGCCGGCGTCCAGATCCAAATTGCTAATGAACGCTATAAACACTTGCAGAGTTGGGTGGCTTTTATTTTGAAATGGTTCTCCCAAGATGCTGTCGTGAGCTGCGTCGGTCATTGGCCGGTTATAGGTTTCTATGACAGGTCTTTCTATATTATATCTTATATATGGAAACAACCGATTAACGAAAGCTCTCTTTTGGCATCAATGATGAGTAATGGGGCCGCCCAGAATCGTCTTCAAGGCAGAATGAACCGTGGACACCCTGGAGAGTACACGAGAGACAGGGTGCCTCAAAACAGATGGGTCTCCAAAGGCTGTCAAAACCGGTAATAAATGAATAGCTAAATAAAAGGGGAAAAGTGACGCTGCCTTTATTTTCACCTTCCTGTCTGTCAAAACCCAAAACAGAACAACACCCAAAACATGGGTTCTGGACAGAGGGTGAGAAGGCGAGGGAGGGAAGGCATAGGTAGATGGACTGACAGACATATAGACAGACAGAGACAGATAGGCCGAAAAGAGAAGAAATAAAGAGCAGGAGAGCAGGAGAGTCAAAGACACAAATAAGCAGTTAGACGACAGAGAAAATGATAAGAGGAGACAGAGGGGTGGAGACAACAGGGGGGGGGGGGAATCATCGATTTACCAGCCAATCAATCAACCAACATGGACTCAGATAGCAGAGACAGGTCAATCAGAACAGCCCCCTGAGACGCCCTACAGCCACCGGCCTGAGGACAACAGCCACCCAACACAACCTCCAAGCCACCTACCCACCCAGGGACATAGACGCATACCCTTCCTGTATATGTTCAATACACAATCACATATGCATTCACACACAGGCGCGAGAAAGTGTCAAAATGAAATGTGTGAGCTATATAGAGAATGGAAACAGGACAACCGGATGCAAAATTCAGCAAAATCTATTTTTGAAATATGCTATGGTATGTGGAAAACGAATATATGCTGATAGACATGAAAGGAGGCAACCATTATATAGACGCGTTTCGAATTTGCACTCTTGTGAAAGATTTCTGAAGAATTAAAATGTCGGGTTCAGCCAGAGTTTAAATCAAAATAGCGGGCCAATGCTTCCCCCTCGCCCCACCGCGTCAATTTTTCTCTGTATCTCGCTGTTGTGATGTGTTCAGTGGAAGCAGTGCTGAAATGCTGCCACTGTCTACGTGCCACCATATAGGAACACAAATAACTACAGAGACTCGCATCTTGCAATACAAGACAAAGTTAGTGTTTACCGTACATTCTGAAGTTATCTGGGGTTTGCAACATTATGTGCTGGGAGTCTGGCACTTGTACGCTTTTGTCACTTCTGCATAAAAATGGTTGAAGTTCAATTTGTGACGGGGATTGCTTTGGTGGGGTTTGGAGTGAAGCACTCTGGGAATCCAAATACATTATTATTTTGCAATATGCATACATAGGGTACATAGAGCCACAAGAATACCTATACATCTTAACACACACACACACATACAGTATACAGTACAGACATTACTTAAGCCCAGGTGCAAGGAGGACAGGCTCCATCAATCATAACTTAATTGCAAGGGGTCAATAAAAACATCCTTCTTCTTAATTACCAATGGCGGTTCAGTGTGTGGCCGCCCATCTTAGCAGGGCTATTCGCCAAACCAAACCGCTGCAATTCCCACTGTAGTCGTCAGACTTAAGGAATGCCCGTAAAACAAAGAAGAGAGGAGAGGAGAGGAGAGGAGAGAAGAGAAGAGAAGAGGAGAGGAGAGGAGAGGAGGATAAAGAAAGAGCAAGAAGGAAAGAGCACACCTTAATTTCCTCATTGATTAACCCTGCTAATGTGCCAATCTAGGCTGCTACAGTCTCTCTCTGCTGGCCTCATCAAGAGCCAATTAGCTCCTCGGCGGCCCACGGCCATCCATCATAACAGGAGAGACACACTCATCTTTTCTGCTTAACACTACAACACAGAGCTGGGCCCCCAGTCAATAGACCCCCTCATGTGGAACTATAGTGGCCTTCCTACAATCGATAAGCAATGGGAGTGAGCGGAGGGGAGACACAGATGGTAGCCACATTCACTAACAGCAAGGAAGACATTGAAGGAGCGAACGGGAGGATGTCTCTTTCAGTTTAACGACATGGGGGTAAAAAAAATTTAAAATAAAGGGTACAAAAAATGATTAAAACTGACCTACCCTACAGAGAGACAAATGTCAGGTATTGTATTATATTATTTATAGTAGTACTGTCGTAGTTTAATAAGTATAAAAGTAGTATTTAATAAATACTTTGGCCTTTACTGTATTGTCACGACCCTGCCTGTTTCCCTGGTCTTGTCTCTTGTTTTCCCCTAAGTCTGTTCCATGTTCCCCTTGTGTGTC